>WSUB01000110.1:60801-141151 GCA_019633425.1 Tulasnella sp. 424 | reverse complement strand
TACATCCTTACACGAAATTCCGGACGTTCCGTCTGTGAAATTCGAGGTGCCGCGGAACCTAGGCCCGGGTCGGCGGTCCGCAGTGCATGCTGGCGGGGGGTGGGAGGGAATTGACCCCTGGCAGATCACGATAGTTGAACAAGCAATCAAATTCTACGCAGCTTAGGTAGGCATTGATCATATTCGGGTGTAGATTTTGCACTCGGTCTGAGGGAGGGAGCATCCGTTGCTCCTCTGACCCCGTGTCTGAAGGACGCAATAGATTGTAACCACCCTCCTCAGAGACCTTTGAAGAGGAGATGAGAACGTGTGCCAAAGCCGCTCGATATAGAAATTGAATCGCCGTAGCCAATTCTAGTTGGTCGCGGCCTCGGAGCTGGAGAATTCGGCTGTACGAACTTCTCCATAATTCCGAGAGGCGAGTGGTAAATTCATCGTCTGCCGCAAGTATGTCCAAGAGATGCGAATCGCTAATGGCGAGAATGTTTGAGACGCCATGCAACAGGGTTAGGGCATCATCCGATGTACATATAGCGCGTTTGATTGCAAAAATCTGTAATTTCCCGGGGTCTTCTTCTGGCCTTTTGACCGTCCGGACCCGAGACCCGAAACGGAATACGGATTCGAAACGGACTAAGGATTCGAAACGGACTAAGGATGTGAGACGGAAGAAGGATGCGAGAGTCTGTGACAGCAGGTCAATAATGTCCGGTATGACCCACAGCTCGAGCCCGAGCCTGAGCTTGAGCCTGCGATCTTGCTTGAGCCTAAGCCCTTGCCTGAGCCCTTGCCTGAACCCCTGCCGGAGCCCTTGCCGGAGCCCTTGCCGGAGCCCTTGCCTGAGGCCTCGCCCTCGCCAGATAGGCCAGGAAACCTCGAATTGTCCAACAAAGCAGTATCGGATTACTCCCCAGAGTAGCCACTTTACCGTAATTAACAAGTCCAGCGCGACAAAAATGGGCGCAATCAAGGCTATCAGGCCTATCTCGACTATCTCCAGAAGCCCGAGAAAGCCGCGTTGTATCGTGCCAGCCAAGCCTGCAGCCAAGGCGATGAACCAGGAAATTAAGTGTGATAGAGGGCTTTGGAACGGACAGAATTTGTCCCAAGCTGCCAGAAGCCCCGTAATAATGAAAAGTGCCAGCCCTGCGCACATAAACGTGCCAACGACGTACGACAGGGTGGAGTGGAGAGTGCCGAGATAGATCGTGAGCGAAATGCAGAAGATGATCAGGCCTATCTGCAAAATTGAAGGTAAAAGGTCGTCGAGAGCCCATTCAAGACCCCATCTTTCGGCTCCTAAGAAGCGCTTGAGCTGCCCCCACCTCTGACAGTCGGGTCCGCCACCGCTTCGTTTGCGGTAGTAGACGAGCCACCGCCGTCCCAATACCGCCACGAATGAGGATATCAATGCGAGCGTCAAGCTCAATGGGAATAGGACATTGACGACAAGGATTTTGCCGGCGGGCGAGAAAGTGGAGGATGGGAGAGCATTGGCGGTAGGAAGACTGTCGTTCCTACCCGATGCCAGTTGGAGAAGAATGGCATTGCTCTCCCGAAGAAGCGCATTGGTGTCGTCTGCGGGGTCGGGGCTCATGAGAGGAAGGGTGAGCGCCAGAAAGGCGGAATTGGCCTGGCGAAGAGACCGGCCTACAACACATCAGTTAGACGGCGAGTGTTGAGAGGTGATGGGGGAAGGACTCACAAAGATAAGAAGCCCGTCAAGGTGCTCTTTGAGTCCATTAACCATATCATCGTCGATCTCTTCTGCGAGGGCATCGTAGCAGCGGTAGAACTTGCCGCCATCCTGACCGAATTCGTTGGGAGGAACGGGGACTTCGAACTTGACGGTTGGGTTGTAAATATCGAAAGCTGGAGTCGCCATTGAGGGGGGAGGGGGTTGGTAAGAGGTATTTTGAGTTTAGTTCAAAATGGAACGAATATTTATGGCGAGAACAATGCTGCGGGGCTTTCTAGTGTTGCCGCTGCGGAATCGCCCTCCTTGCGATGACCGCGAGTTCACTGCTCGCCGGAACACGAGGCAGTGTGTTCCAAATGACACTCATGAGTCTTCTGCAACTTTTCGGCTCTCGTTCCCGCAAGACCCTTGGCTGTTGCGGTCACTCGGAAACCCGTAGGGTTCGTTTCGCCTGCTTTCCACTTTCGGATTTTTTGCCTGCTAAGTCCGCTTCTCACCACGCTACAACTATTTCTATCAGAGCTAGAGTATACACGACACCCTATCACTTCTGTGAGAGTCGTCTGGGAGAGTGTTTTTGATCTCGAGTCCAACTGGTTCTCAAGTGTGAGACGTAGAAATGTCTGATTCGTCAGCGCACGGGAGGAAACTTGCCAATCGAGAAAATACAAGAAAAGCACTGCTCTAGGGATGTGCGAGTCGTTCGAGGAATTACTCGCAAGAAAGTCGCAAAATAAGGGCGGGGGAACACTGGACTGGGGACGGGGGCGGGAGTTTGGCGCCAAAAAAAAAAAAAAACACAGCGAGAAAACAAAGAAAACATAGAATTGAGCCCAGCTTGTGGCTGCCGCGGGTTGGCATGGTACAGATGATCATTGGGACAATGGACTGAATGCGTGCCTCGGTGGACTGCACGCGTGGACTGTTGTGTCTCAGTAAGGACCAAATATTATGCGCACCCTTTCTCCCCATCGGCTGTCTTTACCGATATCCGAAACTCCATCCTCGTCCGCTTTTCAAATTGACTCGAGAACTGCCACACCAGTGCTAGGGAATGATACATGTATATCCAGGGAGCATACGTGAGCTCCCATAGTAGGCTATCCGTATATGCGGTAAGAGATGAGGCATGACAGTTGGTTATGGATCATTTTTCGTCCTGTGGCGGTAACACGGACATAGATCCGTTGACGGCGAGGTCGAACGACGTCAGCGCATTAATTGTCGTCTTTGATCCAGTGACGACCTCCCAACGATGGAGCTCAAGGAAACTCACTGGACTTGCCCTTTCGCTTGGTTCCCTACCCATTGCGCCTCCCTCACTTAGCATCAGGAGCCGTATCAGGAGCGCTAGACGCCCGGGCCTCCTTCAGTAACGACAGCCAGATATGGAATCCCAATCTCCTTGATAAACACTCTTACGACATCGGAGCTGAAGGACTTCAAGGGCCTTAAGGTGTCCTTACGAGAGTGGACTAAGGGTTCTGGGGGACAACCTTAGAATTGAGTGACGTCACATAATTTCAGATTCAACCGACTCGTATGGGGCAACGTGACGACGACATTGCCGCTGGTATGGAAAATGGAAAATCTTCGCTGTGGGGCGCAGCCAAGATTATCGAAAATGCAGAGGGAGATATGGACGAAGCCATGCTCCTCGACAACGGCTCTGACCTGTTCCCTGTTGCAGGGCGTCAGCCACACTCATCGGACGGAAACACCAACCACACCGGACCCGTTCGCGCCCTCGACTCTAACAACTCCCAGACGCATACTCTATCCTCGGGTACGGTCAGCCCGGAACTCTACATTCAGGACTTGAGCGACGCGCTCGAAGACCCCCAGGTTCGGTGTGATCCTCCACTGCTCGACCCTGCCTGGCTCCTTGGCGAAACGTTCCCCACGATGAACAAGCGTTATTTCTGCTCTGCGTCATGTTCCAACGAGTGTCTGGACATTGTGCTCGTGCTGTTGAAAGCTCCGGCTGGGTACCAGGCGTTGAGAGCAGGTATGTCGATGTCAGGCGCCGATACACCCTTGCTTCCGACTGTTGACGTGGTGTTTCGTGGACATAAAGTTAGGGACCAGTGGACTAAGGAATGGAAAGCGTACACATTACCCACCGCAAATCCGATTAATGTGGTCGATCGTTCAGAATAGGTCGTTGCATAACGCATTCGAAGCGAAACGGTAAGTCGTCACTTTACCCTCGTCTATGGCATGCGACTCATCGGCGCACAACTTCACGCAGGCAAGCCATCGATGCGTCGTACAACTTTAAAGCCGAGAGCATGTTCCCCGCCAACCGGCGCCGTAAGGAGAGGTGTACGCCCGGTTCAATGTTTGGGAAAGGTATTTTATACTTCGGGGACGTCTTCCAAGTACGTGCTTGGCGTGGCGGTTGTCGAGCGTTACCGACCGAGGGACTTCTTTCAAGATCTCATGGATACATCAAGCAAGTGTCATCATCACGCTACCGCGCCATGTTGATGTGTCGTGTTCTTGCTCGCAGAGCTAAGAAATTGACGACGGCGGACCATTACGCTCGAGGGATGTACGTTGGGAGGTGCTCACCAAGCGTAGACTCTTTCGTTGAGGGTATACGTGTAGAGTTGGGTAATAAGGTCGTGCTCAAGCTGGACACTGAAAATCAGTCCCACATTGACGGGAGCGACAGAGAACGCACTCTGGTTCGTTTGTTGAATATGTATATTACGAGGAAGAGATTGAAAAGTAGACCGTTCGGTTTAATTCAGACCACTGGCGACGCATCAGACACACAAACATCCAAGACGAAAAGCAAAAAAAAAAAGAGTTGGCGAGACACCTCCTGTAAATTGTACTAAGCACCGGCTCGCTATCCCATTGCATTCAGATCTTCTTCCCGACAGTGACACCATCGCAACTCGGGGTCCCGTTTCCCCATCTGAGACACGATTCGAAGTCGCATGGTAAGCAAAATGAAATGCTATCTACGAGTGAAATTAGTCACCTTGATCTTTAGAGAGACACTCTCCACCGCAGCCTTGAAGTCTCTAAACAGCTTATCAAGCCGGTTTACTTCCGATACACCGTCTCCGAAGTCGAGGTCCACCCAACCCGGATCCCGTATCACTGCTTGAAGGTGTCGTAAGATTGGGGTGAACAAAGATATCAAATCGAGGTCATCTTCGTTTGAGGAAATCGTCGGCGACATGGGAGGCGCTGTCAAGTCGGTGAACAGGCGAATCAGCTGGTACAAGGTACCCCGCCGGTTCTGAAGGCTAACAGAACCAATTGCGATTCAGCGCACAACTGATATCAGCTTTTTCATACCAAAACTCACGTGTCCTCATAATATAAATCGCTCCTTTCACGCACCGTGGCCAAAACGCTAATCAGCTCTCTACGAAGGCTTCGTCCGATATTTATAAAATTGCTGGGCGAATCTTCGGCTCGCATAAACGCTTCCGAAAGACGCAACAGCCTTGCTGCTGGGTATGTCCCCATTCCCCGACTCTCCACGCTGTCGACGGCTGCCTTGCCCGCAAATTTGAAAGTAGGAACAAGATATTGTTTCAGGATATCTCGGCTTTCTCGTGTACGGTCACGATCACTACATTCCGTCATCACGCACTCAAGAGCGTGAAGGGCGTCGTCGGGATATCTGTGACGTTCAGGTTAGAAAGGAATCATTTAACTTAGAAGAACTAACCCGGCGTATTTTCTACGGAACTCGAACATTTCCAACCAGGAGCCCCCCTTTGGGCGTTCAACAATAACACTGAGGACGATAGAGATGCATCTCCATGTGGGATTATGCAGCGCATTCATGCTGGAGGGGGGTGGGAGGGAATTGACAGCCGGCAATTTACGATAATCGAAAAGCCAATCAAATGATATGCAACTTAGGTAGGCATTGATCATATTCGAGTGCAAATTTTGCACTAGGTCTGATGGAGGGAGCATCCTTTGCTCCTCCGAACCCTTGTCTGAAGGAAGCATTAGATCGTAATTTCGTTTATGACGGCTGTCGCGCAGGCTGGGGGCCTCTGAAAAGGAGAGGAGAACGTGTGCCAATGCCGCTCGATACAAACATTGAATCCTCGTAGCCAACTCCAGTTGGTCGCGGCCTCGAAGCTGGAGAGTTCGGCTGTACGAACCTCTCCATAGTTCCGAGAGACGAGAGGTAAATTCATCGTCCGTCGCAAGTGCGTCCACAAGATGCAAATCGCTAATGGCGAGAATGTTTGAGACGCCATGCGACTGGGTTAGGACATCATCCGATGTACATATGGCGCGTTTGATTGCAAAAATCTGTAAATTCCCGAGGTCTTCTTCTTTTCTCTTGCCTGCCCGGACCCAGGATGCGAAACGGAATAAGGAAGCGCGAGACCGTGACAGCAGGTCAATAATGTCCAGGATACCCCGGAGCTCTGCCCAGAACTTGTTCCAGGTAGAATGGGTGACCGAGATATCAAGAACACCACCAAATAGTCCATTAAACGTCCCGTGACTGAGCAGCCAACTGACCGTGGTTATTAAGTCCATGGAGGCGGACCCGAGCATTGCTAAGGGGAATAAGAGGACCAGCACTAGGCGTGCCATGACTACCATCAGATGCTCTAAAAGGCCCCATTGTATCGTGTCGGACAAATATGTGACCGAGGCAATGGACCGAGAAATCAAATGTGATAGAGGGCTTTGGAACGGACAGAATTTGTCCCACGTTGCCAGAAGCGCAGTAATAATGAAAATCGCCAGCCCTGCGCACATAAACGTCCCAACAACGTTCGACAGCGTGTGGTGAAGAGTGCTGAGATAGATCGTGAGCGAAATGCAGAAAATGATCAGGCCAATCTGCAAAATGGAAGGTAAAAAGTCGTCGAGAGCCCATTCAAGACCCCATCTTTCGGCGCCTAGGAACCGCTTGAGCTGCTCCCACCTCTGACGGTCGGGCCCGCCACCGCTTCGTTTACGGTAGTAGACGAGCCATTGCCGCCCCAGTACCGCCATGAATGAAGATAGCAATGCGAGCGTCAAGCTCACTGAGAATAGGACATTGACGGTTAGGACTTTGCCCGCCGGCGAGAAAGTCTCTGAAGGGAGAGCATTGGCGCTAGGAAGACTGTCGTTCCTGCCTAATACTAGTTGGAAGAGAATTGCATTGTTCTCCCGAAGGAGCGCGTTCGTGTCGTCTGCGGGGTCGGGGCTCATGAGAGGAAGTGTGAGGGCGAGAAAGGCGGAATTGACTCCGGCGAAGAGACCGGCCTGCGACGCATCAGCAGATTGACCACGAGTATTGAGCGGTGATGGGGGAAGGACTCACAAAGATAAGAAGTCCATCAAGCTGCTCTTTGAGCCCTTTAACCATATCGTCGTCTATCTCGTCTGCGAGGGCATCGTAGCGGCGCAAGAACTCGCCGCCATCCTGACCGAATTCTTTGGGAGGGACGGGGCATTCGAACTTGACGCCTGGGTTGTGAATGTCGGGAGCTGGAGTGGTCATTGAGGGGGGATTGGTAAGAGGGAAGTACTCGAGTCTTGGTTCAGAATGGAACGAATATTTAGGACGAGCACGATGCCAAGGGCACGCGGCTGCAGACCGTGTGCACAAGGGGAGAGCGCTAATCTTCTGGTTCCAAAACCCGGCGGCAATGTGTGAGAAACCGCTTCGGGATGCTTCCGAAGCCGAAACACGATGCGATCATTCCCCGCGAAAAATGTCTTAATCGGCCGATCTCAGCTGAGAGAACTACGTATATTTCTGAATTCAGACATGTCCTGGACTCGGGGCGGTCATTTCCTACATATCCCGCTGCGTGTCCGGGTCCCGGACATTACCGACCCCCCTGTTCGTGGTTTGAGCGCTAAATATGCTTGCTGTTGTTTGGCATGGCGCATATGATCATCCGGACAATCGATCATGACAACATTCATTCAGAGACCTTCCTCGCAAGGACCATAATCTAATTAACGGGAATGCCTGCCTCGTCTTTGCATACGTGGACGATCTTCAACCTGAAGGACCCTGCACAAGGACTAAACGTTGTTCTCCTTTTACCTAGTCTCCTTTGCAGACTGATAACAACTTGGGGGAGGGGGGAGGTTGGTCCGCCTTTGAAAGTTGGCTCGAGTAAGGCCACACCGGTCCTGGGGGATATTCCATGTCTATCAAGTGAACATACATGAACTCCTCTGGTAGGCTGCCTGTATGCGTGTTGAGAGACGAGGCAGGGCAGTCGCTTCGTCCTGTGGTGACACGGACATAAGCACCTTAAATCCGTTGACGAGATAGGAAGGGAGCACCTCCCACATGATGCTCTGATCCAATGGCGACCTCCCAACGACAAAGCTCAAGGAGATCCACAGGACTTTCGCTTTCACTCAGTCTCCCTACCTAGGTCTTCCCCTCTTAGCGTCGGGAACCGTATCAGGAGCGTTAGACGCCTCCTTCAGCAACGACAGCCAACTAGAAATATGGCATCCCAATCTCCTTGACAAGCACCCGTACGATATCGGAGCTGAAGGGCTTCAAGGACCTAAAGGCCTCGTCACGACAAGCTTACGGTCAGCGTGGACTAAGGGGTTTGGGAACAACCTTATTGAATGACGTCCATAATTTCAGACTCAACCGACCCGAACGAAGCAACGTTACGTCGACTGCGGGACCACATAGAGGCGTCATTGCCACTGGTATGGAAAATGGAGAGCTTTCCTGTGGGGCACAGCCAAGATTATCGAAGATGCAGAGTAAGATATGGAAGACGGCACGCTACTCGACAACGGCTCTGACCTGCATCTCGGCTGCAGGGCATCGGCCGCACTCATCGCACGAAGAACAACACCACCGGACCCGTTCGCGCCCTCGACTTCAACAACTCCCAGACGCATATTCTATCATCGGGTGCGATCAACGGGGAACCCTGCGCTTAGGACTTGGGCGACTGCGCCCGAAGACCCCCCACGTTCGGCGTGATCCCCCAATTCGACCCTGCAGGCCTCCTCTGCGAAACGTTCCCCGGATGAACAAGAGCATTTTTTGCTCTGCGTCATGTTCCAACAAAAGTCTTTGGACAATGCGCCCGTGCTGCTATCAGCTCCTGCTGGGCATCAGGCTTTGAGAGCAGGTATGCCGATGTGAGGCGCCGGTACACTTCTTGCTTCCGATTGTTGACACACTGTTTTGCATCGACAAGAGTTACAGACCAGTGTATCAACGAATGGAAACGTACACCCACCTACCGCAAATCCGATTCATGTGGTTGATCGTTCAGACGAGGTCGTTACATTGCGCGTTCGAAGCGAGACTTTACCCTCGTCTATGGCATGCGACTCATCGGCGCATGACTTCACACAGGCAGGCAATCGATGCGTCGTACAACAAGCCGAGGGCGTGTTCCCTGCCAACGAGCGCTGGCGATGGCACGGAACCAAACGAGAATGCAACGTCGGTGACCCTGGAACGCCAACGGGTTTTTGCAAATCCCCGACGTGCAGCATGTGCATCGTCATGCAGCAGTCGCCTGATAAGGAGAAGTGTGCGCCGGGTTCGATGTTTGGGAAGGGTGTTTATACATCGGGAACGTCTTCCAAGTGCGTGCTTGACCGTGGCGATTCGTCGGGCGTTACTGACGGAGGGACTCTCTCAAGGTCTCATGGATACGTCAAGCATCACGTTACCGCACCATGTTGATGTATCGTGTTCTACCTGGTAAGGCTAAGAGATTGACTACCGCGGATCATAACTTGGTTGTAGCTCCCGCTGGGTTCGATTCGGTGCGTGAATAGCCGGAGTACGCAATGAAGGATTGCGCTGACTTCACCTCATGTCTAGGTCCGAGGTGTCCCTGGCGGAGGTCTCAACTACGACGAGTTCATCTTCTACGATGATCATCAAATCCGACCACTCTACCTCTTCGTCTACGACAGCAGATAGGCGAATCTTGGAGTCTGTTATTTTTCTTTGGTGGGCTTGAAGTACGAAACTCGTCATTTTATGGTCTTGGTTGTGAAGCTTCTCTAGATCTTCCCTCCTCATCTTTTGCAGTCGTCTTTCGTTCTGAATGTATCCTTACACGGTCGTCTGCAATACATTGACGCCCACGTTTTGCGGTCATGTCCTCAGAGCCCCTAGGAAGCAATCCATGTCGAAGAAACGAGTGTCTATATTACAACCCCTTTCCAGATCGAGACCAGACAAACCACCCCATCGATGCTTGAGTATGTTGAGCCCAGCAGCAAACGCCAAAAGCGCCAGCGTAAACAAGACGAGTTCCACCACCCTTCCGGTGGACGCACAAGCCATGCCAACGCAAACTCCACATATCGTGATGGCGCCCGTCTCAGGGATCCCCCATTTTAGAGGTGCGCCTAGATCAGCTTCGTCCACTTTCTTGCCGAGGAGGATGCTAACGATGACGAGGAGACCCATGAGGGGCCAGAGGACGTGGTTGATCTCTCCTGCTTTGACGCATTCCCAGGAGCTGGCGCATCGGACGGTTTCGTGGATTGAGGAGAGGGTTTTTTGAATTGACGAGGACATGGAATTTGAAGTCTGTGAAACATGGTGCGGGGCCGGACTTCACTCGAGGGATGTAAGCTGGGAAGTGCTCACCAAGGGTCTTTCGTCGTCGGGAGTTGGATAGTAAAGTTGTGCTCAAGGTGGACACGGAAGGTCAGTCGTATATAACGCGAGCGACAGATAACGCAAGTACCCTGGTTCACTTGTTGGGTATGTTTGGATTGAAAAGGTAGACGGGTTCAGTTGAAATTCAGAACACTGGGCTCCAACGCGTCAGGCACGCAAATTGCGTCACGGGATCATCCAAGGTCAAAGGCAAAATACAAGAGAACACACAAAAAGAGTTGGCGAGACACCTCCTGTAACTTGTACTAACACCGGCTCACTATCCCATTGCATTGGCAGGTTCATCACGCCAGTGACACCATCGCAACTCGGGGTCCCGTTTTCCTATCTGAGACACGATTTGAACCTGCCGCAATCCAATTGCATTCAAATTTTCATCCCGCCAGTGACACCATCGCAACTCTGGGTCCCGTTTCCCTATCTGAGACACGATTTGAAGCTGTCGCAATCCCATCGCATTCGGATTTTCATCCCGCCAGTGACACCATCGCAACTCGGGGTCCCGTTTCCCTATCTGAGACAAGATTCGAAGCTGTCGAATGGTAAGCAAAACGAAAATTCCACCCATGAGTGAAATCAGTCACCTTGATCTTCCGAGAGATACTCTCTACCGCAGCCTTAAAGTATCTAAACAGTCCATCAAGCTGCTCTACTTTCCATGCACTTTGCTCGTCTTTGAGGTCCACCGGATCCCGTGTCACTGCTTGAAGGTGTCGTAAGATTGGGCTGAATAAAGATAACAAGTCGAGATCGTCTTCGTTCGAGGAAATCGTCGGCAACTTAGAAGGCACCGTCAAGTCGGTGAACAGGCCAATCAGCTGATTCAAAGTACTCAGACAAGAGCTATCAGAACCAATTGGGACTCAGCACACAACGTCGATATCAGCCTTTTCATACTAGAACTCACTTATCCTCGTAATATAAATCGCTCCTTTCTCGCACCGTGGCCAAAACGCTAATTAGCTCTCTGCGAAGGCTTCGTCCAATATTTATAAAACTGCTGGGCGAATCTTCGGCTCGCATAAACGTTTCCGAAAGACGCAGCAGCTTTGCTACTGGGTATGTCCCGATTCCCCGACTCTCCACGCTGTCGACAATCGCCTTGCCCGTAAACTTGAAAATAGGGACGAGATATTGTTGCAGGATATCTCGGCTTTCTCCTATACGGCCAGGATTACTAGTTCTCATCATCGCCATCTCAAGGTAATCAAGGGCTTCGCGGGGATCCCTGTGACGTTCCGGTTAGAAATGAACTAGTTTCAAATGTCTTAGCTGAAAAGAACTAACTCATTGTATGCAGTATGGGGAAACCTCGTGATATATCGACCGTCCGGGAAGATAACTCTGAGGATAAGGGAGATGCGCCTCCAAGTGGGATTAAGCAGTATATCCACGCTGGAGGGGGTTAGGAGGGAGTTGGGCCCTTGCAATTTAAGAGACTCCGAAATGCGATCATATGCTACGCAGCTTAGGTAGGCATTGATCATGTTCGAGTGTAAATATTGCATTGTGGCTACTGGAGGGAGCTTCCTTTGCTCCTCTGACCCCTTGTCTGAAGGAAGCATTAGATTGTAACTACGTTCCCAAGGGACCTCTGAAGAAGAGAGGAGAACGTGTGCCAATGCCGCTCGATACAAACATTGAATCCGCGCAGCCAACTCCAGTTGGTCGCGGCCTCGAAACTGGAGTGTTCGGCTGTACGAAGTCCTCCATAGTTCCGAGAGACGAGTGGTAAATTCATCGTCCGCGGCAAGTATGTCCAAGAGATGCGAATCGCTAATGGCGAGAATGTTTGAGACGCCATGCAACAGGGTTAGGACATCATCCGATGTACATATGGCGCGCTTGATTGCAAAAATCTGTAATTCCCCGGGGTCTTTTTCTTGTCTCTTGCTTGTCCTGAAACGGACGAAGGATGCGGGAGTCACTGACAGGAGGTCAATAATGGAAGGTATGACTTTTAGATCATCCTTCCAGAGTTTTTGCCAGGAAACCTCGGACTGTCCACCAACGCAGTATCGGATTATTCTCCAGAGCAGCCACGTAGCCATAATTAATAACTCGAAGGCAAAGAAGATAGGCACAATCGAGCCTATGAGGGCTATCTTCGCCAGCTTAAGAAAGCCGCGTTGTATCGTGCCAGCCAAGGCACTGGACCGGGAAATCAAATGTGATAGAGAGCTTTGGAATGGACAGAATTTGTCCCAAGTAGCCAGGAGTGCAGTAATAATGAGAATTGCCAGCCCCGCGCACATAAACGTCCCAACAACGTTTGACAGCGTGGGGTGAAGAGTGCTGAGATAGATCGTGAGCGAAATGCAGAAGATAATCAGGCCAATCTGCAGAATAGACGGCAAAAAGTCGTCGAGAGCCCATTCAAGACCCCATCTTTCGGCTCCTAAGAAGCGTTTGAGCTGCTCCCACCTCTGACGGTCGGGTCCGCCACCGCCTCGCTTGCGGTAGTAGACGAGCCATTGCCGCCCCAAGACCGCCATGAATGAAGATATCAAGGCAAGCGTCAAACTCAATGAGAATAAGACATTGACCGTTAGGACTTTGCCGGCGGGCGAGAAAGTCTCGGAAGGGAGAGCTTGGGCGCTAGGAAGACTGTTGTTCCTGCCCAATACTAGTTGGAGGAGAATTGCATTGTTCTCCCGAAGGAGCGCATTAGTGTCGTCTGCGGGGTCGGGGCTCATGAGAGGAAGGGTGAGGGCGAGAAAGGCGGAATTGACTCCGGCGAAGAGACCGGCCTACGACGCATCAGCAACTTGACCACGAGTATAGAGCGGTGATGGGGGAAGGACCCACAAATATAAGAAGTCCATCAAGCTGCTCTTTGAGTCCTTTAACCATCTCGTCGTCTATCTCGTCTGCGAGCGCATCGTAGCGGCGGAAGAACTCGCCGCCGTCCTGACCGACTTCGTTGGGAATGACAGGGACTTCGAACTTGACGCCTGGGTTGTGAATGTCGAAAGCTGGAGTGGTCATTGAGGGGGGGTTGGTAAGAGGGAAGTACTCGAGTTTTAGTCCAAGATGGAACCAATATTTAGGGACGAGCACGATGCTAAGGGCTTGACCGAAACACGCGGCTGCAGACCGTGTGCACAAGGGGAGAGCGCTAATCTTCCGGTTCCAAGACCCGGCGGCAAGGTGTGAGAAACCGCTTCGGGATGCTTCCGAAACCGAAACACGATGCGATCATTCCCCGCGAAAACGTCCTAATCGGCCGATCTCAGCTGAGAGAACTACGTATATTTTCTGAATTCAAACATGTCCTGGACCCGCGCGGTCATTTCCGACATATACCGCCGCGTGTTCGGGTCCCGGACATTACCGACCTCCCCTTGTTGGCGGTTTGAGCGCTAAATATGCTTGCTGCTGTTTGGCATGGCGCATATGATCATTGGGGAAATTGAGAATTACATCGCTTCATCGTATCAGATATCTTCTCGAGGCCACGATCTAATTGACGGAATGCCTGCCTCGGCGCCTTGTCCGCGCGTAAGGGATCTGTAACCTGAAGGACTGTGTCTAAATGCTCCTCGATCGACCCTCTTACCAATACCCTATACTTGCATCTCCATTTTCATTTATGTAAGAGACACTCAACCGCCTCCTGGTGACATGAGATTCATCCAACCCTCTGTCTCATACGACGAAAATCCAATGATGACGGACTCACGCGGTTCATCTAGCCGCTTGTACCGAAGGAAAGAACGACGAGAAAAGCCTTACTGCAGCATTCTAAGTTTGAGATATCGAGCCGAGACGTATACGTAAGAGGCGCCGGAAGTGAGACACTTCATCCTTTTGGGGACAAGTCGCGGCGTCGGACCGATCATCCAGGAATACACGCGTTTGGGTGTCTCGCAGACCCTGGCTATCTAAAGGATCACCTTCGGGTACGACTGCACTTTGGATTCACTCTACGTCACAGAGGCTGGGAGAACTGTCTATATACTTGGAGAGAGATGATGCAGTACAGTCGGTTGTGTTGTGGATAATTCCTGGTCCTTGTGGTGGTGACACGGACATAAGCACGTTAGATCCGTTGACGGAAACGAAAGGAGTGACGACGACCTCTCTGATCCAGTGAAGACCTCCCAACGACGAAGATCCACAGGACTTCCACTTTTGCTCGGTCACCCTACCCAGGCCTCCTTCTCTTAGCGTTAAGAATTGTATTGGGAGGGCTAGATGCTTTCTCCAGCAACGACAGCCAACTAGAAATATGGGATCCCAATCTTGTTGACAAGCGCTCTTCCTACGACATCGGAGCTGAAGGACTTCAAGGGCCTAAAGGTGTCCTTACGAGAGTGGACTAAGGGCTCTGGGGGACAACCTTAGAATTGAGTGACGTCACATAATTTCAGATTCAACTGACTCGTATGGGGCACCGTTACGACTGCAAGACCAAGAGGCGATATTGCCGCTGGTATGGAAAATGGAGAATCTTCCCTGTGGGGCGCAGCTAAGATTATCGAAAATGCAGAGTAAGATATTGACGAAGCCATGCTCCTCGACAACAGCCCTGACTCCAGGGCGTCGGCCACACTCATCGGTCGGAAACACCAACCACACCGGGCCCGTTCGCGCCCTCGACTCTAACAACTCCCGAACGCATACTCTATCCTTGGGTGCGGTCAACCCGGAACTCTACGCTCAGGACTTGAGCGACGCGCTCGAAGACCCCCAGGTTCAAGGTGATCCTCCAGCTCGACACTGCATGCCTCCGCTGCGAAACGTTCCCCAAGATGAACAAGCGCTATTTCTGCTCTGCGTCATGTTCCAACGAGTCTCTCGACATTGCGCTCGTGCTGTTGACAGCTCCGGCTGTGTACCAGGCGTTGAGAGCAGGTATGCCGATGTCAGGCGCCGATACGCCCCTTGCTTCCGACTGTTGACATACATAAAGTTAGGGACCAGTGAACTAAGGAATGGAAAACATACATTCAACCCACCGCAAATCCGATTCATGTGGTTGATCGTTCAGAATAGGGCGTAGCATAACGCGTTTCGAAGCGAAACGGTAAGTCGTCCCTTTACCCTCGTCTATGGCATGCGACTCATCGGCGCATAACTTCACACAGGCAAGCCATCGATGCGTTGTACAACTTTAAAGCCGAGGGCATGTTCCCCGCCAACGAGCGCCGTAAGGAGAAGTGTACGCCTGGTTCAATGTTTGGGAAGGGTGTTTATACTTCGGGGACGTCTTCCAAGTACGTGCTTGGCGTGGCGGTTGTCGGGCGTTACTGACCGAGGGAGTCTCTCTCAAGGTCTCATGGATACATCAAGCAAGTCGCACCATCATGTTACCGCGCTATGTTGATGTGTCGTGTTCTTGCTGGCAGAGCTAAGAAATTGACGATGGCGGACCATAACTTGGTCGCTGCTCCCACTGGGTATGATTCGGTGAGTGAAGAACCAGGGAGCGCAACTTGACGTTTGCATTGACCCTTTTGCCCCTTCACCTCATATCTAGGTCCGAGGTGTTCCTGGTGGCGGTCTCAACGAGCTCATCTTCTACGATAATAATCAAATCCGACCACTCTACCTCGTCTTCTACGACAGCACATAGACTAATTTTGGGATCTCTTATTTTTCGTTTTGGTGGGCTTGAAGTTGGTACCAAAGTCGTCATTTCATAGTCTTGGTTGTGAAACTTCTCTTTTCTCCTCCCTCCCCATCTTTTGTTGTGGTTTTCTTTTTTTTTCTTTATACGATGGTCTGCATTATATTGGAGCCCACGTTTTTGTTGTTCGTGTCCTTAGAGCTCCAAGCTAGGAAGCAACGCAAGCCGAATAAACGGATCTGTATATCATAAACCCCTCCCAGACAGAGACCATACAGACCACCCCATCGATGCTTGAGTATGCTGAACCGAGCAGCAAACGCCAAAAGCGTCAACGTGAACAAGACAAGCTCCACCACGCGCCCGGTGGACGCACAAGCCAGTCCAACGCAAACTCCACATATCGTCATAGCGCCCGTCCCAGAGATCCCCCATTTCGCGGGTGCTTCAGGATCAGCTTCGTCCACTTTCTTGCCTAGGAGGATGCTGGCGATGACGAGGAGACCCATGAGTGGCCAGAGGACGTGGTTGATCCCTCCTGCTTTGACGCATTCCCATGAGCTGGCGCATTGGGCTGTTTCGTGGATTGAGGAGAGGGTTTCTTGGATTGTCGATGACATGGAGTTTGATGTCTGTGAAATAAGGGTGTGAGGCCGGATTTCGCTTGAGGGATGTACGTTGGGAGGTGCTTCCCAGGGGAAGACTGGAGTTAGGTAACGAGGCCGCGCTCAAGCTGGACACCGAGGGTCAGTCGTATATTGACGCGAGCGAAAGAAAACGCAGCCTGGTTCGCTTGTCAGGTATATTACGAGGAAGGGATTGAAAAGGTAGACGGGTTCGGTTTAACCGGTCTCCAACGCGTCAGGCACACAAATTACGTCACACGATCATCCAAGACGAAAAGCCAAAAATACACGACGGCACAAAAAAGAGACGGCGAGACACCTCCAGCAACTTGTACTAAGCATGGGTCTCAATATCCCATCGCATTCAGACTCTCTTCCCGCCAGTGACACCATCGCAACTCGGGGTCCCGTTTCTCTCTCTGAGACAAGATTCGAAGCTGTCGCATGGTTAGTAAAACGAAAATTCCACCCATGAGTGAAATCAGTCACCTTGATCTTCAGAGAGACACTCTCCACCTTAGCCCTGAACCTTCTAAACAGCTTATCGAGCCGTTCTACTTCCGATACACTGTTCACGCCTTTGAGGTCCACCCAACCCGGATCCCGTATCACTGCTTGAAGGTGTTGTAAGATTGGGCTGAATAAAGATACCAGATGGAGGTCATCTTCGTTCGAGGAAATCGTCGGCGACTTAGAAGGCGCGGTCAAGTAGTCGAACAGGTCACTCAGCGGATCCAAGGAACCCCGATAACGGCTAAAAGAACCAATTGGAACTCAGCGCACAGCATCGATATCAGCCTTTTCATACTAGAACTCACTTGTCCTCGTCATATAAATCGCTCCTTTCCCGCACCGTGGCCAAAACGCTAATTAGCTCTCTGCGAAGGCTTCGTCCGATATTTATAAAATTGCTGGGCGAATCTTCGGCTCGCATAAACGTTTCAGAAAGACACAACAGCTTTGCTGCTGGGTATGTCCCGATTCCCCGACTCTCCACTCTGTCGACAGCTGCCTTGCCCGCAAATTTGAAAATAGGAACGAGATACTGTTTCAGAATATCTCGGCTTTCTCGCGTACGGTCACGATCACTACATTTCGTCATCACACTCTCAAGGTCTCCAAGGGCTGCGTAGGGATCTCTGTGACGTTCCGGTTAGAAATGGATCAGTTTTCAAACGTCTGAGCTGAAAGGAACTAACCCGACATATTCTCTACGGAGCGACTCCATGCTGTTGGTTATGTCAAACCAATCGGAGCCCGCCCTTGGGCGATCAACGATAACACGGAGGACGATAGAGATGCGTCCCCATGTTGGATTAAGCAGCACATCCATGCTGGAGGGGGGTGGGAGAGAATTGACCCCCGGCGATTTACGATAATCCAAAACCCAATCAAATGATATGCAACTTAGGTAGGAATTGACCATATTCGAGTGCAAATTTTGCATTAGGTCTGATGGAGGAAGCATCCTTTGCTCCTCCGAACCCTTGTCTGAAGGAAGCATTAGATCGTAATTTCGTTTACGACGGTCCCAGTCGGTGGCCTCTGAAAAGGAGAGGAGAACGTGTGCCAATGCCGCTCGATACAAGCATTGAATCCTCCTAGCCAACTCCAGTTGGTCGCGGCCTCGAAGCTGGAGAGTTCGGCTGTACGAACCTCTCCATAGTTCCGAGAGACGAGTGGTAAATTCATCGTCCGCGGCAAGTATGTCCAAGAGATGCGAATCGCTAATGGCGAGAATGTTTGAGACGCCATGCAACTGGGTTAGGGCATCATCCGATGTACAGATGGCGCGTCTGGTCGCAAGAATCTGTAATTCCCCGGGGTCTTCTTCTTGCCTCTTGCTTATCGGGACCCGGGATGCGAAACGGACGAAGGATACGAAAATCTCTACCAACAGGAAGAGAGCGACCGGTATAGCGGTTAAATCATTGAGGAGCTTATCCTGGTGAAACTCCGATGGTCCAATAATGTAGGATTCGATTCTCCAGGGCAGCCTCAGGGCGATAAGTAATAGGTCCAGGGGAACAAGAATAAGCGCAATCAGGCCTACGGGAACCAGGCCCAGGACGTCAGAAAAGCTGCGTTTTCTCGTGTCACTTAAGATATCGGCTGAACCTTTGGCCCCGAATTCTTCTAAGCTGTCGCCTAGGAGTCCGGCCAAATCATTGGCCCAGCTCTCGACCGAACGCAGGGCCAAGCCTGCGGCCGAGAGGCCTAAGCGTGAAGCCAAGCCTGAACGCAAGCCTGCACCTAAGGGGTAAACCAAGCATAAGATTAAGCGTGCAGCGATGCGTGCAGTCAAGCCCGGAGCAAAGCCCCAAACCAAGGTGGCGGACACGGAAATGAAGTGGGATAGAGGGCTTTGGAACGGACAGAATTTGTCCCAAGTTGCCAGAAGCGCAGTAATAATGAAAAGTGCCAGCCCCGCGCACATAAACGTCCCAACAACGGTTGACAGTGTGGGGTGAAGAGTGCTGAGATAGATTGTGAGTGAAATGCAGAAGATGATCAGGCCAATCTGCAAAATGGAAGGCAAAAAGTCGTCGAGAGCCCATTCAAGACCCCATCTTTCGGCTCCTAAGAAGCGCTTGAGCTGCTCCCACCTCTGACGGTCAGGTCCACCACCGCTTCGCTTGCGGTAGTAGGCCAGCCATTGTCGCCCCAATACCGCCATAAATGAAGATATCAATGCGAGCGTCAAGCTCACTGAGAATAGGACATTGACGGTAAGGACTTTGCCGGCCGGCGAGAAAGTCTCGGAAGGGAGAGCTTGGGCGCTAGGAAGGCTGTCGTTCCTGCCCAATGCTAGCTGGAGGAGAATTGCATTGTTCTCCCGAAGGAGCGCGTTAGTGTCGTCTGGGGGTCGGGACTCATGAGAGGAAGGGTGAGCGCGAGAAAGGCGGAATTGACTCCGGCGAAGAGACCGGCCTACGACGCATCAGCAACTTGACCACGAATATCGAGCGGTGATGGGGGAAGAACTCACAAAGATAAGAAGTCCATCAAGCTGCTCTTTGAGCCCTTTAACCGTATCGTCGTCTATCTCGTCTGCGAGGACATCGTAGCGGCGGATGAACTCGCCGCCGTCCTGACCGAATTCTTCGGGAATGGCAGGGACTTCGAACTTGCCGCCTGGATTGTGAATGTCGAAAGCTGGAGTAGTCATCGAGGGAAGGTTGGTAAGAGGGAAGTACTCGAGTCCTGGTTCAAAATGGAACGAGTATTTACGACGAGCACAATGCTGGGGGCTTGCGGGTAACGAGGTTAACCCGCAGATCGTGTACACGTGTGGCTTGGAGGCTTTCTGCTGTTCGACCTTCCGCAGAGGACCAAAAGGGCAATTAATAATTACAACGTTTTAGCGTATCAGAGATCTTTCTCGAGACCATAATCTAATTGACGGAATGCCTGCCTCGGCACCCTTTGCACGCGTTGGCGATCTTTTAACCTGACGGACCGTGTCCAAGTGCCAAATACCGTCCTCCTCGATCGACCCTCTTACCAATACCCTATATACCTGCAGCTACGTTATCCATTTATATAATACGACATGATAATTTATCTGATTCATCTAATCCTCTGTCTCATACGACGAAAATCAAAATGATGACGGACTCACGCGGTTCAGCTAGCCGCTTGCGCCCTGCATACCGAAGGAGAGAACGACGAGAAAAGCCTTGTTGTAGCATCCTCAGTTTGGAATACCGAGGCAAGGCGTAGGGGGGCGCTGGAAGTGAAATAATTTATCCTTTCGGGGACAAGTCGTGGGGTCGGACCCGGTCATCCAGGAATACACGCGTTCGGGCGTCTCGCAGACCCTGGTCATCTTAAAGGATCACTTTCGGGTACGACTACACGTCAGCCTGATTCTAGGTCACAGACACTGGAAGAACTCTCCATATACATGGAGAGAGATGATGCAGGACAGTCGGCCGTGGATAATTCCTCGTCCTGTGGTGACGCGGACATAAGCACGTTAGATCCGTTGACAGAGGTCGAACGAAGGAAGCGACGAGTTCTACACGTCAACCTAATCGTCACCTCTGATCCAGTAACGACCTCTCAACGATGAAGCTCAAGTACATCCGCAGGACTTCCGCTTCCGCTTGGTCTCCTTCCCCGGGTATCCCCCTCTTAGCATCAGGAACCGTATCAGGAGCGCTAAACCCGACAGGCAACTCGAAATATGGGATCCAAATCTCCTTGACAAGCACTCTTACGATATCGCGGCTGAATGGCTTCAAAGGCTTGACGGCATCGTCACACTTGGTTCATGGTCAGCGTGGACTAAGGGTCCTTGGGGAAAACCTTTGTTGAGCGACATCCCACAATTTCAGATTGAACCGACTCATATGGAGCAACGTTACGACTGCGAGACCCCAGAGGCGTCATTGCCGCTGGTATGGAGAGAATTTTCCCTGCGGAGCGCAGCCAAGATAACCGACAATGCAGAGTATATATGGAGGACGCCACGCTGCTCGACAACGGCTCTGACCCCTGCTCCAGGGCATCGGTCGCACTCATCGCACAAAACACCAACCACATCGGACCCGTTCGCGCCCTCGACTTCAACAAGTCCCAGACGCATATTCTATCACCGGGTGCGGTCAACGGGGAGCTCTACATCTGGGACTTGAGCGACGCGCTCGAAAGGACCCCAGGTTCGGTGCGATCCTCCAACTCGACCCTGCATGCCTCCTCTGCGAAACGTTACCCAAGATGAACAAGAACTATTTCTGCTCTACGTCATATTCCTACAAGTCTCTAGACAATGCGCCCGTGCCGTTATCAGCTCCGGCTATGCCCCAGGTTTTGAGAGCAGGTGTGCCGATGTCAAGCGCCGATACACCCCTTGCTTCTTCCGACTGTTGACATGGTTTTCCATCGACGTAAGGTTACGGACCAGTAACTAGTGGACCAAGCAATGAAGACATACACCTAACCCACCGCAAATCCGATTCATGTGGTTGATCGTTCAGAATAGGTCTTTGCATAATGCGTTCGAAGCGAAACTGTGAGTGGCCACTTTACCCTCGTCTATGGCATGTGACTCATTGCATAACTTCACACAGGCAAGCAATCGCCACGTCGTACAACTTCAAAGCCGAGGGCATGCTTCCCGTCAACGGGCGCTGACGATGGCACGGATTCGGAACCAAACGAGAATGCAACCGTCGGTGATCCCGAAACGACCCTAACTGGGTTCTGCAAATCCCCGACGTGCAGCATGTGCATCGTTATACAGCGGTCGTTTGATAAGGAGAAGTGTGCGCCGGGTTCGATGTTTGGGAAAGGTGTCTATACGTCGGGGACGTCTTCCAAGTGCGCTCTCGATATTCCTTGGCGTGTGGGGCGTTTCTGACGGAAGAGCGTTCTCTCAAGGTCTCATGGATACGTCAAACAAGTCGCACTATCACGTTACCGCGCCATGTTGATGTGCCGCGTTCTTGCTGGCAAAGCTAAGAAATTGACTACGACGGATATAACTCAGTCGCTGCTCCTACTGGGTTCGATTCGGTGAGTGAAGAGCCGGAGAGTGCAGTTTGACGATCACGGTTGACCTTTTCGGCCCTTGCACCTCATATCTAGGTCCGAGGTGTTCCTGGCAGTGGTCCCAACTACGACGAGCTCATCTTCTACGATGATAATCAAATTCGACCAATCTACGTCGTCATTTGCGATAGCAGATAGGCGAATCTTAGAATCTGTTATTTTTCTTTGGCGGGCTTGAAGTACGAAAGTCGTCATTTCATGGTCTTGGTTATGAACCTTCTCTTTCTCATCGTTGGTTGTCGTCTTTCGCTTTGGATGTATCTTTATACGGTGGTCTGCATCACACTGCCCGCGTTTTACTGTCGTGGTCTTGAGCTCAGAGCCTCCAGGAAGCAATTCATGTCGAATAAACGAGTGTCTATATAATGGCTCGCTTCCAGATCGAGGCCACACAAACTACCCCATCGATGCCTGAGTATAATGAACCCAGCAGCAAACGCCAAAAGCGTCAACGTGGGCAGGACGAGTTCCACCACCCTTGCGGTGGACGCACAAGCCATGCCAACGCAAACTCCACATATCGCCATAGCGCCCGTCCCAGAGATCCCCCATTTCACGGCTGCATCAGGATCAGCTTCGTCTACTTTCGTGCCGAGGAGGATGCTAGCGATGACGAGGAGACCCATGAGCGGCCAGAGGACGTGGTTGATCCCTCCTGCTTTGACGCATTCCCATGAGCTGGCGCATTGGGCCGTTTCGTGGATTGAGAATGGATTGTCGATGACATGGAATTTGATATCTGTGAAATGGGTGTGAGACCGGATTTCGCTCGAGGGATGGACGTTGGGAGGTGCTCACCCGGGGCAGACTCTTTCGTCGAGGGTGTACGTGGGTAGTTGGGTAATAAGGTCGTGCTCAAGCTGGACACTGAGGGTCAGTCGTATATTGACACGAGCGATAGAAAACGCACTCTGGTTCGCTTATTGGGTATATTACGAGGAAGGGCTTGAAAGGTAGACGGGTTCGGTTTAAATTCAGATCACTAAGCTCCAACGCGTCAGGCACACAAATTACGTCACACGATTATCCAAGACAAAAGGCAAAATACAAAAGAGAGCACAAAAGAAGAATTGACCAGACACCTCCTGCAACTTGTACTAATTAGCATCGACTCAATGTCCCACTGCATCCAGATTTTCTTCCCGACAGTGACACCATCGCAACTCGGGGTCCCGTTTCCCTATCTGAGACACGATTCGAAGTCCCATGGTAAGCAGAACGAAATTCCACCCACGAGTGAAAGCAGTCACCTTGATCTTCCGAAAATCACTCTCCACCGCAGCCTTGAAGCCTCTAAACAGCTCATCAAGCCGGTTTACTTTCCGTACACTGTCTCCGCGTTCGAGGTCCACCCAACCCGGATCCCCTATCACTGCTTGAAGGTGTCGTAAGATTGGGGTGAACAAAGATACCAAATCGAGACCATCGTCGTTCGAGGAAATCGTCGGCGCCTGAGAGGGCTTTGTCAAGTCGGTGAACAGGCCAATCAGCTGGTCCAAGGTACCCAGCCAAGATCTAACAGAACCAATTGGGACTCAGCGCACAACATCGATATCAGCCTTTCCATACTAGAACTCACTTGTCCTCGTAATATAAATCGCTCCTTTCCCGCACCGTGGCCAAAACGCTAATTAAGTCTCTGCGAAGGCTTCGTCCGATATTTATAAAATTGCTGGGCGAATCTTCGGCTCGCATAAACGTTTCCGAAAGACGCAACAGCTTTGCTACAGGGTATGTCCCGATTCCCCGACTCTCCACGCTGTCGACAGCTGCCTTGCCCGCAAATTTGAAGATGGGGACGAGATATTGTTTCAGGGTATCTCGGCTTTCTCGCGTACGGAAATCACTACATTTCCTCATCACACTCTCAAGGTCTTCAAGGGCTGCGCAGGGATCTCTGTGACGTTCCGGTTAGAAATTAATCAGTTTTCAAACGTCTTAGCCGAAAAAGACTAACCCGGCATATGCACGACGGAGCGCTCTCATGGCCCCGGCCCCGTTATTCCAATAATCCGGCCCCCCTGGGGGTTCAACAATAACACCGAGGACGATAGAGATGCATCTCCATGTTGGATTTAGCAGCACATCCATGCTGGAGGGGGGTGGGAGGGAATTGACCCCCGGCAATTTACGATGACCGAAAGCCCAATCAAATGATCCGCAACTTAGGTAGGCATTGATCATATTCGAGTGCAAATGTTGCACTAGGTCTGATGGAGAGAGCATCCTTTGCTCCTCCGAACCCTTGTCTGAAGGAAGCATTAGATCGTAATTTCGTTTAAAACGGTCCCAGTTGTTGGCCGCTGAAGGGGAGAGGAGAACGTGTGCCAATGCCGCTCGATACAAACATTGAATCCTCCTAGCCAATTCCAGTTGGTCGCGGCCTCGAAGCTGGAGAGTTCGGCTGTACGAGCCTCTCCATAGTTCCGAGAGACGAGTGGTAAATTCATCGTCCGCGGCAAGTATGTCCAAGAGATGCGAATCGCTAATGGCGAGAATGTTTGAGACGCCATGCAACAGGGTTAGGGCATCATCCGATGTACATATGGCGCGTCTGATCGCAAAAATTTGTAATTTCCCGGGATCTTCTTCTTGCCTCTTGCCCGGCCGGACTTGGGATGCGAAACGGACTAAGGAAGCGAGACGGAATAGGAAAGAGGAAGCCCACGACAGCAGGTCAAGAATGTGCGGTATCATTTGCATATCGGACCGGAGCCCTGACCAGGAAGCTTCGGATTGTCCGGAAAGGCAGTATCGGACTATATTCCGGAGCACCCACTTCATCATAGTTAATAAGTCCCAGATGACGAGAATGAGCACATAGGGAGGTACCAGAAAACCGAACACCAAACCGTACACCAAACCCTCGACCAGGTCGTGAAGCTCGAAACACATGGAAAACTCGGAAAACTGGTGTAGTACTTCCCGAGTCAGGCCAGCCAAGCGTGCATTCAAGCGCGTAGCCGAGGCCACGGACAGGGAAATCAAATGTGAAAGAGGGCTTTGGAATGGACAGAATTTATCCCAAGTTGCGAGAACCGCGGTAATAATGAAAATTGCCAGCCCCGCGCACATAAACGTCCCAACAACGTTCGACAGCGTGGGGTGAAGAGTGTTAAGATAGATCGTGAGCGAAATGCAGAAGATGATAAGGCCAATCTGCAAAATGGAAGGCAAAAAGTCGTCGAGCGCCCATTCAAGACCCCATCTTTCGGCTCCTAAGAAGCGCTTGAGCTGTTCCCACCTCTGACGTTCGGGTCCGCCACCGGTTCGTTTGCGGTAGTAGACGAGCCATTGCCGCCCCAAAACCGCCATGAATGAAGATATCAATGCCAGCGTCAAGCTCACTGAGAATAGGACATTGACGCTCAGGACTTGGCCAGCCGGCGAGAAAGTCTCGGAAGGGAGCGCTTGGGCGCTAGGAAGACTGTCGTTCCTACCCAACGCCAGTTGGAGGAGAATTGCATTGTTCTCCCGAAGGAGCGCATTAGTGTCGTCTGCGGGGTCGGGACTCATGAGGGGAAGGGTGAGCGCGAGAAAGGCGGAATTGACTCCAGCGAAGAGACCGGCCTACGACGCATCAGCAACTTGACGACAAATATTGAGCGGTGATGGGGGAAGGACCCACAAAGATAAGAAGTCCATCAAGCTGCTCTTTGAGCCCTTTAACCATATCGTCGTCTATCTCGTCTGCGAGGGCATCGTAGCGGCGGATAAACTCGCCGCCGTCCTCACCGAATTCGTTGGGAATGACAGGGATTTCGAACTTGACGCCTGGATTCTGAGTGTTGGGAGCTGGAGTGGTCATTGAGGGGGGTTGATAAGAGGGAAGTACTCGAGTCTTGGTTCAAAATGGAACGAGTATTCACGACGAGCACAATGCTGGGGGCTTGCGGGCAACGAGGTTAACTTGCAGACCGTGTGGCTTGGAGGCTTTCTGCTGTTCGACATGCCGCAGTGGAACCGCGCTCAACATGCTTGTTGCTGTTTGACATGACGCAGATGGTCATTGCGGCAGAGATCTTTCTCGAGGCCATTATCTAATTGGCGGAATGCCTGCCTCGGCGCCTTTTGCGGGCGTAGGGGAATCCTTTTGGGGCCACGTCGCGGGGTCGGACCCGGTCATCCCGGCATACACGCCTTTGGGTGTCTCGCAGACCATGGCTATCTAAAGGATCACCGGTACGACTGCACGTTGGATTGATTCTACGTCACAGAGGCTGGGAGAACTGTCCATATACTCAGAGAGAGAAGCTGCAGGACAATTGTGGATAATTCCTCGTCCTGTGATGGTGACACGGACATAAGCACGTTAAACCCGTTGACCGAGAGGAAGGGAGTGACAAAGTTCCACAATTGTCATCTCTGATCCGGTGACGACCTCCCAACGATGAAGCTCAAGGAAATCCGCGGGACCCCACCTTCCCCAAGTGTCCCTCTCGTAGCATTAGGAACCGTATCAGGAGCGCTAGACGCCCCCTTCAGCAACGACGGCCAACTAGAACGTGGGATCCAAATCTCCTTGACAAGCACTCTTACGATATCGCGGCTGAAGGGCTTTTAAAGGCTTAAATGCATCGTCACGCCTAGTTCACGGTCATTGTGGACTCAGGGTCCCTGGACAACCTTGTTGAACGACGCCCCATAATTTCAGATTCAACCGACTCGTATGGAGCAGCGCTACGGCTGCGAGACCACAAGGCGTCATTGCCGCTGGTATGGAAAACGGAGAGCTTTCCCTGTGGGATGCAGCCAAGATTATCGAAGCTGCAGAGTAAGATAGAGAGGACGCTAGCTACTGGGCAACGACCCTGACCTCCATCTCTACTCCAGGACATCGGCCGCACTCATCGCACGAAACAACAACCACACAGGACCCGTTCGCGCCCTGGACTTCAACAACTTTCAGACACATACTGCATCCTCGGGTGCGGTCAACGGGAAACTCTACATTTAGGACTTGAACGACGCGCTCAAAGACCGCAGGTTCGGTGCGATTCAACCCGACCCTGCATGCCTCCTCGGCGAAACGTTCCCCAAGATGAACAAGAGCTACTTCTGCTCTACGTCATGTTCCGACAAGTCTTTGGACAATGCGCCCGTGCTGTTGTCAGCTCCGGCTGCGCACCAAGCTTTGAGAGCTGGTATATGCCGATGTCAAGTGCTGATACACCCCTTGCTTCCGACTGTTGACGTGGTGTTGCATCGACATAAAGTTACGGACCAGTGGACAAGAAATGACAACATACACCCAACCCACCGCAAATTCGATTCATATGGTTGATCGTTCAGAATAGGTCGTTACATAGCACGTTCGAAGCGAAACGGTAAGTCGTCACCTTACCCTCGTCTATGGCAGGCGGTTCATCAGCGCATAACTTCACACAGGCAAGCAATCGACGCGTCGTACAACTTCAAAGCCGAGGGCATGCTTCCCATCAACGAGCGCTGACGATGGCACGGATTCGGGACCAAACGAGAATGCAACCGTCGGTGATCCCGGAACGACCCCAACCTGGGTTCTGCAAATCCCCGACGTGCAGCATGTGCATCGTCGTACAGCAGTCGTTTGATAAGGAGAAGTGTGCGCCGGGTTCGATGTTTGGGAAGGGTGTCTATACTTCGGGGACGTCTTCCAAGTGCGCTCTCAATATTCCTTGGCGTGCCGCTGTGGGGCGTTACTGACGGAACACCGTTCTCTCAAGGTCTCATGGATACGTCAAGCAAGTCGCACCATCACGCTACCGTGCTATGTTGATGTGTGCCGTGATCTTGCTGGCAAAGCTATGAAATTGACTCGGGCGGATCATAACTTGGTCGCTGCTCCCACTGGGTTTGATTCGGTGAGTGGAGAGCCGGAGACTGCAGTTTAACGATCACGGTTGACCCTTTTGGCCCTTGCACCTCATATCTAGGTCCGAGGTGTTCCTGGTGGTGGTCTCAACTACGACGAGCTCGTTGTCGACGACAATAATCAAATACGACCTCTCTATCTCGTCATCTACTACAGCACATGGGCGAATCTTGGAATCTCGTATCTCTCCTTGGTTGGCTTGGACTAGTACAAATCACCGTCATCCATCTCTTCTTTTTGAACTTTCTCTCTTGTCTTCACTCCTCATCCCCTGTTGTCGTTTTTCGCTTTGGATACGGTGGTCTGCATTACATTGGAGCCCACATTTTGTTCTCATGTCCTCAGAGTCCCTAAGAAGTAACCCACGTTGAATAAACGAATGTCTATATGACAACCCCCTTCCAAACCGAGACCATACAGTTTACTCCATCGATGCCTGAGTATGATGAACCCAGCAGCAAACGCCAAAAGTGTCAACGTGAACAAGACGAGTTCCACCACCCTTCCGTGGACGCACAAGCCATGCCAACGCAAACTCCATATATCGTCATAGCGCCCGTCCCAGAGATCCTCCATTTCGCGGGTGCTTCAGGATCACCTTCGTCTACTTTCTTGCCTCGGAGGATGCTGGCGATGACGAGGAGACCCATGAGCGGCTTGGTTGATCCCTCCTGCTTTGACGCATTCCCATGAGCTAGCGCATTGGGCTGTTTCGTGGATTGAGGAGAGTGTTTCTTGGATTGTCGATGACATGGAATTTGAAGTCCGTGAAATATAGTGTAAGGCCGGATTTTGTGGGGTATATTACGAGGAAGGGATTGAAAGGTAGATGGGTTCGGTTACCACTGAGCTCCAGCGCGGCAGGCACACGAATTACGTCACACGATCATCCAAAGACGAAAAGGTAAAATACAAGACAGCAAGAGAAAAGAGTTGGCCAAACACCTCCTGCAACTTGTACTAAGCATGGGTCTCAATATCCCATCGCATCCAGATTTTCTTCCCGACAGTGACACCATCGCAACTCGGGGTCCCGCTTCCCTATCTGAGACACGATTCGAAGTCGCATGGTAAGCAACACGAAAATTCCACCCACGAGCGAAAGCAGTCACCTTGATCTTCCGAAAATCACTCCTCACCGCAGCCTTGAAGTCTCTGAACCGAACATCAAGCCGTTCTACTTCCGATACACTGTGCTCGTACTCGAGTTCCACCCAACGCGGATCCCGTATCACTGCTTGAAGGTGTCGTAAGACCGGAGTGAACAAAGATATCAAATCGAGGTCATCTTCGTTCGAGGAAATCGCCGGCGAATTAGAAGGCGCTGTCAAGTCGGTGAACAGGTGAATCAGCTCCTTCAAGGTACCCCACTGCCTCTGAAAGGTAACAGAACTAATTGCGATTCAGCGCACAACATCGATATCAGCCTTTTCATACTAGAACTCACGTGTCCTCGTAATATAAATCGCTCCTTTCACGCACCGAAGCCAAAACGCTAATTAGCTCTCTGCGAAGGCTTCGTCCGATATTTATGAAACTGCTGGGCGCATCTTCGGCTCGCATAAACGTTTCCGAAAGACGCAACAGCTTTGCTGCTGGGTATGTCCCAATTCCCCGACTCTCCACGCTGTCGACAGCTGCCTTGCCCGCAAACTTGAAAATGAGGACAAGATGTTGTTTCAGGATATCTCGGCTTTCTCGCGTACGGTCACGATCACTACATTTCTTCATCACACTCCCAAGGTCTCTAAGGGCGGCCCAGGGATCTCTGTGACGTTCCGGTTAGAAATGAATCGGTTTTCAAACGTCTTAGCCGAAAGGAACTAACCCGACATGTGCTCTACGGAGCGACTGCATGGCGTTATACATGCCATACCAACGAGACTCCTCCTTTGGGGTTCATCGATGACACTGAGGACGATAGAGATGCATCTCCATGTTGGATTAAGCAGCACATCCATGCTGGAGGGGGGTGGGAGGGAATTGACCCCGGGCAATTGACGATAATTGAAAACCCTATCAAATGATATGCAACTTAGGTAGGCATCAATCATATTCGAGTGCAAATTTTGCACTAGGTCTGATGGAGGGAGCATCCTTTGCTCCTCCGAACCCTTGTCTGAAGGAAGCATTAGATCGAAATTTCGTTCACGACGGTTCTCGTCGATGGCCTCTGAAACGGAGAGGAGAACGTGTGCCAATGCCCCTCGATACAAACATTGAATCCTCGTAGCTAATTCCAGTTGGTCGCGGCCTCGAAGCTGGAGAGTTCGGCTGTACGAACCTCTCCATAGTTCCGAGAGACGAGTGGTAAAGTCATCGTCCGTCGCAAGTGTGTCCAAGAGATGCGAATCGCTAATGGCGAGAATATTTGAGACGCCATGCAACTGGGTGAGGGCATCATCCGATGTACATATGGCGCGTTTGATTGCAAAAATCTGTAATTTCCCGGGGTCTTCTTCTTGCCTCTTGTGGGTCCTGACCCAGGATGCGAGACGGACTAGGAAAGCGGGATTCATTGAGAGTACCTTGTCCAGCCGGAAGGTGTAGGACTCCCAGGGCCAGGTAACTTCGAAAGATCCGTCGAAGCAGTACCGGATTGTCCCCCAAAGCAGCCGCTTGACCAAACTCGTTGATATGATAGCAACGAATGAGAGACCGAAGAAAATAATAGTTGGAAGATCAATCAAGAAAATGGACCAGGAAATCAAGCGTGATAGAGGGCTCTGGAATGGACAGAATTTGTCCCAAGTTGCCAGAACCGCAGTACCAATGAAAACCGCCAGCCCCGCGCACAAAAGCGTCCCCACAACGTTCGACAGCGTGGGGTGAAGAGTGCTGAGATAGATCGTGAGTGAAATACAGAAGATGATCAGGCCAATCTGCAAAATGGAAGGTAAAAAGTCGTCCAGCGCCCATTCAAGACCCCATCTTTCGGCACCTAAGAACCGTTTGAGCTGCTCCCACCTCTGACGTTCGGGTCCGCCACCGCTTCGTTTGCGGTAGTAGGCGAGCCATTGTCGGCCCAAAACCGCCATGAATGAGGATATCAATGCGAGCGTCAAGCTCACTGAGAATAGGACATTGACGGTTAGGACTTTGCCGGCGGGCGAGAAAGTCTCGGAAGGGAGAGCTTGGGCGATAGGAAGACTGTCGTTCCTACCCAACACTAGTTGGAGGAGAATTGCATTGTTCTCCCGAAGGAGCGCATTAGTGTCGTCTGCGGGGTCGGGGCTCATGAGAGGAAGTGTGAGGGCGAGAAAGGCGGAATTGACTCCGGCGAAGAGACCGGCCTACGACGCATCAGCAACTTGACCACGAGTATTGAGCGGTGATGGGGGAAGGACCCACAAAGATAAGAAGTCCATCAAGCTGCTCTTTGAGCACTTTAACCATATCGTCGTCTATCTCGTCTGCGAGGGCATCGTAGCGGCGGATGAACTCGCCGCCGTCCTGACCGAATTCTTCGGGAATGACAGGGATTTCGAACTTGACGCCTGGGTTCTGAGTGTTGGGAGCTGGAGTGGTCATTGAGGGGGGGTTGGTAAGAGGGAAGTACTCGAGTTTTGGTTCAAAATGGAACGAATATTTACGACGAGCACAATGCTGGGCGCTTGCGGGCAACGAGGTTAACTCGCAGACCGTGTGGCTTGGAGGCTTTCTGCTAACAATGGGGAAATTACAACGTTTTATCGACTCAGAGATCTTTCTCGAGGCCATGATCTACTGTAATTGACGGAATGCCTGCCTCGGCACCCTTTGCACACGTTGGCGATCTTTTTACATGACGGACCGTGTCCAAGTACCAAATGCCGTTCTCCTCGGTCGACCCTCTTACCAATATCATATACTTGCAGTTACGTTATCCATTTATGTAATACACACTCAACCGCCTCCTGGTGACATGATGGCCTATCTGATTCATCTAATCCTTTGTCTCATACGACCGAAAATCGAAATGATGACGGACTCACGCGCGCGGTTCATCTAGCCACTTGCGCCCTGCATACCGAAGGAGAGAACGACGAAAAAGCCTTACGTAACTACTGCGGCATGAAGTTTGAAATACCGAACAAGGCGTAAGAGGCGCTGGGAGATAATCTATCCTTTTGGGGACAAGTCGCGGGGTCGGACCCGATCATCCAGGAATACACGCGTTCGGGTGTCTCGCAAGACCGTGGCTATATAAAGGATCACTTTCGGGGACGACTGCACGTTGGATTGACTCTACGTCACAGAGACTGGGAGAACTGTCCATATACTTTGAGAGAGATGATGCAGGATAGTCGGTTGTGTTGTGGATAATTCCTCGTCCTTGTGGTCGTGACGCGGACATAAGCATGTTAAACCCGTTGACGGGGAGGAAGGGAGTGACCAGTTCCAAAATTGTCATCTCTGATCCGGTGACGACCTCCCAACTATGAAACTCAAGAAAATCCGCAGGACTTCCACTTTCGCTTGGTCTCCCTCCCCAGGTGTCCCTCGTATCAGGAGTGCTAGACGCCCCCTTCAACAACGTCAACCAACTCGAAATGTGGGATCTCCTTCACTCTTATGATATCACGACTGAAGCTTCAAAGGCTTAAATGCATCGTCACGCCTAGTTCACGGTGATTGTGGACTCAGGGTCCATGGGGACAACCTTGCCGAACGACGCCCCATAATTTCAGATTCAACCGACTCGTCTAGGGCAACGTTACGACAGCAAGACCAAGAGGCGTCATTGCCGCTGGTATGGAAAATGGAGAGCTTTCCCCGTGGGATGCAGCCAAGATTATCGAAAATGCAGAGTAAGATGGGGAGGACGCTCGCTGCTGGGCAACGACCGTGGCCTCCATCTCTACTCCGGGGCATCGGCCGCACTCATCGCACTCAACAACAACTACACCAGACCCGTTCGCGCCCTCGACTTCAACAACCTCCAGACACATACTATATCCTCGGGTGCGGTCAACGCGAAACTCTACATTTAGGACTTGAACGACGCGCTCAAAGACCCAGGTTCGGTGCGATCCAACCCGACCCTGCATGCCTCCTCGGCGAAACGTGCCCCAAGATGAACAAGAGCTACTGCTGCTCTGCGTCATGCTCCGACAAGTCTCTGGACAATGCGCCCGTGCTGTTGTCAGCTCCGGCTGCGCACCAAGCTTTGAGAGCTGGTATGCCGATGTCAAGCGCGCCGATACACCCCTCGCTTCCGACTGTTGACGTGGTGTTGCATCGACATAAACTTACGGACCAGTGGACAAGGAATGACAACATACACCCAACCCACCGCGAATCCGACTCATATGGTTGATCGTTCAGAATAGTGTCGTTACATAGCCGGTTCGAAGCGAAACTGTAAGTCGTCATTTTACCTCGTCTATGGCATGCGACTCATCAGACTTCACACAGGCAAGCAATCGACGCGTCCTACAACCTCAAAGCCGAGGGTATGCTTCCCGTCAACGAGCGCTGACGATGGCAAGGATTCGGAACCAAACGAGAATGCAACCGTCGGTGATCCCGGAACGACCCCAACTGGGGTCGGCAATCCCCGACAGTGCAGCATGTGCATCGTCATACAGCGGTCGTTTGATAAGGAGAAGTGGGCACCGGGTTCGATGTTTGGGAAGGGTGTCTATACTTCGGGGACGTCTTCCAAGTGCGCTCTCGATATTCCTTGGTGTGCCACTGTGGGGCGTTACTGACGGAAGAACGATCTCTCAAGGTCTCATGGATACGTCAAACAAGTCGCACCATCACGTTAGGGTGCTATGTTGATGTGTCGTGTTCTTGCTGGCAAAGCTAGGAAACTGGCTCGGGCGGATCAACTTGGTTGCTGCTGCCGCTGGGTTTGATTCGGTGAGTGGAGAGCCGGAGACTGCAGTTTGACGATCACGGTTCACCTTTTTGGCCCTTGCACCCCATATCTAGGTCCGAGGCGTTCCTGGTAGTCTCAACTACGACGAGCTCATTGTCGACGACAATAATCAAATACGACATCTCTATCTCCTCATCTACGACAGCACATGGGCGAATCTTGGAATCTCTTATCTCTCGTTGGTTGGCTTGGACTAGTACAAATCACCGCCATCCATCTCTTCTTTGTGAACTTTCTCTCTTGTCTTCACTCCTCATCTCCTGTTGTCGTTTTTCGTTTTGGATACGGTGGTCTGCATTACATTGGAGCCCACGTTTTGCTCTCGTGTCCTCAGAGCCCCTAGGACGCAATTTATGTTGAATAAACGAGTGTCTATATGACAACCCCCTTCCAAACCGAGGCCATACGATTCACTCCATCGATGCTTGAGTATGATGAACCCACCAGCAAACGCCAAAAGCGCCATCGTGAACAAGACGAGTTCCACCATCCTTCTGGTGGACGCACAAGCCATGCCAACGCAGACTCCACATATCGTCATCGCGCCCGTCCCAGAGATACCCCATTTGTGGGTGCTTCATGGTCTACCTTCTTGCCTAGGAGGGGGCTGGCGATGAGGAGGAAACCCGTGAGCGGCCCGAGGACGTGGTTGATCCCCTATGCTTTGATGCATTCTCATGAGCTGGGGCATTGAGGTGTTTCGTGGATTGAGAAAAGATTTTCTTGTATTTTTGACGACATGGTATTGAATTCTGTGAATTACGATGTGAGGCCGTATTTCGCTCGAGGGGTGTACGTTGCGAGGTGCTCACCATGGGTAGAGTCTTCCGTCGAAGATACTCGTGTAGAGTTGGGTAATAAGGTCGTGCTCAAGCTGGACACTGAGGGTCAGGCGTATATCTACGCGAGCGACAAAAAACGCACTTTGGTTCGCTTGTTGGGTATATTAAAAGAGATGAATTGAAAGCGGCGACGGTTTGGGTACAATTCAGACCAGTGAGTTCCAGCGCGTCAGGCACGCAAATTACATCGCACGATCATTCAAGAAGAGGAGGCAAAAATACATGAAAGCGCAAAAAGAGTCAACTAGACACCTCCTCTAACTGGAGGTCTTGAGCATGGGACTCAATATCCCATTGCATTAAGAATTTTCATCCCGCCAGTTACACCATTTGTCCAACCCGGGGTCCCGGTCCCGTCTCTGTAGACATCATTTGGAATCGCCTGGTAAGCAAAGCGAAAATCCCTCCCATGGGTAAAGCATTTACTTTGATCTTCCGAGAAACATCCTCCACCGCAGCCTTGAATTTTCTAAACTTCCTATCAAGTCTGGCAACTTCCGATACCCTCCGCTCGCCTTCAAGCATCACCCAGCCCGGATCACGTGTCACGGCTTGAAGCTGCCGTAGGATTGGGCTAAATGAAGACACCAAATCGAGGTCATCTAGGTTCGAGGAAATCGTCAGTGACATAGAAGGCTTCAGTGACATAGAAGGCTCTGTCAAGTTAGAAAACAGGTCAACCAGCTCGTATAAGGTGCATAGGCAAGTGCTAACAGAACCAATTGGGATTCAGCCCACAGCATCGATGCCAGCCTTTATATACTAGAACTCACTCGTCCTCGCAATATAAATCGCTCTTTTTGCGCACCGAGGCCAAAACGCTAAGCAAATCTCTGCGAAGGCTTCGTCCGATATTTATAAAATTGCTGGGCGAGTCTTCGGCTCGTATAAACGCTTCCGAAAGACGCAATAGCTTGGCTACTGGGTGTATCCCGATTCCCCGACTCTTCCAACCGTCGACAGCCGCCTGGCCCGCAAACTTGAAAATGGGGACGAGATATTGTTTCAGGATATCTCGACTTTCTTGCATAAGATCACGACCTGTGCTACTCCGCATCACTTTCTCCAGTGTGTCAAGGGCTACGCGGGGATCTCTGTGATGTTCGGGTTAGAAATCGATCAGTTTTCAAATGTCTTAGCTGAAAAGAACTAACCCGACGCATGCTTTATGGAACTGCCGCATGGCATAGTGACCTGACCGGCCATTTCCCATCTTGGGATGTTCACAGATAACCTTGAGGATGATATAAACGCACTTCCAAGTGGGATTAAGTAGCGCATACATGCTGGAGGGGGGTGGGAGGGAGCTGACCCCAGGCAGTTTACGATAGCCTAGAACGCAATCAAATGCTATGCAGCTTAGGTAGGCATTGGTCATATTAGAATGTAAATTTTGCACTAGGTTTGATGGAGGGAGCATCCTTGGCTCCTCCAAACCCTTGTCCGAAGGAAGCATAAGATTGTGACCACGCTCCCAAGGGACCTCTGGAGAGGAGAGGAGAACGTGTGCCAACGCCGCTCGGTAGAAACATTGAATCGCCGTAGCCAACTCCAGTTGGTCGCGGCCGCGAAGCTGGGGAGCTCTGCTGTACGAACTTCTCCATAGCTCCGCGAGACGAGTGGTAAATTCATCGTCGGCAGCAAGTATGACCAAGAGATGCAAATCACTAATGGCGAGAATGTTTGAGACGCCATGCAACAGGGTCAGGGCATCATCCGATGTACATATGGTGCGTCTGATTGCAAAAATTTGCAATTCCCCGGGGTCTTCTTCTTGCCTCTTGCCGAAACGGATCGGGGATGCGAAACGGACCGAGAATACGAAATGGACTAAGAAAGACAGCAGGTCAATAACGCGCGGTATGATTATCATACCCTCCTGGAGCCATAACCCGGAAATCTCGGGGTTTTCAACACAGCAGTATTGGTACATCATCTCCATGATCGTAATTCCTAATTCGCGGAGGAGGAGAATAGGTGCAGTGACGATTATGGACAAAACCGTCAGCAGGAATATAGGAAGCTCGCGTAATACTACCCAAGCCATTCCAGCCAAGCGTACAGCCACGCGTGCAGCCACGCGTGGAGCCAAGCGCGGAGCCAAGCGTGTAGCCAAGGCGGTGGACCGGGAAATCAAATGTGATAGAGGGCTTTGGAACGGACAGAATTTGTCCCAAGATGCCAGAAGCGCAGTAATAATAAAAATTGCCAGCCCCACACACAGAAACGTCCCAACAACGTTTGACAGCGTGGGGTGAAGAATTTTGAGGTAGATCGTGAGCGAAATGCAGAAGATGATCAGGCCAATCTGCAAAATTGACGGTAAAAAGTCGTCCAGCGCCCATTCAAGACCCCATCTTTCGGCTCCTAAGAACCGTTTGAGCTGCTCCCACCTCTGACGGTCAGGTCCGCCACCGCTTCGTTTACGGTAGTAGACGAGCCATTGCCGCCCCAATACCGCCATGAACGAGGATATCAATGCGAACGTCGAGCTCAATGAGAATAGGACATTGACGGTAAGGATTTTGCCGGCGGGCGAGAAAGTCTCGGAAGGGAGGGCATTGGCGCTGGGGAGACTGTCATTCCTGCCCGTTGCAAGCTGGAGGAGAATTGCATTGTTCTCCCGAAGGAGCGCGTTCGTGTCGTCTGCGGGGTCGGGACTCATGAGAGGAAGTGTGAGTGCTAGAAAGGCGGAATTGACTCCGGCGAAAAGACCGGCCTACAGCGCATGAGTAAGACCCCAGGGGTAGATCGATAATGGGGGTAGGACTCACAAAGATAAGAAGTCCATCAAGATGCTCCTTGAGTCCGTTAACCATATCATCGTCTATCTCGTCTGCGAGGGCATCGTAGCAGCGGTAGAACTTCCCGCCGTCCTGACCAAATTCGTTGGGAGGGATAGGGACCTCGAAGATGCCTGGGTTGCGAATGTCGAAAGCTGGAGTGGTCATCGGGGGGAGTTGGTAAGAGGGAAGTAGTCGAGTATCAGTTCAACATGGAACGAATACCTACGGCAGGCACAGCGTTCGCGGCTTCTGGAGACCGTAACTATGTAGCCCGGCGCTAAAAATGCTTGCTGCGGTTTGGAATGCGCAGACTACCATTGGAACAATTCATAATTACCATGCTTCATTGTATCCGAAACTATCAGAGATCTTTCTCATGACCATGATCTAATTGAGTGAATGTCTGCCAACCTAAGGACCAAATGCCGCTCTCCTCCATCGGCTTTCTTTACCGATACCCATACTGGCCCGCCTTGGAAGCTGGCTCGAGTAATGCCACACCGGTCATACAGGCACTCCCATGGTAGGCTGTCCGTCCAAGTGAGGAGAGATGGGGGTTATTCGTCCTGTGGTGACACGGACATGAACACGTTAGCTCCGTTGACAGAGAGGCGTCGAACGAATTGTCGTCTGATCTGGCCAGTGACAACCCGACAATGAAGCTCAAGAAGATGCACAGGACTTCCACTTTCCCTTGATCTCCTACCCACGTCTCCCTCTCTTAGCATCAGGAACCGCACCAGGAGCGTTAGACGCCTCCTTTAGCAACGAATGCCAACTGGAAATATGGGATCAAAATCTCCTTGACAAGCGCTCTTACGATATCGGAGCTGAAGGACTTCACGGGCCTAAAGGTGTCAAGCTTACGAGAGTGGACTAAGGGTTCTGGGGGACAACCTTAGAATTAAGTGACGTCACATAATTTCAGATTCAACCGACTCGTATGGGGCAACGTTACGACTGCAAGACCAAGAGGCGACATTGCCGCTGGTACGGAAAAGTCTTCCCTGTGGGGCGCAGCCAGGATTACCGAAAATGCAAAGGGAGATATGGACGAAGCCATGCTCCTCGACAACAGCTCTGACTCCAGGGCGTCGGCCGCACTCATCGGACGGGAACACCAACCGCACCGGACCCGTTCGCGCCCTCGACTCTAACAACTCCCAGACGCATACTCTATCATCGGTGAGGTCAACGGGGAACTCTACATTCAGGACTTGAGCGACGCGCTCGAAGACCCCCAGGTTCGGTGTGATCCTCCAGCTCGACCCTGCATGCCTCCGCTGCGAAACGTTCCCCAAGATGAACAAGCGCCATTTCTGCACTGCGTCATGTTCCAACGAGTCTCTGGACATTGTGCCCGTTCTGTTGACAGCTCCGGCTGGGTACCAGGCGTTGAGAGCAGGTATGCCGATGTCAAGCGCCGATACACCCCTTGCTTCCGACCGTTTGACATGTTGTTTCGTGGACATAAAGTTACGGACCAGTGGACTAAGGAATGGAAAGCATACACTCAACCGACCGCAAATCCGATTCATGTGGTTGATCGTTCAGAATAGGTCGTTGCATAACGCGTTTCGAAGCGAAACGGTAAGTCGTCCCTTTACCCTCGTCTATATGCGACTCATCGGCGCATAACTTCACACAGGCAAGCCATCGATGCGTCGTACAACTTTAAAGCCGAGGGCATGTTCCCCGCCAACGAGCGCCGTAAGGAGAAATATACGCCTGGTTCAATTTTTGGGAAGGGTGTTTATACTCCGAGGACGTCTTCCAAGTACGTGCTTGGCGTGGCGGTTGTCGGGCGTTACTGACGGAGGGACTCTTTCTCTCTCTCAAGGTCTCATGGATACGTCAAGCAAGTTGCACCATCACGTTACCGCGCCATGTTGATGTGTCGTGTTCTTGCTGGCAGAGCTAAGAAATTGACGACGGCGGACCATAACTTAGTCGCTGCTCCCACTGGGTATGATTCGGTGAGTGAAGATCCAGGGAGCGCAACTTGACGTTTGCATTGGCCTTTTTGCCCCTTCACCTCATATCAAAGTCCGAGGTGTTCCCGGTGGCGGTCTCAACTACGACGAGCTCACCTCTACGATAATACTCAAATCCGACCACTCTACCTCGTCATCCACGACATCACATAGACGAAGCTTGGAGTCTCTTATTTTTCTTTTTGGTGGGCTTGAAGTTAGTACCAAAGTTGTCATTTCATAGTCTTGGTTGTGAAACTTCTCTTTTCTATTCCCTCCCCATCTTTTGTTGTCCTTTTTTCGTTTTGGATGTATCTTTATACGATAGTCTGAATTATATTGGAGCCCACGTTTTTGTTGTTCGTGTCCTTAGAGCTCCAAGCCAAGAAGCATTGCCAGCCGAATAAACGAATCTGTATATTATAAACACCTCCCAGACCAAGACCATACAGACCACCCCATCGATGCTTGAGTATGCTGAACCGAGCAGCAAACGCCAAAATCGTCAACATGAACAAGACGAGTTCCACCACGCGTCCGGTGGACACACAAGCCATGCCAACGCAAACTCCACATATCGTCATAGCGCCCGTCCCAGAGATCCTCCATTTCGCGGGTGCTTCTGGATCAGCTTCGTCCACTTTCTTGGCGAGGATGATGCTAGCGATGACGAGAAGGCCCATGAGCGGCCAGAGGACGTGGTTGATCCCCCTGCTTTGACGCATTCCCATGAGCTGGCGCATTGGGCTGTTTCGTGGATTGAGGAAAGAGCTCCTTGAATTGTCGATGGCATGGAGTCTGATGTTTGTGAGACATGGTGTAAGGCCGGATTACGCCGGAGGGATGTACGTTGGGGGGTGCTCACTAGGGCAGACTCTTTCGTCGAGGGTATACGTGTGGAGTTGGGTAATAAGGTCGTGCTCAAGCTGGACACTGAAGGCCAGCCGTATATTGAGGCGAGCGACAGAAAACGCACTCTCGTTCCCTTGTGGGGTATATTACGAGGAGGGGATTCCCCGACTCAGTCGTAGACAGGAGGGTTCTGTCGGTCAAAATGGCGCACCGTTCCTGATACCAGGCACCATGTCCCACGTCCGCTTTCGAAAGCCTCCACCCGCCTCATACACTCTAAACAGTCGGATGTGCTCCCGCTAGACTTTTAACACTGCTCCCTGAGCCGGAACATACATTGCGACCTTGCTTATGTCAACTAACCTCCCCACTTTAACGCTTGTCAGACTCTCTCGGACTGAACACACAGCAGATTATACACAGGTGCTGAGTTTATTATTATAATATTTGTCTTTTTTTTTTTTTTTTGGTTTTTGCGCTAAGTGTCGGCCCTAAAATGGGAAATCATACCCAGCAGACGGGCAAATTTTCAACCGCGAGAGCCTTCAATGTAGAGTTCCAGGGGGGATGTGATCGGTGTCCTTCTTACAGCTCTTTTCACCAAACCTTTCCACGGTCAGTTTTCGACGATTCTGCGTCTCCGCCGCCCTCGGGGACGTGCGCGAGCCATATCTCCCCACAGAGTAGCATTGGCCCATTGCAACCTTTTCGTTCATCCTCCGGTTTTTGTCCTCTACATCCTCGAAAAATAAAAAGCGCGATTAGCGCGTGGATTCAGCGCCTAGGAATCCAAATGCCTCAGAATACGTTCTATTTCTGTTTCTTTCCCCCATACATCATAGCTACGCGGTGATATAGCATTACAATATCATTATAGCAATTTTTAGGTACTGTGAGCGATGTGGCGCTTCAGTAGCAAACTTTGTTCCTACTAATTAGGGACTTGCCGCCTTCACGTACGTCCTTTTACCTTTTTTTTCGTCGACATTCTGTTTTTTCCCTCTCTCCAACCGATCCATGGCCTCCATAAAAACTATTCTTGCTCGCCTCACCAAGGCGCAAAAAGCGCAGCTCAAAGAGATGGAGGCAGAAGCATGGAAAACCGGCTCTAAGGCAAAACAACGCGACCTTTTGGCGATTATGCTCAGTGACCCAACTATTGCGATTCAACCAAAGCCCGGAAGAAAACCTCGAAAATCAGATGCTTCTCCAGCAAAGAGAGCTCAGCAGCGCACCAGGAAAGCCAAAAAGCCAGAGAAAGAGCCACATGCGGAGGAACCAACAGAGCAGGCCAGCCAGAATCAAAATGTCGCGCGAGCCAACCACAAAAAGCAGACCACAAGAACAAGGAGACCTAAGGCAGCTATCAAGGTACTTTATTATCTCTTGTGAAGCTCTAGTGTGCATTTTGACGGTATACTCTAATTCTATTGCAGACAATTCTGCCCTTGGGCAAGGCTACAGCGGACTCCGATCCAGAACCAGCAGAAGACACGGAGAATTACGGTATCAAAGAGAATACAAACAACTATCAAGAGGAGAGCGATGCTTCGTTTCAGCTCAATGGAATGGAATTGGATCACATGGACTCGGAGTTCAACGATGGGTTTGAGGAGCGGTGGGATGAAGATCCCGCAAATCAATCTATTGTTCAGCTACAAACCGCAATTACAACCGTGATGGAGAGTGTCGATGAAGAAGAGGAGGACGATGATTTTGATCTGACAGGTGGGTGGTGGCCGGGATGAGATAGTCAGCTGCTAATGAAACGCGTGATGTAATAGGGGTACTCATCGATTATCGCGTTCTCGGTGGGAGCAAAATTATCCGAAACACGACCCTTGCTGCCTCGACGCCATTTCTCCAGTTCAAGACCATTGTATCGAAGCTTATGGGGCTACAGGAGGGTAGCGAGCTGTCGTTGGTATACCAAATTTCCATTGCAATTGCAAAACCACCAAACGGCATCTCCACCGCTCTTGATGAAGCAAAAGATTATTCGGAAATGATCAGCACCTACATCCAAAAGCTGAATAGTCGTGGTGAAAAGGAGAAGAAGAACTCGGGAAAGACAAAGGGAAGAGCAGCCGAGCCAAAACCCTTTCAAGTCTGGATTCTCGACACCTCCCCAAAACCATCCGTCGGGAAAGGAAAGGTTCGTATCCCCTGCTTTCTATCCAAGAAGTTCTACTCATATCTTACCATAGAAAAGCGAACAAGTTAGTTCGAAAGACACTGGTGGAGGTGCCGATGGAGCAAACTGCGATGGCGGCTTGAGTGGCAATCTCGAGTTCATGGGGGAGGTCTGACAACACTTCCCTTGCACCAATCACCGCTCAGGCCCGCCTTGTTATCCGACACCCGATGGATGCTGTCACTTCACCGCACCCCAGATGTCACGTTGGAATTAGCTAGTGGTGAGTCATTTTACCAGAACGGTCTCCAATCGAACTCATCGACATTCAACACCAAGACCATCAAAAAAGTGGACGAGTTTGGTAATCGATACACCACGGCGAAAATTCCTGCCGAGCTTGGTATCACTATGCCAGCAGCGCGCCTGCAGCAAGTTCAAGGCCAGCCTGGTGTCTCCGCTAACACAACAGGTCCAACTCAAAGTCAAGACCAACTTCAGCTCCCTGTGCCGTCCATCCAGTCTGGGAGCTGCGCTACTTCTCCGCAGTCAAATGCAGCCCCACAAGCGCCGCCTTCATCGTACTTCGGCAACTTCAAACTCCCTCCAGCTCCTCCATCAGCAATAGTCTACCCTAAACTGAGTGAATGGTTGAAGGGGCTTGATGAAAATCCGGCACGTGCTCGTGAGGAGCAGAAGTTCGGGCTTGCCGAGTATATCGCAGCTTTCAAGGACTATGGATGGGAGAAACTTGATGACCTTCTTGACTCATCTGTTACTGCCTCACTTATTGTTGTTGTGATCAAGGATAGTCTTGTACAAGGACCACCCATGAAGCCTGGTTCTGCTGCCACGCTACTCCAATGGGCAAAGCAAGATGCAAAGGCTATTGAGGAGGGTGCCTCGCTTCACTTACTCGGTGATTACATCACAACTCCACACTGGTCTAGATAGACGGTTTTATTTTTCATATCCATGTAAATAATACTCGATCAGCATAAATAGTCTAGGAAGATTTACAGATATCCGCAATGATGGAACCACCCGCGTGATTTCTCAGCGGTTACTGAATAAACTGCATCACTGAGAAGTTCAACAGCTGCGTTGAAGTGTTCCTTTTTGCCGGTGAGAACCGCTTGGACAGTGTGGTGGTGATGCCGGAGATGAGCTTTTATCGAAGAGAATGCGAGCTCTATTGGGTTCAGGTCGGGTGAGTAAGGAGGAAGGTAGTGGAGCCGACAACCGCTAAGCAGAAGGAAGTTAAAAAGGAGGGTGCTTGCAAAAAACAGATGGACATTACCGAGACTCGACAAGCTCTCGTACCCCATCAACCTTGTGAATGGTACAATTGTCAAGAACCAAGACCGAGTTTGGTGCTGGGTAAGGTTCCATCATGTCAAGCAACTCCCGAATGAAATTGAGAAAGGCTTCTCCATCAAAGGAGCCCTCCTTAATTGAAAGGTGGATGATGCTCTCGAGCGTGAGTGCGGGGAGTAATGAGAACCTATGCATGAAGAGAATAGCATTTCTCCAGCTCCGAACTACCCAAACTCACGATCTAGGGACATGTACCTTGCGCCACGCACAAAATGGCTGTGCATCTGCGCCCACTGGCCTCGCGGAGCCCAGCCATATGCGTGGTGGGGTGTCCGCCGATCCACTGCACTCTCGTCAATAAACACCAGCTGTTCCGGTGAGTACTGACCAATAGTTAGAATGAAGCGATCCCGAAAAACCTCATTCTGCTCGATGGCTAACCGCATTATCTGTGAGAGGAGAATCATTTGAGTAGTCTGCCGTCCTTTTGCTGAAGAACAAACCTTCTTTCTAGTGTATCCCATTTTTCTCAAAGCCCGCCAAACCGAGACCTCAGAAGCATCGATTCCGCAGAACCCCCAGAGACTTTCAGTGAGCCCTTGAAGCTGGATGTCGGGCTGACGCTCTAGGCTCGTGCGGATGAACTGTCAGGAAAAGTCAGGTCATGTCACGACCATGGCCTAGGAGATAAGATAAGATACTGGATTCGGACGTGGGCATGACCGAACTCTCGAGGGGACCTCGAGGCACTTACTCATGCGCTCACTCAGCACCTCATGTATTCCACACTGTCCTTACTCATGAGACGCGTCAGCGGCAAACGAACGCATAAGCGTTTCCATAACATTCCTTGACGTTCCACGATAGCCTTTATATACCGACTTAAGTGAGGAGGGTTGTTCCTCACTTTGCCTCTTGTGTTCTACCTACAGCAAGGCCTCTCGAATACGACAACTTACACCTCTACTCTGTTACTTCTCGACTCTGAGACCAGCCTCGCGATAAGGATACTCTATCGGAGTCTGACATTAGGCAAAGTCTCCAAAAGGTGTACCTTGTCATCCTGGATACAAGATCTTTTGAAACCCTGTCACCCGAAACGTGGGACGGATTCACCTTTCGTCAAGAACCCTGCGACCTCATCGATCACCTCGAACACTCTGTCAAAAACCCATACTGGACCCAAAGTAACCGACTCTTCTTGAGGAACTATCTCGCGATCCTAAAACATTTTCGACGAATTTCTAGTGGCACCACTCACAGTACGCATCGCCAAGAAACAGCAGCAAAGGCAGCCAGCAAGGCAAACCGCCAGAAAAGTCGTCCTTACGCTCACCAACGAACAGTGGGAGCAAAGGCTCAAGGAACGAACTAAGAAGTGGGTCTACGAAAACCATCGCTCTAACAAGCCTAGGCAAGTTATTTCGGCCAACGACCCAACACCCGACCTCGATGACCTCATCGAAGAACTCGAAGTACAACTCCTTATCAACCAAAACGAAGAAGAGGACCCTGTAGACCAAACAGGCCTAGGAATCCCCCTCGATCCGCCCATGTACATCCCACGAACCTTTGGAGGAGGTATCCTCAATCAATACCACGTACGAGCGGCGAAAGCCTACCAGAATCAAGAAACCTACTACGCCGACGTTAGCAAGCGAACAAGGGTCCAGAAGAGACTCCTTCAACTAGTCTTCCCTTACTCGTACTTTTCAACCGACGAACTCAAGATTTTCATCCCTTACGAACCCTACCCCCCACAGTATCACCGAGCGTACCACATACTCCCCCTTAACCACTTCATCCACCGACTCCAATCGCCATGGATACAAGCTTCGACACAGTAGACTTTAGCAATCTCAGCAACGACGATCTGCGAGCCGCACTAAACCTAATGAGCAACAACGTCCAGATACTATCCCAGCAACTCACAAACACACGAAATGAAGTCGACCAAGCAAACGCCGCTGCTACACATGCCACGAACCAACTCAACACCATGCAAGGGACTATGACATCATTAAACGTAGGAGGAGCAGTAACCGCAGCAATCAGCGGACTAAATACGGCAACCCAAAACCTTACCAATGGGCTCAGCAACATCCCCACAACTATGAACATTACGGGAACCACCGGAACTGGAGGAGGATTGAAGCCGGTGAAGCCCGAACCTTTCAAAGGAGGGAAGGGGTCACACGCGCTCTCCTTCATCCAATCGTGCCAACTGTATTTCAACCTTCGACCACAAGATTTCCCGAACGACTCCCTTAAAATTCAATTCGTATTGATGCTCCTTCAAGACAAAGCAGCGCTGTGGGCACACCCAATCAGGACCGACATTATCAATAGGGTTAACAGCAATAGGGTGACAGTCTGGACCAGTTTCTATGACCTCTTCGAAGCCGATTTCTACGACCCGGACGAAAAGGGGAGTGCAATGCGAGCGTTGACGAACCTTAAGCAACTCAGATCGGCAACGGCGTATACAAGCGACTTTCAACAACTTATCACGATCCTAGGATGGACCGGCGACGATCAGCTCAAGTACCATTACTATAAAGGACTAAAATCGGAAATCAAAGACGAACTTGCCAAAGTAGACGCACCGGCAGCGTTGGACGACTACATCCGACTGGTGGAGAAAATCGACAATCGCATTTGGACCCGCAAGCAGGAAAAGAAGGAGGAGTCCGGTAACACTAATAGACCAAGCCCAGCACCACGAAGAGAGTATCACGCACCCACGACCCCTCTCCTCAACATTACCACCAACGACCCTATCCCAATGGATATTGGAGCAGCGGTTGTACGCCGAGGACCAATCTCTCCTGAAGAATGACAACGAAGGTTCAAGGAAGGGCTATGCCTATTCTGTGGAGGAAAAGGGCATAGGAAGAGTGACTGTGCGGAGCTCAAAAAGAAAGGAGGGATCACGAGAGCAGCATTGATACGGGCAACAGAGGTCGACGAAACCACTACGGATGAGTCGGGAAAAGGCCAAAACTCTTGAACAGCACGCACTCAAGAGCTCAAGTTCTGGAACGGGTATTACGCACACATGTTTTCGATATTATGGAATCTATTGCATCCATGGAAAACCCGAGCCCCAGACACATCGTCGTGCCAACCACACTCACTATTGCAGGATCAGAAACAAGACCGACCGCGATGATTGACACAGGAGCGACGTCATCGTTCATCAATCAGAGATTTATAGAAAAACACCAGTTGGAAACCCGACCCAAGGAAAAGATCGTACCAGTAAAAGACGTAGATGGAAGGTCTCTAGGAAAAATAGAGGAAGAAGTACAGGCACAAGTACGAATCGGAAGCCATAACGAAGAAATGGTCTTAGATGTCGCCCCCATAGGAAACCACCCGATTATACTAGGACTTCCGTGGTTGCAACGACACAACCCAGACATCGACTTCGAGCGAAACCGAGTGGTGTTTGCAAGTGAGCAATGCGCGGACCAATGTCTGGATAGTGCACCAGACGTAGTAGGAAGAACCGATGGGAAACCTTACACGCCACCAGTCAAGAACTGGGAATACGATGATGACGACTTGGAAGAACTCATAGCAGCAATCGAGGAAAGTAGGGAACCAAGGTTGAAAAATATCTCTGCGCATATAGCATTGCAGCATGCAAAAGACGAAAAACCGCCTAAGGAAGTTGTACCAATGGAATACCACGACTTCCTAGACGTGTTCGACGAAGAAGCTTGTGACGAGATGCCCCCACACTGGCAATACGACCTAGCAATTGATCTAGTACCAGGAGCGCCACTGCCAAAACCTTCGGGTCTGTACCCAATGTCGGACGCCGACAATAAAGAGCTGCGAACCTGGCTGGACGACATGCTAAAGAAAGGTTTTATTCAAAGATCAAGCTCGCCAGTAGCAGCACCGTGCTTCTACGTTCCAAAGAAAGATGGGAAGAAAAGGCTAGTAATGGACTGGAGAAAGCTTAACGACATCACCATAAAGGACCAGTTCCCCCTTCCCCGGACAGACGAAACAATGGATCTGCTAAGAGGGTCAGAAATATTTTCAAGGTTCGATCTTCGAAACGGGTACAACCTAATTCGCATTAAACCGGGAGACGAGTGGAAGACAGCGTTTAAGACCAGATGGGGGCTGTACGAATTCAAGGTTATGCACTTCGGTCTTTGCAACGCACCAGCGGTTTTCCAACGCTTCATGAATGACGTATTGGCACCCATCTTGGACCTGACGGCAACCAACTACCTGGACGATACACTGTCATTTGCAAAGGAACTAGCACCTCACATCGAAACCAACAAAACCATCCTGTCCCAGTTCCGAAAATACCGTCTATTCTGCCGAGCAAAGAAGTGCGAATTCCACGTACCTGCAAGGAACGGAGGACCCAGTCAACATTATTACGGACCATAGGAATCTCCGGTATTTCAGAGACGCCAAGATTACAAACCAAAGACAGGCAAGATGGGCAGACCTTCTGACCCATTACAACTACCATATTGGGTATCGGCCAGGAGTCATGTCAGGGAAACCAGACGCACTATCGTGACGATCGGATCTGCGACCTGAAGGGGGGGCTAACGACGACAAAAGAAACCAGACCATCTTCAATAAAGAGGCAATCACAGTCATTGCGGCCATATATGCATCCGATGCCCAACTTCTGGATCTAATCAAGGAAGCGCTGCAAGAAGACAAAGACCTGAAAGCAACAATCGCACTCCTAAACGCCGATCCAACCGTCGCACCAATGGAAATCCGAAAAGCAACCAAAGACCTAAAATGGGAAGATGGGATTCTGTACCAACTCGGAAAAGTCTATGTTCCAAACAGCGAAGAGATAAAACGAAAAATACTAGAACTATACCACGACTCAAGGATCGCTGGACATCCAAGACAAGCCAAAACGCTGGAACTGGTAGCGCGAGGATATTACTGGCCGTCCCAAAAGAGCTATGTAAATCGATACGTGGAACAGTGCGACCCGTGCCAAAGAAACAAGAACCGGCATGCAAAGGAACATGGGTTATTGAAACCGCTACCAATTCCGGACGGACCTTGGCAATCGGTGTCGTACGACTTGATAACGGAGTTACCAGAATCTGATGGGTATACCGCAATCTTGGTCGCAGTGTGTCGATTAACTAAACAAGCACATTTTGTCAAAACCGTAAGCAAAGTGGACACAGAAGGCGTAGTGGACCTCTTGCTAAACAACGTGTGGAAACTGCACGGAACGCCGATCGACACAGTATCCGATCGTGGGCCGAACTTCGAATCCAAACTGATGAGGGCAGTATACAAACGCTTAGGGATCCAGCCTAAGTTCTCAACAGCATACCACCCCCAAACCGACGGTCAGACAGAACGAACAAATGCAACCTTGGAGACGTACTTACGGTTCTACACCTCCCATCGACAAGACGACTGGTCCCAAGCATTGCCACTAGCAGAGTTTGCATACAACAACGCAGTTCATAGCACGACTGGAATGTCCCCCTTTTATGCAAACTACGGTTTCAATCCAACATTTACGGACGTACCAAGCCGGGACCAATCGAGCCCAGGAGCGGAGGAAATTGCCAATAGGTTTACAAACATCCGGGAAGAGCTACAAGCAAGCATGAAACTTGCACAAGAAAAGCATGCAGAGTTCTTTAACCGGAGACACGGCGAGACACCAACGTTGGAAGTTGACGACTTAGTACTGCCAGAAGGAACGAACATCCGTACGGATCGACCGGCAAAGAAACTAGGGCCAAAGCGGTTAGGACCTTACAAGATAACAAAAAAGGTGTCCACCCACGCATACCAATTAGCGCTCCCACCAAGTATGAAGATCCACAATGTATTTCACGTGTCACTACTAACGCCGTACAAAGAAGACACCATCCCAGGGCGCACCCGAGAAGAACCACCCCCAGAAATTATCGATGGCGAGGAAGAATACGAGGTTGAAGAAATCCTGAACTCCCGCTACTGGCGCCGTAAGCTTCAGTACTTCGTTAAATGGACTGGTTATGGGGAAGGTCACAACTCATGGGAAGATGTTGGCAACCTGGAAAACGCAGAAGACAAAATCAGAGAGTTTCATACACGCTACCCAGACGCAGTATCACCTGAGCGAAGAACCTCGCAACATCGTCAAAACAAGAGCAGATAAGAAGCGACGTGCTCGGTCTTGGAGGGGAGTGATGTCATGACCATGGCCTAGGAGATAAGATAAGATACGGGATTCGGATGCGGGCATGACCGAACTCTCGAGGGGACCTCGAGGCACTTACTCATGCGCTCACTCAGCACCTCATGTATTCCACACCGTCCTTACTCATGAGACGTGTCAGCGGCAAACGAACGCGTAAGCGTTTCCATAACATTCCTTGACGTTCCACGATAGCCTTTATATACCAACTTAAGTGAGGAGGGTTGTTCCTCACTTTGCCTCTTGTGTTCTACCTACAGCAAGGCCTCTCGAATACGACAACTTACACCTCTACTCTGTTACTTCTCGACTCTGAGACCAGCCTCGCGATAAGGATACTCTATCGGAGTCTGACAGGTCAACGGATAATGACTGCCTTTGAAATAGTGCTCTACACGCACCTTCAGCTCCGTAACACCCAGCATACACCCTCGATTCCCCATATTCTTCGGTCGCTTGCCTGGTGTCGGGTCTCCGGTGTCATGGTAGCGCTGCTGGATTTTGCCAATGGTCTTGAGGCAGAGATCCGTATACTGCATGATCAAATTGATCGGAACTTCCTCTAGAACCATTCGAATAACCGCCCAGCACATGTTGGAGGAAGGCTCTTGTCCTTTGGTCATTCTAGGCTTCCCGAGACGGTTGTGAAGGTCCATAGCGAGGTCAGTCAGCAACGCAATCCATCCATTTGTGACAGGGTATTGCACTCACACCTGCTACACCTTATCGAACCCGTCTCGGACCTAGAGGAAATTGGCGTTGAGGACCGAGCAAAAACTTGGAGGCTCTAGCACGTGTGTGGCTGGAGATATGGCTCGCGCGGCGAGGGAATGGCGGGAAGGTGGGAGTTTAGGTGAAAACCAACCGTGGAAAGGTTTGGTGAAAAGAGCTGTAAGGCGCAAGTGGATTTCCTCAGCAATAGACTCACCGAAGCCAGCCGGAATGCTCAAGGCCAAACGCCCTCGGTCTCTCAAAGCTGTGGCCCATGAGGCTGAAGCTGAACCCCAGTGGGTTCCCAACTCTGTCACTGAGCTTGAATTCCCTCCTAGCACGCTATAGTTTGGATCTCTGTGTACAAGCTGTTATGACGCCGACGCGGTACCCAGGCACCCACTTCTAAGTTCCCCGGAGAGGCACTCTTCATCAAAGCCGCTCAACTTCGACAGCCTACGAGCGCCGATGAATTTCGCGCTTTCTATTACCTAGGCATGTGGGGCTGACGTTTACGCCTAGCGGTTGGCTCGGGGCATCATTGTGTTGGATGGCGAAGGGTCGAATTCTCTTCAACGGGATCGCGTGCAACTCTATGACTGGCAAAAATCCTTCACCACGGAATCAAGATACCAAATTTTGTTAAGGAGGCATCTTCACCGAGTTCATCCACCTCTTGAACACGATAACCTTAGGACCTAAGTTGAGGCAATATTTTGCGCAATGCGTTCAACGACAAGACAATCTTGAATCGCATAAATATTTCATTTCACAAACAAACTGAGTCGGGGCTTGGCGGGATAGCGCCGCTACGATGAAAGGTAGACGGGTTCGGTTTAAATTCAGACCACTGAGCTCCAACGCGTCAGGCACCCAAAATTACATCACACGATCATCCAAGACGAAAGGCAAAATACAACGAGAGCACAAAAAAGAGATGGCCAGACACCTCCTGCAACTTGTCCTAAGCATGAAACTCAATATACCATCGCAATCAGATCCTCTTCCCGACAGTGACACCATCGCAACTCGGGGTCCCGTTTCCCTATCTGAGACACGATTCGAACTCGCATAGTAAGCAAAACGAGAATTCCACCCACGAGTGAAAGTAGTCACCTTGATCTTCCGAAAATCACTCTCCGCCACAGCCTTGAAGTTCCTAAACACCTTACCAAGCCGGTTTACTTCCGATACACTGTGCTCGTATTGGAGTTCCACCCAACCCGGATCCCGTGTCACTGCTTGAAGGTGTCGTAAGATTGGGCTGAATAAAGAGGCCAAATCGAGGTCCTCCTCGTTTGAGAAAATCGTCGGCGACTTAGAAAGCACCGTCAAGTCGGTGAACAGATGAATCAGCTGCCCCAAGGAACCCAGAAAATATCTAACAAACCAGATTGGGACTCAGCGCACAACATCGATATCGGCCTTTTCATACTAGAACTCACTCGTCCTTGAAATATAAATCGCTCCTTTCTCGCACCGTGGCCAAGACGGGAATTAGCTCTCTGCGAAGGCTTCGTCCGATATTTATAAAATTGCTGGGGGAATCTTCGGCTCGCATAAACGTTTCCGAAAGACGCAACAGATTTGCTGCTGGGTATGTCCCGATTCCCCGACTCTCCGCGCTGTCGACAGCTGCCTTGCCCGCAAACTTGAAAATAGGAACAAGATGTTGTTTCAGGATATCTCGGCTTTCTCGTGGAAGGTCATGATCACTACATTTCGTCATCACACTCTCAAGGTACCAAAGGGCTACCGAGGGATCTCTGTGACGTTCCGGTTAGAAATGGATCAGTTTTCAAACGTCTTGGCCTAAAAAAAACTAACCCGACATATGCATTACGGGACGCCTCCATGATTGCGCGCCAATGAGAGCCCGCCTCTCGGCGTTCAACGATAACACTGAGGACGATAGAGATGCATCTCCATGTTGGATTAAGCAGCACATCCATGCTGGAGGGGGGTGGGAGGGAATTGACCGCCGGCAATTTACGATAATCGAAAACCCAATCAAATGATATGCAACTTAGGTAGGCATTGATCATATTCGAGTGCATATTTTGCACGAGGTCTGATGGAGGGAGCATCCTTTGCTCCTCCGAACCCTTGTCTGAAGGAAGCATTAGATCGTAACCTCGTTTAAGACGGTCCCAGCCGCGGGCCGTTGAAAAGGAGAGGAGAACGTGTGCCAATGCCGCACGATACAAACATTGAATCCTCGTAGCCAAGTCCAGTTGGTCGCGGCCTCGAAGCTGGAGAGTTCGGCTGTACGAACCTCTCCATAGTTCCGAGAGGCGGGTGGTAAAGTCATCGTCCGCGGCAAGTATGTTCAAGAGATGCGAATCGCTAATGGCGAGAATGTTTGAGACGCCGTGCAACAGGGTTAGGGCATCATCCGATATACATATGGCGCGTTTGATTGCGAAAATCTGTAATTCTCCGGGGTCTTCTTCTTGCCTCTTGCCTGGCAGGAGTTGGGATGCGAAACGGACCAAGGAGGACGGCAGGTCAATAATGTCCGGTATGATTTCCATATCTAACCGGAGTCCTGACCATGAAGCTTCGGATTGTCCGGCAAAGCAGTATCGGACTGTATTGCGGAGCACCCACTTCATCGTAATTAATAAATCCAGGACGACGAGAATGAGCACATAGGGGGGTCCGAGAAAAACGTACGCCAAAGGCTCGAGCAGGTCGGCAAGCTCGAACCGGATGGGAAATTTGGTAAACTGTCTTAGTACTTCCCGAGTCAGGCCAGCCAAGCGTGCAGGCAAGCGCGTAGCCGAGGCGGTGGACCGGGAAATCAAATGTGATAGAGGGCTTTGGAACGGACAGAATTTGTCCCAAGTTGCCAGAAGCGCAGTAATAATTAAAACTGTCAGCCCCGTGCACATAAACGTCCCAACAACGTTTGACAGTGTGGGGTGAAGAGTGCTGAGATAGATCGTGAGCGAAATGCAGAAGATGATAAGGCCAATCTGCAAAATGGAAGGTAAAAAGTCGTCGAGGGCCCATTCAAGACCCCATCTTTCGGCTCCTAAGAACCGTTTGAGCTGCTCCCACCTCTGACGGTCGGGTCCGCCACCGCTTCGTTTGCGGTAGTAGACGAGCCATTGCCGCCCCAGGACCGCCATAAATGAAGATATCAATGCGAGCGTCAAGCTCACTGAGAATAAGAGATTGACGGTTAGGACTTTGCCAACGGGCGAGAAAGTCTCGGAAGGGAGAGCTTGGGCGCTACGAAGCCTGTCGTTCCTACCCGATGCTAGTTGGAGGAGAATTGCATTGTTCTCCCGAAGGAGCGCATTAGTGTCGTCTGCGGGGTCGGGGCTCATGAGAGGAAGGGTGAGCGCAAGAAAGGCGGAATTGACTCCGGCGAAGAGACCGGCCTACGACATATCAGCAGCTTGACCACGAGTATAGAGGGGTGATGGGGGAGGGACTCACAAAGATAAGAAGTCCATCAAGCTGCTCTTTGAGCCCTTTAACCATATCGTCGTCTATCTCGTCTGCGAGGGCATCGTAGCGGCGTAAGAACTCGCCGCCGTCCTGACCGAATGCTTGGGGAATGACAGGGACTTCGAACTTGACGCCTGGGTTGTAAATGTCAGGAGCTGGAGTGGTCATTGAGAGGGGTTGGTAAGACGGAAGTACTCGAGTCTTGGTCCAAAATGGAACGAATCGCGTGTGGTTTGAGCGCTAAATATGCTTGCTGCTATTTGTCATGGCGCAGATGATCATTGGGGAAATTGATAATTACATCGCTTCATCGTAGCAGATATCTTTCTCGAGGCCATGATCTAAGTGACGGAATGCCTGCCTCGGCGCCCTTTGCAAGCGTTGGTGATTTTCACATGAAGGACGGTGTCTAAGCACCAAATGCCGTTCTCCTCGATCGACCCTCTTACCAATATTCTATACTCGCAGTTCCATTTTCCATTTATGTAATAGACACTCAACTGCCTCCTGGTGACACGAGATCCATCCAATCCTCCAATCCTCTGTCTCATACGACGAAAATCAAAATGATGACGGACTCATGCGGTTCATCTAGCCGCTTGTACCGAAGGAGAGCACGACGAGAAAAGCCTTACTGCAGCATTCTAAGTTTGAAATACTGAGCCGAGACGTATACGTACGTAAGAGGTGCTGGAAGTGAGATAAGTTATCCTTTTGGGGACAAATCGCGAGGTCGGACTCGGTCATCCAGGAATACGTTCGGGTGTCTCGGAGACCCCAAAGGATCACTTTCGGGGACGACTGCACGTTGGATTGACTCTACGTCATGGAGACTGGGAGAACTGTGCATATACTTAGAGAGAGATGATGCAGGACAGTCGATAATTCCTCGTCCTGTGGTGGTGACACGGACATAAGCTCGTTAAATCCGTTGACGGAAACGAAAGGAGTGACGACGTTCCATCTCTGATCCAGTGAAGACCTCCCAACGACGAAGATCCACAGGACTTCCACTTCTTTCGCTCAGTCTCCCTACCCAGGCCTCCCTCTCTTAGCGTTAGGAATTGTATTAGGAGGGCTAGACGCTTCGTCCAGCAACGACAGCCAACTAGAAATATCATATATGGGATCCCAATCTTGTTGACAAGCGCTTCTACGACATTGGAGCTGAAGGAATTCAAGGGCCTTACATAAGGTGCCCTTACAAGAGTGGACTAAGGGTTCTGGGGGACAAGCTTAGAATTGAGTGACGTCACATAATTTCAGATTCAACCGACTCGGATGGGGCAACGTTACGACTGCAAGACCAAGAGGCGACATTGCCCGAATCTTCCCTGTGGGGCGCAGCCAAGATTATCGAAAATGCAGAGGGAGATATGGACGAAGCCATGCTCCTCGGCAACAGCTCTGACCTGTTCCCTGCTCCGGGGAGTCGGCCACACTCCTCGGACGGAAACACCAACCACACCGCGCCCTCGACTCTAACAACTCCCAGACCCATACTCTATCATCGGGTGCAGTCAACCCGGAACTCTACATTCAGGACTTGAGCGACGCGCTCGAAGACTCCCAGGTTCGGTGTGATCCTCCAGCTCGACCCTGCATGCCTCCGCTGCGAAACGTTCCCCAAGATGAACAAGCGCTATTTCTGCTCTGCGTCATGTTCCAACGAGTCTCTGGATATTGCGCCCGTGCTTTTGACAGCTCCGACTGGGTACCAGGCGTTGAGAGCAGGTATACCGATGTCAGGCGCCGATACACCCCTTGCTTCCGACTGTTGACATGGTGTTTCGTGGACATAAAGTTACGGACCAGTAGACTAAGGAATGGAAAGCATACACTCAACCCACCGCAAATCCGATTCATCGTTCAGAATAGATCGTTGCATAATGCGTTCGAAGCGAAACGGTAAGTCGTCACTTTACCCTCGTCTATGGCAAGCGACTCATCGGCGCATAACTTCACACAGGCAAGCCATCGATGCGTCGTACAACTTTAAAGCCGAGGGCATGTTCCCCGCCAACGAGCGCCGTAAGGAGAAGTGTACGCCTGGTTCAATGTTTGGGAAGGGTGTTTATACTTCGGGGACGTCTTCCAAGTACGTGCTTGGCGTGGCGGGTTGTCGGGCGTTACTGACGGAGGGAGTCTCTCTCAAGGTCTCATGGATACGTCAAGCAAGTCGCACCATCACGTTACCGCGCCATGTTGATGTGTCGTGTTCTTGCTGGCAGAGCTAAGAAATTGACGACGGCGCACCATAACTTGGTCGCTGCTCCCACTGGGTATGATTCGGTGAGTGAAGAACCAGGGAGCGCAACTTGATGTTTACATTGACTTTTTTGTCCCTCACCTCATATCTAGGTCCGAGGTGTTCCTGGTGGCGGTCTCAACTACGACGAGCTCATCGTCTACGATAATAATCAAATCCGATCACTCCACCTCGCCATCTACGACAGCACATAGACGAATCTTGGAGTCTCTTATATTTCTTTTTGGTGGGCTTGAAGTTGGTACCAAAGTCGTCATTTCATAGTCTTGGTTGTGAAACCTCTCTTTTCTCTTCCCTCCCCATCTTTTGTTGTCGTTTTTTTTGTTTCGTTTTGGATGTATCTCTATACGATGGTATGCATTATATTGGAGCCCATGTTTTTGTTGTTCGTGTCCTCAGAGGTCCAAGCGAGGAAGCAATGCAAGCCGAATAAACGAATCTGTATATTATAAACCCCTCCCAGACAGAGATCACACAGACTACCCCATCGATGCTTGAGTATGCTGAACCGAGCAGCAAACGCCAAAAGCGCCAACGTGAACAAGACGAGTTCCACCACGTGCCTAGTGGACGCACAAGCCATGCCAACGCAAACTCCGCATATCGTCATAGCGCCTGTCCCAGAGATCCCCCATTTCGCAGGTGCTTCAGGATCAGCTTCGTCCACCTTCTTGCCTAGGAGGGTGCTGGCGATGACGAGGAGACCCATGAGCGGCCAGAGGACGTGGTTGATCCCCTGCCAGTGCTTTGACGCATTCCCATGAGCTGGCGCATTAGGCTGTTTCGTGGATTGAGGAGAGGGTTTCTTGGATTGTCGATGACATGAAATTTGATGTCTGTGGAATATGGGTGTGAGGCCGGATTTCATTCGAGGGATTTACGTTGGGAGGTGCTCACCAGGGGTAGACTCTTTCGTGCAGTGTATACGTGTGTGGAGTGAGGTAATAAGGTTGTGCTCAAGCTGGACACTGAAGTTCAGTCGTAGATTGACGCGAGCGACAGAAAACGCACTCTGGTTCGCTTGTGGGGTATACCACGAGGAAGGGATTGAAAAATAGACGGTTTGGTTTACATTCGGACCACTTGGGCTCCAACGCGTCAGGCACACAAAGTTACGTCACACGATCATCCAAGACGAAGGCAAAATACAAAGACAGCACAAAAAAAAAAGTTGACCAGACACCTCCCAACTTGTACTAAGCATCGGGCTCAATATGCCATTCCATAGAATTTCCACCCCGCCAGTAACAACATTTGCCCAACTCGCGGTCCCGGTCATGTCTCTATAGACACGAATCGAAGTCGCATGGTAAGCAAAACGAAATTCCACCAACGAGTGAAAGCACTCACCTTGACCTTCCGGGAAACCCTCTCCAGCGCAGCCTTAAAGTCTCCAAACATCCCATCAAGCCTCTCTACTTTCGATACGCTGGCTTCGCCTTCGAGGTCCACCCAACCCGGCTCCCGTGTCACTGCTTGAAGGTGTCGAAGGATTGGGCTGAACAAAGATAGTAACTCGAGGTCATCTTCGTTCGGGAAAAACCTCGGCGACATAGAAAGCGCTGTCAAGTCGGTGAACAGGCCAATCAGCTCGTCCAAGGTTGACCAATAACGGCCGCTAACAGAACCAATTGGAACTCAGCGCACAACATCGATATCAGCCTTTCATACTAGAACTCACCGGTCCTCGTAATGTAAATCGCTCCTTTCACGCACCGGGGCCAAAATGCTAATTAGCTCTCTGCGAAGGCTTCGTCCGATATTTATAAAATTGCTGGGCGAATCTTCGGCTCGCATAAACGTTTCCGAAAGACGCAACAGCTTTGCTGCTGGGTATGTCCTTATTCCGCGACTCTCCGCGCTGTCGACAGCTGCCTTGCCCGCAAATTTGAAAATAGGAACGAGATATTGTTTCAGGATATCTCGGCTTTCTCGCGTACGGTAACGATTGCTACACTTCGTCATCACATTCTCAAGGTATCCAAGGGCTGCGCGGGGATCTCTGTGACGTTCCAGTTAGAAATGGATCAGTTTTCAAACGTCTTAGCCGAAAGGAACTAACCCGACATGTGCGCTATGGAGTGACTCCATGGCCGTATCCCGGCTAAACCAACGATAGTCCTCCTTTGGGCGCTCATCGATAACACTGAGGACGATAGAAATGCATCTCCATGTTGGATTAAGCAGCACATTCATGCTGGAGGGGGGTGGGAGGGAATTGACCCCCGGCAATTTACGATAAGCGAAAGTCCAATCAAATGATATGCAACTTAGGTAGGCATTGGTCATATTCGAGTGCAAATTTTGGACTAGGTCTGATGGAGGGAGCATCCTTTGCTCCTCTGAACCACTGTCTGAAGGAAGCATTAGATTGTAAATTCGTTCCCAGTCGTCGGCCTCTGAAAAGGAGAGGAGAACGTGTGCCAATGCCGCTCGATACAAACATTGAATCCTCGTAGCCAACTCCAGTTGGTCGCGACCTCGAAGCTGGAGAGTTCGGCTGTATGAACCTCTCCATAGTTCCGAGAGACGAGTGGTAAATTCATCGTCCGTGGCAAGTATGTCCAAGAGATGCGAATCGCTAATGGCGAGAATGTTTGAGACGCCATGCAACTGGGTTAGGGCATCATCCGATGTACATATGGCGCGTTTGATTGCAAAAGTCTGTAATTTCCCGGGGTCTTCTTCTTTCTTCTTGCCTGGCCGGACTTGGGATGCGGAACGGACGAATGATGCGAAACGGATGGATAAGGAACGGACGGATGACGCGAGATGGACTAGGAAATCGGGAGCCTCCAACAGCAGGTCAATAATGACCGGTATGATTTCCATATCCAACCGGAGGTCTGACCAGGAAACCTCGGATTGTCCGGCAAAGCAGTATCGGATTATACTCCGGAGCACCCACTTCATCGTTATTAATAAGTCCCACACGACGAGAATGAGCACAATGGGGGGTACCAGAAAAACGATCACCAAAAGCTCAGAAACCTGGCATAGTACCTTCCAAGTCGGGCCAGCCGAGACGGAAATGAAATGGGATAGAGGGCTTTGGAAAGGACAGAATTTGTCCCAAGTTGCTAGAAGCGCAGTAATAATTAAGACTGCCACCCCCGTGCACATAAACGTCCCAACAACGTTCGACAGCGTGGGGTGGAGAGTGCTGAGGTAGATCGTGAGCGAAATGCAGAAAATGATAAGGCCAATCTGTAAAATGGAAGGTAAAAAGTCGTCGAGCGCCCATTCAAGACCCCATCTTTCGGCTCCTAAGAACCGTTTGAGCTGCTCCCACCTCTGACGGTCGGGCCCGCCACCGCTTCGTTTGCGGTAGTAGACGAGCCATTGCCGCCCCAATACCGCTACGAACGAAGATATCAATGCGAGCGTCAAGCTCACTGAGAATAGGACATTGACGGTAAGGACTTTGCCGGCGGGCGAGAAAGTCTCGGAAGGGAGAGCTTGGGCGCTAGGAAGACTGTCGTTCCTGCCCAATGCTAGTTGGAGAAGAATTGCATTGTTCTCCCGAAGGAGCGCATTGGTGTCGTCGGCGGGGTCGGGGCTCATGAGAGGAAGTGTGAGCGCGAGAAAGGCGGAATTGACTCCGGCGAAGAGACCGGCCTACGACGCATCAGCAACTTGACCACGAGTATTGAGCGGTGATGGGGGAAGGACTCACAAAGATAAGAAGTCCATCAAGCTGTTCTTTGAGCACTTTAACCAAATCGTCGTCTATCTCGTCTGCGAGGGCATCGTAGCGGCGCAAGAACTCGCCGCCGTCCTGACCGAATTCTTGGGGAGGGACGGGGCATTCGAATTTAACGCCGAGGTTGTGAATGTCGACAGCTGGAGTGGTCATTGAGGGGAGTTGGTAAGAGGGAAGTACTCGAGTCTTGGTTCAAAATGGAACGAATATTTACGACGAGTGCAATGTTGGGGGCTTGCGGACAACGAGGGTAACTCGCAGACCGTGTGGCTTGGAGGCTTGCTGCTGTTCGACATGCCGCAGAGGACCAATAGGGAAATTAATAATTACAACGTTTCATCGTACCAGAGATCTTTCCCGAGGCCATGATCTAATTGACGGAATGCCTGCCTCGGCACCCTTTGCAGGGGTTAGCGATTTAACCTGAACGGACCGCGTCCAAGTGCCAAATGCGGTTCTCCTCGATCGACCCTCTAACCAATATCCTATACTTGCAGCTTTATCCTCCATCTATGTAATACGCACTCAACCCCCTCCTGGTGACTTGATAAGTTATCCAATTCATCTAATCCTCTGTGTCATACGAGGAAAATCGAAATGATGACGGACTCACGCGGTTCATCTAGCCGCTTGCGCCCTGCATAATAAAGGAGAGAGCGACGAGAAAAGCCTTACTGCAGCATTCTAAGTTTTAAATACCGAGCCAAGGCGTAAGAGGCGCTGGGAGATCGATAGTTTATCCTTTTGGGGACAAGTCGCGAGGTCGGACCCGATCATCCGGGAATACACGCGTTCGGGTGTCTGCAGACCCTGGCTATCTAAAGGATCACGTTCGCCACGATTACACGTCAGCTTGACTCTAATTAGTCACAGAGGTTCCGAGAACTACCTAAGGGTGAAACGTCCAGGGTATAGCAGTTCAGCGGAAGTGCCAACCCATCGCAATACTGCACTCACTCCCCCTAGTGGCGCCTTCGCAAATCTGGTTCTTGGTTGCGGTACAGCTTCTTCAGAATTTCACTGGTGACAGAACATGCCTTACTATATGTGTCAACGGGCAGTTTCAGCCGCCAAAGTACATTGAATACCCCCGATTCGAAACGCGAAAACTATCGGTGAAGACCGCCCATGGCCAATACAAATGTACGGATGCTGGGTCCCTGAAGAACTCAGAATTGTGAGACGTTGTGCACGCGGATTGGCTCGCCAGCCGAGGTATTGCTGGGCTAGAATAAGTTAGAGACGCCGATTCGAGTTGGTCCGCCTTTGAGTTTGACTGGAGGAATGCCACAACAATGCTGGGAGATAACACACGTCTATCAAGCGAGCATAAATAAACTTCCCTGGCAGGCTGTCCGTATACATGAGAGATGAGGCAGGGCTGCGCACCATTGCCCGTCGCGGTGACACGGACATAAACACGTTAAATCCGTTGACGGAGATGTGTCGAACGAAGGGAGTGACGAGTTCTACACGTCAACACAATTGTCGTCTCTGATCCAGTGACGACCTCCCAACGATGAAGCTCAAGGAGATCCACAGGACTTCCACTTTCGCCTGGTCTCCCTCCCCAGGTGTCCCTCTCATAGCATCAGGAACCGTATCAGGAGCACTAGACGCTTCCTTCAGCAACGACAGCCAGTTAGAAATATGGGATCCCGATCTCCTTGACAGGCACTCTTACGATATCGGAGCTGAAGGGCTTCAAGGCCCTAAAGGCGTCCTTACGACTAGTTCACGGTCAGTGTGGACTAAGGGTTTTGGGGGGCAACGTTATTGAGCGACGTCCCGTAATTTCAGATTCAACCGACTCGTATGGAGCAGCGCTACGGCTACGAGACCACAAGGCGTCATTGCCGCTGGTATGGAAAACGGAGAGCTTACCCTCTGGGATGCAGCCAAGATTATCGAAAATGCAGAGTAAGATGTGGAGGACGCCAGCTGCTGGGCAACGACTCTGACCTCCATCTCTACTCCAGGACATCGGCCGCACTCATCGCACGAAACACCAACCACACCGGACCCGTTCGCGCTCTCGACTTGAACAACTTCCAGTCACATCTTCTCTCATCGGGTGCAGTCAACGGGGAAATCTACATTTGGGACTTGAACGATCCCAGCAAGCCATACAGCCCTGGCGCTCGAAGCGCAAAGCTCGAAGACGTTACCGCTGTAGGCTGGAATATGCAAGTTCCACACATCCTTGCGAGCTCGAGTAACTCTGGCTACACTGCAGTCTGGGACTTGAGGGGCAAACGCGAGGTGGTCGCGCTGGCTTATGGTGGTGGTGCTGCAACAGGAGGTCCTGCCGGAGGCGCCTTCGCTACTGGCGGGAGACGTGGGATGAGCGACGTTGCATGGCACCCCGACAATGTATGTCCTTTATACGCTGCTGCTTTTGCCTGCAGAAATTTTGATCCTGACTGCAAAACCACAGGCCACCCGTCTGGTAACCTCTTCTGAAGATGATTCCTCGCCAATCATCATGTCTTGGGATTTGCGAAATGCAAGAGCTCCTGAAAAGGTTTGACCGATAGTCTCGTCTTGTCTTCGATACTGAGAACCAGCACGCTGAATGATGGCCCTTCCCATAGATCCTCACCGGTCATGACAAGGGTGTTCTATCTCTCTCCTGGTGCCGTTTTGATTCCGACCTCCTGCTATCCTGCGGAAAGGACAACCGAACGCTCTGCTGGAACCCTCAAACCGCCGAACTCATTGGAGACCTGCAGTCCGCCAACAACTGGGCATTCCAAGTCCAATGGTGCCCTCGCAACCCCAACTTAATAGCCACCGCATCATTCGACGGGCGTATCGCAATCCACTCGCTTCAGTCTACAAACGCGGCCGAAATCGCCGCCGACGAAAACCGGACACCTCAACCCGACGGCGCCGACATCTTTGACCAAGGCAACTTCGGACTACAGACCCAGCAACAGCCGACTCTGTCGTTGAACCAGCCTCCAAAGTGGTTGAGACGCCCCGTATCATCAACATTTGGGTTTGGCGGTCAACTCGTCTCGGTCAACAACCAGCCAAGCGCACAAGGAGCCCCTCAGCAAACTGGTTCGGTCCATATACGCAGGTTTGCTACGGAGCCTGCTATCGTGGACCGCGCCAAGAAGCTTCAGGAGGCGACGGAGGGAGAGAAGTTGAGCGAGTTCGTCCAGCAGAAGAGCCAGGATGCGCAAGGAGAGACTGCGTTGGAGGGCTGGAAGGCCTTGACCAGCTTGTTCCGAGCTAATACTCGTGACGAACTTGTCACTCTCCTCGGGTTCTCCAAAGAGAGCATTGCGGCGAACGTTCAAGAGGCCATCAAGAAAGTCAAGGCCTCGGCTGCAGCTGGATCCCAAATTGCGACTCCTTCGGCTCCTTCGACCAACATCATTCCACCGGAACCTCAAGAGGAAGACGTCACGGAGAGCAAGCCATACGAACCAGTTGTCTCATTTGCCGAGCCGGAACGCGAGCCCGAGCCATTATCCGAGCCGACCGAAGGACCACCAGGGGATGCCGACACCACCATTTCCGGAAGTGGGCCGATCGAAGCTACGCCGAGCGAAGTCAGTGCCAGTGCAACATCCGACGTCACGAAAGCTCAAGAAGCGGAGAGCACCGCGACTGAACCAAGCCTGTTCGGAGATGACTTGAACATCGGGACACCCCAAGGAGACGCCAACGCAGATTTCTTCGCCACCATTGGAACCGTTCGCAGTGCCTTGCCGGGCCACGTACTCGTGCCACATCATAGCTATGCTGCGGATTCCTCAGTTGCTGCGACCATCGGATCACGTCCTTCGTCCGCTGCGTCTGATACGCTCAAGACCACCACGTTCAAGATTTACCCCAACGAGGAGTCCGAAGTCGATCGTTTGTTGACCAAGTCGCTTGTTCTCGGTGACTTTGAGTCCGCAGTGTCGCTGTGCCTCTCCGTCGAGAGGTACGCAGACGCGATCTTGTTGGCTGTCAAGGGTGGACCGGAGCTGTTGCAAAAGACCCAAACCGCGTACTTCACCAAGCAAACGACCTCATTACCTTATCTCCGACTCTACCAGTCCATCGTCTCCAACGACCTCGACGACATCGTCCAGAATGCCGATCTCAGGGAGTGGCAAGAAATCTTCGTTATCCTGTGCACGTTTGCCAAGACGGACGAGTTCTCTGGCCTCGCGAAGCAGCTTGGACAGCGTCTCGAGTTCCAAGGCAAGGTCGTCAAAGCTGCGGATCCTCAAAACTCGCAGGTACTTGCCAAAGAGTACAGAAGGAACGCGACGTTGTGCTACCTGGCTGCGGGCAAGTTGGAGCAAGTGGTCCACATTTGGATCGAGGAGATGAAGGAAGAGGAAACGGCTACCGTCGCTGCAGGGGATGAGCAGCAAGGCGTTTCGCGCTACACTTCACATGCACTGGCCCTCCAGACCTTCATCGAAAAGGTTGCCGTCTTCCGAGGTGCGACCAAATACGTTGATGCGGACCTGCAGCAGGACAAGGCTGCAGACGCTGCGGCGGGAGTCAGGAGTTACAAGCTTGCGACGCTTTACGACAGGTACTTCGAGTACGCGGACTTGCTAGCAGCTCAGGGAATGTTGCCAGAGGCCGTCAAGTATTTGAGCTTGACGCCCGCGGAGTACAAGGGAAGCCAAGGTGGCGTCGAACTGGATTTCGACCACGCAAGAAAGAGGGTTTTGCGCGCTACCGGTGCGGCACCCGCCCCCCTCGCTTCGACGTCGCAGGTCCCGGCGCAACAGACTACTCAACAACGGCAGCCCGCTCCTACGGCTTACCAACCTGCCCAGAATCTTTACGGCATCCCACCTGCCACGAACACGTACGGCCCTACCGCTACCCAGCAGCAGCAGCCTCCTGTCAAACCTTCTCCGTATGGATCAATGTACGCGCCTCCTCCAAACGGCACGAACGCTCCAGCCACGCAGCCCGCTCCTCCCGTCAATGATCCTTATGCACCAGTCGGAGCTCCACAGACTCAGCCGCAACAGCCGCAATATCGCACTGGTCAACCTTACGGCGGCGCTACCGGATACGGCGGGACTTATGGTGGATCGTACGGCCAACAACCGGGAATGGTTCCTCCTCCAGGTCCCCAAGCACCTCCACCGCCACGTGCTCCCCCAAAGCGGACAGATGAAGGATGGAATGATACCCCAGTCGTCGATGTGGCTGCTCGTCGAACACCAGCCACAAAACCATCGTCGTTGCAAGCCATCTCGTCGCCGTTCCCGAACGCGCAACCGTCCGGGCCGTCGCCAAACTCTCCCTACGCTCAAAGCTCTCAAGGATTGCCACCACCTCCACGAACGGGTATGTCCCCGAGTCAGATGCACCCACCTCAGCAAGGACAGCTGCCTCCACCGCCGCCACGCGGAGGAAGTGCGATGGGTCTGGGACGTCCTCATCCAGGTCAACCGGGTCAGCCCATCCCTCCTCCACCTGGCCGAGGCGGGCCCGGTGGTCCACCACCCTTTGGTCGTCCAGCATCTACGGGTCCCGGAGTCCCTCCAGCAGGAAACTACCCTGGTCGGTCCCTATCGCCTCTCAGTCGCGCAGGCGGTGGTTATCCTAACCAAGATCGTACAATGTCGCCATTAGCTCAGGGCGGACCTCCAGCTCGTCAAACGCAAAGCCACTTTGCCGGTCCCCCGCCACCTCAGCAGCAACCTGGCATGCATCCGCCGCCGCCTCCGGGACCAGGAGGACCTCCCGTTCGTGGACCTGGACCGTACGGACCTCCGACTGGCGCGCAACCTGGCCCCGGCCCGCAGCAGCAACAACCTCCGCCACCGCCTGGTCCTTACGGTCCGCCTCATGGAGTCGCACCTCCAGGACCACCGCCGCCCGGCCAAGGCTACGCTCCCGGGCCAGGTGGACCAAGAGGTCCGCCACCCATGGCTGGAGGACAGGTACCGCCTCCAGGGCCTCCCCAACCAAGAGTCGACTCCCCCTCAGCTCCTGGTGGATCTCAACCCCCACCGCCGAAGCCTGCCGCACCAGCTCCCAAGGCTCCTAAGTATCGTACGTAGCTCTAATAGGCTATCGTTTAGGCGAATACTGACAGTACCTATTGGGTCGCGTTTAGCTCCTGGAGACAGAAGCCATATCCCTGACAATGCCCAAGCATCCTATTCAATCCTGAGTGATGCGTTGGGCAGGCTTAGACAGACGACACCGGTGAGTCTCTCTCAACCCATTGGGTTGATTATAAGGTCTAACACCGAGTTGAACGAGCAGCCTCAGCAAAAACGACTTGTAGATGATACTGAACGACGATTGAATATTCTATTCGACGCTTTGAACTGCGAGACGTTGCCTCCGACGCTGGTTGATCAATTGAACACCCTTACCCAAGGTATACGGCAATCGTTACTGGACCTTCAGGATGAGAGCTAATCCCTTTTCCCTCCCAGCTATGGCCAGTCGGGACCAGCAAACGGCACTCGCTACTCACGTCGATATACTCACGAAGGCATCAGGAACCGAGGACATTGCTCTCTGGATGTCGGGAGTGAAGCAGTTGATTCTTAGAGCTTGATCGTGGTCACTTCAACCTGGGATTTGCAAAATGTCATCTTAGCGTAAAAATACTGTTCCCCTGTCATTGTTCCCTACATCCTCCCTCGTTGCAAAGCATCCAATACGAAATCATCTTTTTCAGTGCGGAATTGGCGAGTGTCGGGGTTGGAAGAGCGGCGCGGAACCTTTTGGAGCGACGGCGATCTTTGGCGCCGAGGTGCGGATCGGAACTTTGAGGGAAAGTGGAGGTTCCCGCGAATAAATTGACGAAACCGGATTTTAATTTTGGGGCGATCATCGCTTACATAGGTGACGCTGAGTTGACGTCGACCGATCGTTGACCCGTTGTCGCGTCATCATGCTAAGCGCATTGCGTATTGAGGTCTTGGGGGGTGGGATCGGTGATCACTCTGAAATGTATAAAAGCTGCCCAGGTCGCACAGAATTAGATTCACCACCAGCACCTCTCCATTCAAAAACATCGTACACTCCAACCTAACACTCTACTCGATATGCCGCAAGTCTTCCGCGACGATGATCAGGTCACCGACCCTTCCTACTCGAATGTCGATGCTGCCCGCGAGGATCGAGACGCTGCACAGAGCGAGGCTACCGGTCAAGTTTCGAAACGTTAGTACCCGCCTGTTCTTTTCGCTTTGCTCTCCGCTAATGCACCGCCTCGCATAGAGGAGCTGAATGACCTCGGTGGTCGGGCAAACATTCTAGACAACAAGGACGGCGTGCAAACCCGCGGGAAGAAGATCGACGCCATGAAGCAGGATCGTGATGTTGACGCAGCTGTTGAGAATGCCGTGCAATACGACTTGGAGACGGGAGGTCAAAAGATCCCTGAGCCTCGCAAGTAATTGAAGTCCTTCAGTTGTAATTTTGTGACCGTGATCAACGTACTTGCGATGTTTCGTAATTACACTTTTCTGGCAGCTAATGTTTGTTACTTGAATGAGAATCTCCTCTTGGATTAGATCTTGAACTGGGTTGGTACTGTATATCTCGGTGGGGAAATCCCTGAAAACACAAATAAATCGGATATCGGGACAATAAAAGTGAAGGAACCCCTGATATTTGTAAAAGCCTACGCCAATCGTGATTCAACTCGGTTCAATTTGATTGCATTGAGTCACCATGATTTGAGCCCATAAACACTCTCATTACATTACTCATACCGGAGTTTTGTCCACTGGTAATGTTTTAGGCGAGTCTTGGGGGCAAAAGCACTCGCCTATAATAACCAATCACGCGACGAACACTTCAGTATCATTTATCAGTCATTCTCCCCGTCTTGCGGGTGTATGGAGAGACTACATGATCATTGCATGCCACAGACAGGCTACATGTGAACAGTACCAACACTCACAATAACTAGGACATGCCGAAAGGCTTGACACGCGCGCAACATGGCACCGACATTTGAGAGGCATGGATTTGGCATGGGTGTGGCAAACACCTTCACCGTGCAAGTCCCATGTTTCGGGTGAAAGCACTGCTCCAACACGAACACAACACGGGCGAGACATCGCTCGGGCACCGGAAATGCTCAGGCCGTGCCAGAGGTCATAACATGTCACGGTCACGAGTCGTGACTCTTTTCATGTTAGAAACGTGTCCCCTTTTCAAGTCACGCCTACTTTCTCGTTGTGCCATCCGCTCACATCCGCTTGGCATCAGCAAACTCGCTCTCGCCACGCTTCTGACTGATAGCACGGAAGCCAGCTGCCTCTTTGAGTGGTCTAGCACCAAGAATATACAGTATATCGTGAACGTGACAAATTTTATTTGCCGTATCGAGTCATCTTGGACATATTTTGAGTGATCTGTGCCTCGTCAAGTTGCAAATCCAGCTTTGAGTGGTTCGTAAGTTGGCTGGGTTGGACGTCCCGCGCCGTTGATATTGAGGAGCTTAGAACCGATATCTCCGTATCTCCCTCTCTGAAGGTTCTGCAGCGACGCCGGATGGCAAGTCAAAGTCAAAGCGGTGAGCCCATTGGGTCTTGTCCAGCGTATTGTTCTTACGAGATATATCTTTCGAGCGTAGAAGAACATAACCAACTTAACTTTACTGGGGAGACTGCCGAAGGAGCCCAGGACTTTGTTCAGGCGGTGCACAGGCATGCTTACGCAGCTGGTAGGCAAAAAGACAATGCTTGGATAGCAGAGTTTGCATGCCCATGTTTCTCAAGAAAGGCACTCATTTGGTATGACACGTTGGACGAAGAGACTCAGAACGATTGGAAGCTCCTGAGGCGCGCAATTTTGGCGGAATTTACTGCAAGTCCGCTGGCGCCAGCCACCGTCCCGTCCGCAGCACCGGCTTTGGTCAGGTAGGTCTCACGTAAAAAAATCTGATTCGACAAAGAGCGTCATAACCGCCCAATCTTCAGTTCTCCATCGAGCCCTACGCCGGCGGCTCCACCACCATCAGCTGTGACTGTAAAAATCGGTCGAATTCGGGTTAATTATGAGGACCATACCAAAGACGGATATTTATGCGTAGACACTCAGGATTATGGAGCTGTCGCATCCGATTCCACCAAAGCTAATTTATTTGAGTTGGACACTTTGGCTCGGACTCTCAGGCTTAAGGTATGGTCGGTCCCTACTTCCTCGCTTAGGTTACTTATGCACCAAATAAACAGGGAAGTGGAGAGAGTCTTCTCATCAAGGGAGTTTATCAAAATTGGCCCTTAAGTCCTCGAACGGACAAGTAAGTTCAGTCTGTTCAGAGCGGATAGAATCGGCAACACCTCAGCGATGTCACAATCTGCTAGCTCTGGTTGTATGATGAAATCATCGACAAGTTCAGGGACGCAATGGGACCACACGTGGTCAATCACCGAGGATGGTAACATAACAGCTATGCTGCTGAGAACTGACGGAAGTAAGTTGGGGGCTGAGGCTGCGTAAAGATCGGGCAACGACATTAACCAGTTTATCCTCCACCAGGCAAATACGATGCAAATTTTCTGGTCTCTTTGTCAGACACGAGTCAAACTATTTATGTTCCCGCCGATAAGGAGGTGTTCTTCGGGTATTACGGGAATAACTGGACGCGCGTCGTGAGTCACAATAGGTTGAAACAGCGGTGCAAAGCGGCAAGTCTAACAACTTCTGGTGATTTCTAGACACTGCACCTCGAGCCACTACAATGAGAAGTGGTATGGGTTGGGACCCTCAACATCGGCGCGCTCTGAAGATAAGGCCGTCGATGAGGAGCACTCGTCCGGACTGTGTAATATGACAACATGGAATCTCTTAGCACCCTAGCACTACCCGGGTGAAGAAACTCCTCGAGGTGGTTATAGGAAATTTGCAAAAGCCTCCCTATCCCGCGCCGCCTCCGCGTCCCCGACATCCGGTACCATAACCCGTTCCTCGCTGTCACTGGCCGCTCCAGAATCGGGAGTCAAGCAGCCGTAGATCTGCTGAACGAGCCGACTTTTGAGAATCTTCACCAAGTCCTCCAAAAGCTGGCGTTTGACTTCAACAGGAACGGCTGATGGCAATGCGCAGGGATACACTCGACCATGGGTCACGACATCGCCACTGTTGATGCCTAAAGCCTTTAAAACGAAATTGCAGGTGTAGCAACAGGGCTTAGATATACCAATCATGGGCCTTGCGCCCTGCAAGAGAAATGATGAGGGATTGCAGATTAGAAGTCGAAGGTGGAAAGGACTGTAGGCAGCACTTACAGCACCTGTTGACTGAAGTTCGCATGCAAGAAACGTCTCGCAGTGAATACGACCCGTGAACTGGTTTTCCCACTCCTCTAATACCGCCTTATTACTCAGTGAAGCGTTAAGTAGGGAATATAGGGGCCCTTTTGGCGGGCGCGGGTTGAACCCGAGCGCTAGGGAGGTGAGCTCGTTGATTTTGTTGAATATGGTGTCAAGGTCCGCAGTCTCCACGTTTGTAGGATCGACTAGTAAGCGCAAGGTGTCTACAAGACTAGCCTGACGCAGGGGCTGTGAAGGGGAAGGAGCAGCGGATGCATGTATGCGCAAGGTTCTCGTGAAAATACCGAGTCTCGCTTTGCCAACGAGGTCAAGCGTAAGGCGATGCCATTGAACAATGGATCTGAGCCAGTGAGAAACCTTCCACATAGGACTGTCCTGGTCAAGCCAGATGTGGTCGGCCAGCGCGAGCTTCGGTTCCCCCTTCGCGATGTGAGGACGAAATCCCTCAGAAAGCAAGTCATCCGAGGCGTCGTTCTCGAGTTGTTCATCACTATCCTTGTCGTTTGAGTGATCGTCCATGCCCGTTTCAATCTCAGAGGCATTCTCGGGCGTTATCGAGGATGCCGTGGCGCTACGCTCGTGTGATTGCTGAGGAGACAATAAAGACAGTTTGATAGTTGCCTAAAGGAGAGAAGTTTATTAGGAGCACAAAACGTGATTATGCCTCGGTGCTTACCCGTTGATAGAATAGAGTATCCAAGCTGGCAAGGAGCCGCCAGAAGGAAGGTGATTTACGGAGGAGGAGATCCGTGAGTTCCAACCCCCCAATAATGGTCGATATGTTCTTCCTCAATTCCTCAACGTCGCCAGTTTTTCCACCGGCCAACAGACGTTTGGCGTCAATGATTGCCTTCCGTGTACCTTTCAACCGCTCTCTGAACCAAACCCACAAGCCCCACGGTTGATTATCGGTAAGAGTGAGATGCTGTTTATCGGAAAGCTGGAAAAGGTTCGTGTTCAGAGCCCCGTTAAGCCGAACGCAAAGCCAATCTTCCGAGACGTTCTCTAGTCCTGGTGGCGCTCCTGGAAGTGGTCCCCGTTTTGTAAATTCGTCCTTTGTGATATCATCGAGAGGCAACTCCGGGTTCGAGAGGAAAAGGTCAAGGAAGCGAGTCTCGCCGCGTCCGGGATATGGCATCATCAATCGGTGCTGGAGTTTGGCGATGCAGAAGCAGTAAAGGTATCGACGGATTTTGTCGGTATGCTTAGGCTCTGGCTCTTGGGAGTAAAGTTGTTCGAGAAGCGTTTCCAAGTTATGAGCATGGTCCTCGGGAGAGATGTGCTCGATGCCTCTATGCAGCGAATATTGAGCCCCCGGTGTTGTTGTTTACTCTAGAGCAACGACCCTCTCACCGGCCAAGACAGTACAGAATGGGGTCATCCAATACGGTCGTTTGGTCGGATTTGATGTTCCGAGGGCTGAGATTGGAGATTAGAATTCACTCTCTGTGTGTCCGCTAACTACTCACTCAGGCTTCCCTCGACGAGGCCCATTCTTGGAAACGTCCAAATGCGCACTCGCAGCAGTCCGTTGTTGAATACTCTCGATAGTGAGGTGAGTGCTATCGTATCTCGCTGTGACTGCTGCTACATCTCCACCCTCGAACCCTGATACGAAGGCAAGAGCCACTCGATCCAGGATATCAAGGGCACGGTGCCCATGTGTTTTTTGACTGTCCGTAACTTTTGAGCAGATGATAGATATTATATGAGTCAATGAACGTATGAGAAGATCTTGTTCGTCAGCGACGCCAGGAGGTAGCTCGTTGGTCGAGGAGAGCATCTCCGCATTTGGTTCAAAGCAGAATATCTGAAGTTCTGTCACGCGCTCTCTTCCCGCGGCTCTAAAAGCCGGCAGTGTCCAAAGCGCACAGAAGTGCCACCCCGTTAACGTTGTTGAATAGCCTGGATAATGAAATGACTAGCATTGAATCTCAATGCGACTGCTGCTACATTTCCACTATCGTGCCCTTGTACGAAGGTCAAAGCCATCCGATCTGGGGGACAGGCTGTGACAATGGACGTTAGTCACGCGCTGTCGTCACACGGGTTTGCCGGCCATTCTACTCAACCCTCGACAACAACCAACCCAACTCCAAGAGCTGGAAGTTTGCAAACCCGTAGTCTTCTAGTCGACCCGCAGCATAAAGTATATCTAATCTGAAGCATTTATGAGCACCGAACCAATCACGGACCCTTTGGATGCCACCATTCGGTCCATTTTCAACGCTCACGCTGATCGCCTCCGAAGGGGTATGGGTAGCCGGCCCGGGATCGATGGCTTTGCAGATGTAAGAGAACACCAAGGCTTCACTCACATAGGACTACATCTTACTCCGACCGCAGGGGTTTGAGTATGTTCAAAGCCTCCTGAAGCCGTTTCATTTGGACAACCGACCACCTCTTGTTCGTGAGTTTCAAAAGTGGTTGTGGACGGGTACCAGACTGACTTGCCATGAATAGCGAACTGGAAGGCTGAACTTCAGCCATACTTTAGAGACGTATATTTGAGTCGGCTGATCGCTTCCCTATATGAGTGGTTTCTTCGTGAGTTTTTCGAGTTCCGTTCCCGCTCTGAACTGGTATGTTGAATACCCCGTTGAACAGAGGAGGTTCGATCGCACCAACATATGATAACAGAGGAGATTCTGGCTTCGATGGAGCAGTATGAGGTGCGCATGTATCTTCTCCGTTTTTGACGATGATGCTGACCGACGTCGCAAGGAATCTGGGGACCTCGAAGTAGTTAATAAGATGCTGGAGCGGGTAGCGGAATGGTGGGATGCGTGGGGCACATACGTACCCCTGTTTAACCCGTAAGCAGCTGGGCCCATTCTCTCGGAACTTTGCCTTACACTCCTCGACTTGTAGATATCTTGAGGGAAGTGCAGGGTACCGAAGAACCTGTTCCATCCACCTCAATCAAACTCTCCCTCCGTCTTTCTCCCGCGCCTTCCGGGAGCTCATCTTATCGACCCTCCCTTCTTCCGACCCCGAATCCCCACCACCGGACCCAGCCCGTTCGCAAGTCATTTTCACGAACTTGGCCAACATTGGTCTCCTTTCTGATCATGAACACCTCATGGGCACCACCTTGAAGGAGTTCACCACGAACTACGTCAAGGAAAATTGCGCGAAGGTGTGGGACCGGCAGGTGTGGACTGAGATGAAAGAATGGTTCACCCAGACCATTCAGCCGTGGATAGAGATGGCATATACGAGAACATGGATGAAGACGGATGGTAGGAGCAACCCTTTCCATATGTGGTCTCTTCGAGTGGATGAGTACTAATGCAGGTGCCACGTGTATCCCCCAGCCGCGGACAGTCGGGCTGTCGTTGAGACCGTGTCAGTCAGGTATCTCTGGCATATGTGCGAGGCTCTCGCTCAACTGCGGTTAGTCCGTTCTCATCTCTAGACGGTGCCTCTGGCTAATCTCTGCATATGACGTCGCATTCCTTGAAGGATCTCAGAGATATTCGACATCATTGTAGACTATCCCGACTCGACACCGGCCTTGAACGATTTAAAGGTATTTATGAACGCTCGAGGCTTCCGCGCGGGATGCTGAGGCAGACATATACGCTAGGAATGCTTGTTTCAAACCGGGACACGGCGGGACTTGGTTGACACGCTCCGAGCATCGTAAGGCCCCCGCCAATCGGAGAGGCTCTCTTCAAAGATTAATGCAGCACTTTTCTAGGACAAAGAAGCGTCTACTTCACCCTGGCGCTGACACAAAAGATATCCTAACGCAATACGTGTCGACTATTCGGTGCCTTCGGGTCCTGGATCCTCTAGGCTCTCTGCTCTTTAGTGTTGCAGACCCCATTAGACAGTACTTACGGTATGACGGGATCTCCTTGTTTGACTCTCCACACCTTGCTAATGACCCCTTGGACGGATAGGGAGCGCCCTGATACCATTCGAACGATAGTACAACATCTTATCGAGCCGAAAAGCGAGCTCATCGGGGAAGACAACGAGGAGATAAAACCTCTTCAGGATACATCCGTGTTGACTGATGATTATGGGGACTTCACCTGGATGCCAGAACCTGCCGACGCCGATGCCGGTATGCCGAGACTTTTCCCAGCTAAACAGCGCGGGACCTCAAACTGACGAGAATATCCTTACAGCCTTCAGGTCAACGCGACAAACAGACATCATCAGCACTCTAGTCAGCATTTACGACTCAAAGGATATTTTTGTCAAGGAGCTGCAAATCCTGCTAGGCAAGCGGTTACTAGAAATCAAGGACCAAAACTACGACGCCGAGGTACATTTTCTCCTTTCTATGTTACTTGCAAAATACTCAATTGATTGTTATTCCTCAACAGATCCGCAACCTGGAGATTTTGAAATTACGCTTCGGGGATGTCGCCCTACAAGTTTGCGACGTCATGATGAAAGACATTACAGACTCACGACGGTCCGATACTCAAATTCACAACCTTCGCTCAGCTCAAAGGGCTGCAGAACACGCCCCAAATCCGTTACCCATACATACGACCATCATATCGCGACTCTTCTGGCCTCCTGTTCAACGCAGTTCGCTGGTGATGCCTGGACAGTTCCAAAAGTGCGTGGAACCTAGCCTGCGTTTCGGTGGCTTAATCTAATGCCCAGGTCCGCGCAGAATGCAGGAAGACTACGCAAAAGCCTTCAGCGTCACCAAACCGGATAGGAAGATTCGCTTCATGTCCAACGTTGGTTCCGTCTCGCTGGACCTGGAGTTATCGGATCGTACGTTGTCGTTAACAGACCTCACACCGCTTCAAGCTGCAATCATCGAGCTGTTCTCGTCTAAAGGTGTGGCATAAAAGTTTTTGAGCTCTTGGTCAATCCTTGGCTAACGTCCTATACCTGTGGTAGAGGTCTGGACTTCGGATGACATTGCTAAAGACCTTGGTGGAGTCGACGCTCCGAGCGTGGACAAAGCTCTAGAGTATTGGATGGACCACGGTGTACTCAAGTCACTCGGCAATAAGGAGTATCAACTGCTCGAGGTCGCAGAAGAACGGAAGCAAGGTGCCTCAAGACCCGTTCGCAAAGCGGGTGAGTACTCTCGGCCACCTTGTCCCGATCACAGAGCTTATGTTGTTGTGTTTTTACTTCCTCAGTCGAAGACTCACCTGGAAATATGGCCGAGGCCGAGGATCAAGAAGCGGAGCAGATGCGGGTTTATTGGCAGGTAGGTTCAAACACGCGATCCTTTGTGTGAGGGCAGCGAGTATGCAAACGAGCACCTTTTGAACCTCCCCTCCCCCATAGTTCATTCAAGGCATGCTCACCAACTTCGGAACACTCCCGACCGATCGCATTCACAACATGCTCAAGTTCTCGCAGACGTACAACAAAACGCGAGAGCAGCTGGCGGCGTTCTTGGAGGCACTCAAGCGGGAAGGGTTGGTCGATTTCAGAGACGGCACGTGGAGATTGGTCAAATAAGTTGCCACGTCGTGGGTCTCCTATGTCTGTATAATGTACTTCATAGCTTGGCTTGTATCGTCTCTCCACCTGCCTGGCCCTCTTTCGCCCTTGCGGCTGCTTCGCGTTTCCTTCTTGCTAGCAGAGCTTGACCCACTCGGCTTGAATTCGGCCGACCCAGTTGCGACGATATCCAGCCACCAATTTCTGCAAGACCCTCTAGGTCGACTCCAGTATTGTATCCTGCTCCATTCAGCGCATGCACAATATCCTATTGGAAGTTAAAAGCACAGATGGTCAGCTGAGCCTGATGTTACTCGACTTGGGTGGGGACGGACCTCGGTCGCTACATTGCCTGTTGCTCCCGGAGAATAAGGACCTAAGGGGAGATCTTAGTATTTGTGGTGGTCAGATACCGAGGCACTTACAACCACCAAGACCAGCCACTACAACAACAAGGGGTCAGCTGCGCTATATCGAGAAACGAGCCAACGTGAACGTCACGCACCTGAACTATCCACTGTTCGGATGCCAGCTTTGACTGCTATTAGTGAGTTTACGACGCCTGCGGTAGCCGGATCAGCGTGAAAACTATGCAGGATATGGTGGGGGCTTACCCATTCCATAGGTGTCATGCATCTGACGAAGGTACGTTAGGCCACAACTCAAGATCCACACGATGTGATACGTACGTGTGCCTAAAAAAAGAACGAATCAGTGGGTTTAGAAGGGGAAGAAAATAGACGGGAGGACATACAGCAAGTTTTTCCACAGGAACAACGCCCGATACGGCGTCCAACATATTCTCAACCGTGATTGGTGTACCAGTGCCCACAGTGTCTCCCAGGCTAATCTCATAGCACCCTAGCTGGTTCAGAGCCTTTGCAACATCCTTTACTTTCTCCGGCGCAATGGCTCCCTCATAAGGACACGTAATAACCGTTGAGACGTACCCGCGAACACGGAGCCCCTTGAACCGTGCTAGCCGTACCACAGGAACCAAGCGATCAATCGACTCTCCGATGGAGCAGTTAATATTGGCCTTTGAGAAGGACTCGGATGCAGCGACGAAAACCGCAATTTCGTCGGTCAACGGTGGTTCAGATGATCCGGCCGGTGGAGGGTGACGTTCGAGCAGGTCGACCAAAGTGTCCAAGCCTTTGACATTCGGCACCAGGACGGGATAGCGTACTCCAGACCTTTTCTTTATCTGAAGGAGGACGTCGGCAGTCCCAGCCATCTGACATCGTTTGCGCGGGAAGCGTCAGCAGCCTTGCTCTCTCGTCCTAAGGCTCAATCACCCACCTGTGGAACCCATTTTGGAGACACAAAACTCCCGGATTCGATCACTTGCAGACCGGTCGCTCCTAGCTTGTCTATCAATTCCACCTTGACCTCTGTGGGTATGATAGACTTTTCGTTTTGCAACCCATCTCGAGGGCCGACCTCGACAATTTTGACATGAGACCTTGAGGCCGACGAGATTGGTCTGGAGGAGATGAGTTTGGCGTTCTGTTTGCAAGGCCGTGTCAGAGTGCGGATCATTTCGAGGAGAGAGAGGAATGGACAAAAGCAAACTAGAGGTGGAACGTGCGAAAGAAGTTGGGGCGTCATCCACGTGATGGCACCGGAACGGAACTAGCGGACCAACGACCAACGTCAAGTTTTCCTCCGCCATCGTCTCAAACGTTAACACGGAAGCAATCGCAAAAATGTTGATCAACCGCTACTTCGCTTAAGCCTTTCACACTTCCGGGGAATAACCGTCAAAGCGAACGGGTTTCTTCTCCAAGACTGGAATTCAGGCTGAGCGAATCGCTTTCATGCTTCTAGTGGTAGCAGAGAAACAGAATAAATATTCGAAACCAGAAACGTGCTCGATCGTTAATAAATAATTAGGATAGGTGAATAGGAAAAGGATGAAACTCGACGGGATACAAAAGAGGCAAACAAAACCAGGAGAGAAATATACAACTCGCAGTCGATAATATTAATGGGAAACAACAAGTCCATGGACGGGGAAATCAGAGGGAAAGCAAACCAAGTGACCGAGAAAAGGTTGGAAGAGGGAAACAAGGAAAAAAGGAAATACAAACCGAGTCCCTCGAGGTATGTAAAGCGAAGAGAATAGTTTAATCAAGTCTCTAGAAAGAGCTGAAGGAATTCACAGCCAGGCATCGTGACGAAGACGTATCTGAGGAAGCGGCACAAACCTTCTGGGGCGGGTCGACCTGTTCCCCGAACCATTGGGCAGGAGCTGGTGCTTTCGATAGGGTCCTGGCGGATTCTTCAGAGACCAGCTCCGAAGAACCATCCTCATTGTGCGACACTTCGAAAGCTTGATGGCCTGCTCTCGCCAGCCCCTGCTCCCGCTTCCGCTCCCCTCCATCTCCCGAGCTGGTACCCCGTTTGGCCGTGGCGCAGATCGACTTCAAGAACGGGGCGATGCAATCGCCGCACACGGGGTATGCGAGCGGATACTGCTGGTCATCGGGGTTGACGATGCCGAGTCGAACGAGCGATTTTTGGAGCTCTTCGACGCGAAGGAAGCCGGTTCTTGCCTGCAAGTCGAGAAGAGCGGCTTGAAGATCGGCATTCTTTCTCCATAGCAGAGCAGGCTTCAAGCCTTGCTCTCTCCGCTTTCCGGTGGCACTCGCATTCTTTCAGGATCACAACATCCATCTTCGCGTGGCTAGCGATCACCTCCGCCAATCGGTCTTCAGCGAGCTTACGAGCCGCTTTTTCGTCGTTGCGTTCCTTGGCAAAGGCCATCATGCGAGGGTAGAGTTTCTCGTCTAAGAGCGCATTGGTGTTGCTAACTTGACGAGCGTTGTCGAGTTCGAGTTGCGAGACCGTGAGCTCGAGTATGGCAATACGCTTGGTACCCACGACGAGGTAAGTGGTGGGGAGAGGAACGGTGGGCGCAGAAGCGGCTGGGGGGTTTGAGAAGCTGGTCGCGGGTGTGGTCGCGGCCGATCGCGGTAGAGTGAGTCGAGCAGAGTCGATGGTCAAGAACGTCGAATGGGCGATGGAAAGCGGTGTCGAGGCGGCCGAGGGCTTAGCTGAGGCGGAAAGAGCGGTGCCTTGGTGCGTTGCAGGGCAAGGGGGCTAAACGACGAGGGGAAGGCCATTGGTGAATCGAAGTCAAGTTGGAGACACTCGAACCGCATAGTAACAAACCTGAAGAGCGATTGGATGTATATGGGTGACTTGGGGTTGAGGACATCGTTCTTCAACCTGGCTCGAGAGCATCAGCATCGTCGCTTCAAACGGTTCAAACGACCAGAGTTGGTGTCGAAATTACCTTTGGGTGGGGTCGAGATAGACGAAGCGCTCTAAGCACGGATTGAAGCTTTGAGGGCTTCTTGGAGGGGGTTGGGGCGGTGTGAGAGGTACGAGCGAGTTCGAGCCGCGTGTCGGTACGAGCCAACTTGGGGGCGGGGAAGCTTGGAAAACCGTTGAAGAGCATAATGATCGGCGAAGAGCTCATAATTCAAGAGGAGGACAAGTTTAGAGTGGGAGCGAGGGCAGGAGAGGTGGAGGCAGGACGACGAGGGCGAGGGCAAGAGTGCTGGAACGTCAAAAGCTGGGGGGAAGACGAGTTCCAGAGGCAGTTTTATATATATGCCAGTCCTCCTTCCTTTCCACGAGGTGTTTAAAAAACGACCGTTACGGTACTCGGGTCTGTCCACCGATGATCTTGACTCTGCGATTCAATTGACGGTACGGAGACTCGGAGCGCCAGGCGCGTCGTCGTCATCGAAATGTACTACAACAAACGATAACATGACATCATAGTAAACCCAGAACCGGTTCAACCACGTCCGCCATGACTCCCCTCCTAGCTCAACCTGAGGAGGAAAGCAAGCTGTCGGAGATACAAAACTTTTTGGTTTCCCTAGGCACTTTAAATAGAATACGAACTCTGCTTTTGTGAGACCAGATAACCGAATTTATTACAAGCGAACAAATCAATCATCTGGTCCGTCACCCTCAACATCTTCAGTTTCCATCCTAAACGATGGCATGATCCCCGCGAACTGTGTTCTTGCTGCCCACATTAGCGGAAACCTGTAAGGTAAACATATCACAGTGAAGGAAGGAGGTTGGGGAGCAATTACACTCTCGGGTCCCGAATTTGACCACCGTTGGTGTAATAGAGAACGCAGGGGCACGAAGTCGAGGCTGACATTCTCCGTTTCAGATCCTTCATACTCCAAGGTGACATTCAAGAGTGCGGGACACATCCATGACGTCGATTCTGAATCCAAGGACGGGGCTTGCGTTGCCAGCTCTCGAAGAGCTTTCCGACAGTGCCTTGATCCTTTGACATGAAGAGAGCGAAGGAGGGAGCTCCAGGGCACAAGGGAGCCGAAGGGAGCATCCTTCTCGACTTTCAACTTGATCTCCGGCAATGGGTCCCATGTGGCGAGGAACAACTGGATTCGAGGGAGTAAGTCCCTAAAATCCCGGCGGCATATGATAAGATCTAGGTGCTCTTGCAACTGGTTATCTTGGTTTTTGAAGTTTATACCGTCTGTTTCAAGCAAGATGTCCAGTCTACGGCGTTCCGTCATGGAT
>WSUB01000110.1:43518-60702 GCA_019633425.1 Tulasnella sp. 424 | reverse complement strand
AACTGGTTATCTTGGTTTTTGAAGTTTATACCGTCTGTTTCAAGCAAGATGTCCAGTCTACGGCGTTCCGTCATGGATGCGTTAAGCCCCAGCACCCCGGCGGTTAGGGTATTGCCCGGGTTCCATATCATCTCATCCCAAGACGACGTCGGGAGAGCGGGAAGTCCATCCCATAAATGGACCATGTTGCACCGTGGAAATTGAGCCGACAAAAGCAGCGCCGATATATACTTGTTCCCGCTCCCACGTACGTTGAGCGTTTGGAGATGCTCAAGAACTATCGGCTCTGTTGTCCCGGAGAGTGATGATGCTCCGTAGTTAGGAGGTTGCAAGGACACAAGAGAGAGATGTTCGAGCTTTGGGGAATTGGATAGGATGCGGAGGAGTTGATTGATGGATGGACCACTATTGGTACCCCCGAGATCCAACCTGGCGAGATTGGTGAACCTTGGTGAACTCCACGACGTGCATACGCGGTAAAGGACGAGCTCTTTGAGTGGAGGTCCCGTCGACAAGGTAAATGGTCCCATCGTCCTTGACAAAGACGGATACTTGACGAGAACGCGTAACACCTCTAGAGCCGGAGTGGACGCTTCTAACAGTTGCTCGACCTTCTCATACCCTTCACACGACAATGTGAAATCCATTTCCTTCCACCTCTCCGATGCTCCGACGGCAATTTCCGGCAGGCCAGCAGGAATCGTCATTGTCACCATTCCTTCAGGAGCCGTGGGGTCCTCCGGAACCGCCTGATCCTCCGATCGGGTCATGGCAACCATGGAAAGGGAAGTGATGGTTAAGGGAAGTTGGGAACGTTCGAGGACAAGTCGCGCCAGTTTGGGGGGAGTGTCTAACGGGACGATCTTCCAAAGGTGCGGCAGGTTGCCAATTGCGTGGTACCACACCCGGTCCACTTTGATCAGGTCGACTAGAGAGGTTTGCCCCGGAGACGAGGACCATACGGGAAACCCGTCTAGGATAATACTGAGGATATCCAGCGGGAGTCGATGGATAGGGGAAGCGAGGTTCCTGAGGTGTTGCATACGGGCGACGAGGGCGTCCATCCGCTTGACCATGCATGACTTTGCCAGCCCGACAGCGTCCACGTTGTCGGCCAACTCCGGGGTCGGCAGGAATTCGCATGCGTTGTCATCGCTTCGTTGAAATAGCGATTAGAGAAACAGGATTTGTGAGAGGAACCGGTCAAACACTTACCCCAGTACAAAATCTTGCCCATTTTTCTCTCTCATACTTGTCATCAGGATTGAGAGTGCCTTTGCGACTGCATCTTCGCTCGGGGGTTTCAAAGACATTTATCCACAGAACCGACTTGTCTGAAATGTTCTGAGTGGGAAGAGGAAATAGGCGCAGTAACTGACTCCTTTCCAATTGGTTGTGTGGTGTAAGGGACAAGCTGTTTGTTTACGTTTGCTGGTACGTCCGACTCCCCCGGGACGAGGACCTCAACACCCAAGACGCTCTTATATACTTTCTCGATTCGCATCAGGACCTCGCTCCTTGCCTTGCACACAGGAACTTTTCATATTGAGTACTATGGCTTGTCTTTGAGAAATCGTCCCCTCAGCAGGATAACCGCCGCCTCCATGCATATATGACCACAGCCACATTTTGTAATCCCCTTGATAGCAGGGTTGTTTCTAGCATTAAAAATCTCAAACTAAGTCTAATCTCCCTTCGGTGTGCACCGACCGCTTCAGAATCGGTTCAACACGTCCGCCTTTACCCGACTCAACCCGAGGAGGAAAGCAAGTTGTCGGAGCTACGGGACCTTCTGGTTTCTTAAATGTGAGGCCAGATAACGGAATATATTCTACATATCCTCCAAGCGAACAAACAAATGACATGTGGTCCATTAATAGGCGGCTGCCATCCTAAACGATGGCATAATCCTCGTGAACTGTTCACTCGAGGCCCACATCTGCGGAAAACCGGCAGATGAACATATCACAGTGAAGGAAGGAGTTTGGGGAGCAATTACACTCTCCGGTCCCGACTTTGACCACCGTTGGTCTAATAGAGAACGCAGTGCCACGACGTCGAGGCTGACATCCTCCCTGTCAAATTTATCATATTCCAATGCCACATCCAATAACGCGGGACACGTCCATGATGTCGATTCTAGAATCAAGGTCGTGGTTTGCGTTGCCAGCTCTCGAAGAGCTCTCTGACAATGCATGGATCCTTTGACATGAAGGGAGCGAAGGAGGGGGCTCCAGTGCACAAGAGAGCCAAAGGGAGCATCCTTCTCGACTTTCAATTTGATCTCCGGCAATGGGTCCCATGTGGCGAGGAGCAACTGGATTCGAGGAAGTAAGTCCCTAAAATCCCGGCGGCATATGATAAGATCTAGGTGCTCTTGTAACTGGTTATCTTGGTTTTTGAAGTTTATACCGTCTGTTTCAAGCAAGATGTCCAGTCTACGGCGTTCCGTCATGGATGCGTTAAGCCCCAGCACCCCGGCTGTTAGAGTATTGCCCGGGTTCCATATCATCTCATCCCAATACGATGTCGGGAGAGCGGGAAGTCCATCCCATAAATGGACCATGTTACACTGTGGAAATTGAGTCGACAAAAGCAGCGCCGAGATATACTTGTTCCCGCTCCCGCGTACGTTGAGCGTTTGGAGATGCTCAAGAACTATCGGCTCTGTTGTTCCGGAGAGTGATGATGCTCCGTAGTTAGGAGGTTGCAAGGACACAAGAGAGAGATGTTCGAGCCTTGGGGAATTGGATAGGATGCGGAGGAGTTGATTGATGGATGGACCACTATTGGCACCCCCGAGATCCAACCTGGCGAGATTGGTGAACCTTGGCGAACTCCACGACGTGCATACGCAGTAAAGGACGAGCTCTTTGAGAGGAGGACCCTTCGACAAGGTAAACGGCCCCATCGTCCTTGACAAAGACGGGTACTTGACAAGGACGCGTAAGACCTCTAGAGCCGGAGTGGACGCTTCTAACAGTTGCTCGACCTTCTCATACCCTTCGCATGACAATGTGAAATCCATCTCCTTCCACCTCTCCGATGCTCCGACAGCAATCTCCGGCAGGCCAGCAGGAATCGTCATTGTTACCATTCCTTCAGGAGCCGAGGGGTCCTCCCCAACCGCCTGATCCTCCGATGAGGTCATGGCAACCATGGAAAGGGAAGTGATTGTTAAGGGAAGCTGGGAACGTTCGAGGACGAGTCGTGCTAGTTTTGGAGGAGTGTCTAACGGAACGATCTTCCAAAAGTGTGGCAGGTTGACGATGGCGTGGTACCACACCCGGTCCACTTTGATCAGGTCGACTAGAGAGGTCTGCCCCGGAGACGAGGACCATACGGGAAACCCGTCTAGGATAATACTGAGGATATCCAGCGGAAGTCGGTGGATAGGGGAAGCGAGATTCCTGAGGTGTTGCATACGAGCAACGAAGGCATCCATCCTCTTGACCATGCACGACTTTGCCAGCCAGACAGCGTCCACATTGTTGGTCAACTCCATTGTACAGATTTGTTCAACGCCAGATACCCACGGTTGAGGTCAGGAAATCCACGTCCCTGCAGCTTTTCAGGCGCCAGACTCAACTCTCGGCATCTCGGGATCACCAGAACTCCGAGCTTGTGAGATTTATCCTTCCTCCCCTTTCGAACCTATCCTCTCATTTTACCTTCAGCGCCGGTGCCCCGGTGTTTAGTCTCCCGGGCCCTGCTTCCGCAATCCAAACGATTCCACCACCAACCAAACCCTAGCCAAGATGCTAGATACCTTTCTCAGCCCAGGAGTGTCACTAGCTCTCTTCAGCATTGCACCAAGCCTCATCGCTCCTCCAGCCTTCGTCTTTCTTCTCGATCGTTTCCAAAAATATCCCCAATTGCTTCCATTCCTCCTGCCTCCAAGCGCATCGCTCCCCCATATCCCACAATGGCTCCTCGGACCATCTGGTCTGATATTCTCCTCTATCTCTGGCACAGTATTTCTCGCTCTCGCTAGCGCAGTCTCCCGGTCTCTCATCGAACGTTACGAGATGTGGAAGCTCAATGCCACATCACGCGTTCCCATCGTCAAAGGCAAGCTGCCGGGAAACGTGGATGTAATGCAAGAAATGCTTCGGAGCTTCGAAGAAGAGTACGCAGTGCAGTTTCTTAGTGATAATGCGGAGAAGCATGGATACCTCTATTGCTTGAGGTACTTGGGTGAAGACCTGGTGAGGGCTGCAATGTGGGAGTCCGGCAACGCGATTACCGGAGATGCTAAAGTCAGCTTGCATCGGCAGATCGTCACTTTTAATCCGGACGACATTAAACGTATCATGACTTCAGACTTTCAAATCTGGGACAAAGGTTCGTTTGTCTTGAAGGGCTCTTTGTGGCGTCGAGACCGCTGAAGGATATCACGCTTTGGGCCCTAGGTGAAACATTCCATGACCAAACAGGAAGTCTACTAGGTCTGTCTCGCTTTTCAAGCCTTTTTCGAATGTGTCCTCAACTCGCTTTCCTCAGGTTCAGGCGTTTTCAACTCAGATGGAGAAATGTGGAAGTTCCATCGAAGCATGACAAGACCTTTCTTCTCCCGCGAACGGATCACGGACTTTGAGACGTTCAAAAGGCACTCGGACCATGCTATTGAATTGATTAGGAAACGTTGTTCTTCCGGAGAAGCTATTGATTTTCAGGTGCGGATGTTCGGTAGCCCCAGTCTCAACCAAGGGACATACTGAGAACCGAACTTTGTAGGACATAGCCGGTCGCCTCACCATGGACTCCGCTACCGAATTCCTTTTCGGCCGCTCGGTCGGCTCTCTGTCGTCTCCTCTACCACGCCCTGGTACCACAGGAGATATCACGGACACCGAAAACGCCTTCGTAGGAGCGTTCAAAGCGGCCCTCATCGCTGTCGGGTACCGGCTATATGCAGGAGGTCATTGGAGGTTGTTTGAATTTATGGGAGACAAAACAAGGCCGCATATGAAAATCATTCGTGGATATTTGGACCCTATTGTTGATGAGGCGCTCAAGAAGAAACAGAAGGGAGAAGAAAAGGCTGATGAGGAAGAGAAAAGCACTTTGCTTGAGCACTTGGTAGCATCGAATGAAGGTGTGCATTACGTATCCTATCCGACGACAAAGGTAATTTTGACAACTGGCGACACAGATCGGACCGTCATTCGAGACGAACTCCTCAACATTTTGCTCGCGGGCCGTGACACGGTGGGACTATCTACCATTCACGTGCGAGTTGTTATCTGTCACCGCTCAACCGTAGTCCCTTGCAGACTGCCCATGCCATCACAGCAATATTTTACTTTCTTGCAACCCAAGACCAGTCAATCTTCAAGCGCTTACGTCAAGAAGTTCTAGATGTTGTCGGTCCGACAAACCCGATGCCTACCTTCGAGCAGGTCAAGGAAATGAAGTACCTCCGAGCCGTGATCAACGGTGAGAGACGCTCCTTTCTTTTTGTCTGCTCCACTTCTTCGATTGCGACCGCTGCTCATACCTCCCGCTGTTGGGCCCGTTTGTCAACTCAGAAACGCTCAGGCTAATGCCCTCAGTTCCCGCAAACATTCGGCAAGCAAACAAGAGCTCTGTCTGGGAAGCCGAAGATGGGACGCGGTACTACATCCCCAAAGGTGTCAAGTGAGACATTCACCGTTCCAGTCGACTTCGGATGTCGATTATCTGACTCTGTCTTTTATAGAGGAACTTGGAGCACAATCGGCTTGCATCGACGACAGGATCTCTGGGGACCTGACGCCCTCCTATTCGATCCGGATCGCTGGTTGGACGAGAGGAACAAGAAATATTACCTTGCTAATCCGTTCATATACTTGCCCTTCCATGGCGGAGCTAGGACTTGCTTGGGCCAACAGGTGAGCCAGACAGCTTTCATGTCGGATTTCTTCGATTCTGATCCATATCTACTTTCCTCCCCATTACGCGAAGTTCGCTCTCAACGAGGCGTCATTCTTCGTGATCCGCCTACTTCAAGCTTTTGACGAGATCCGATTCTCTCCGGAATCCTATCCGGCCGGTACTCTGCCGCCAGAAGAGTGGAAGAAGTCCGACAAGGCAAGGAAGCCGTTTGAGAAGGTTCACCCAATGACCCATCTTACTATGTACATAAAGGTATGCAAATGTTGTCACTTTGTCGAGCCACTGGAGAGTGTAGGTCTCTGAAATTTCTTTGCTGCCCGTACACAGGGAGGTCTCTGGCTACACATGCACGAAGCAGATGGAATCTCAACATAGCATGCCGAATTAGACCCTCACTCCATGCTTTGTCTTCAACACCGATTTTTATTTATGTAAAGGATGACTGAGGCATATATATACACGTCAGAACGAAAACAAACATCGGAAATCTTGGGACTGTTAGGCTGAGCGCAGCGGTCACCTGACTATCGTGGCTTGCGAACCTCGCCAGCCGAACGAGCGGCCTCCCACCACCTGGCCGAAAGCCATTATCATGACTACACCCCTCCCCGAAATCTTAAGCACGTTCCCGGATATCCCCAGCAAGTTTGGTGAAGACGGTGGCAAGTTTCATCAGTACTATGACAACCTCGCAAGCGAATTGGACGATGACATGGTGAAAAGCCTCAAAGTTCAGCTTGACGGGATTCTAATATTTGTACAGTCACTCCCATCCTTTCTCTGCTTTCTAATCCATCTTTGACGATATAATGAAACCCCCTCAGGCTGGTCTCTTTGCGGGAGTCAACTCTGCATTTTTGGCACTCACACTACCGCAAATGGCCCCTAACCCTGCGGACGACTCCAACGCACTGCTTCTCCAATTGGCAATACCAGGTAGTGGAGCCGTAACATCCACTGATGACTTGCCTTCTGCAAAGTTCTCCCCTCCACCAGGCATTTACCGAGTCAACGTTCTCTTCTCGATCAGTCTCACGCTCGCCATCCTCTCCTCTTTCCTCGCCGTACTAGGTCAGCAATGGCTCGTCTACTATCGGAAGCGCAGTGGAGGTGGTCCGGTACATCAACGCCGCGAGCAACTCCGGCGATACCTCGGCGCAAGGCGATGGAGGTTGGAGGTGATTCTAGACGGCGTCCTACCAGGACTGTTGCAACTGGGCCTCGTTATATTTTGCATTTCCTTCATCCTATACCTTGGCACATTGAACAGGTCGATGTGCTACATTACCTCCATTCCAATTGCGCTTGCCCTCACAATGGTCTTCCTCATGGCAATTTCCGCAGTCTGGGATCGGTGGTCCCCGTTTACAAGCCCCTTATCCCAGTTGCTTCACCAGGTGATGTGGACCTGCGTCGTTTCAACTGCTCTTGTGGCGGTATTCTACTCCTATAGCGCGGTCATCTCATTTCTCCGCATCCGACATCGGGTGAGAGATTTCCTGGAGCGATGTGGTTTGGTCATCCGCACGGGCACGAGCAATCCCAGCAACGTAATAATTACGCAGCAAAACTCCCCTGAAGAGGAGATTGCGTTGACCGAGGTCAGGAGGAAAGACCAAGTAGAGGGTATCATGGCCTGGGTAGAAATCCACGTTCGTCGACCGGCGGAGGATCCTGGGTTCTTGGACGCTGTTGCGGTACGGCGAGTCATATGCACTTCGCAAGACTCGGCCGCTCTCACCTATGCGGCCGTAAATGTCTTGGCAATTACAAACAAGGAGGGCCTCCGTTGGCTCTTGAAAGATGGGGAGTTTCATGGCCGACTTAACGCTTTGTACCGCGCGGCGCTTGACCACAGGGACAGAACTCCTCTAACAATTATCGAGCTGCAAGCATTTTCTAGCTCATTTCTTCATTTGATCCTTTCGGTAGGATCTGTACCTGACTTCCTTCCAAAGTCGGATCGTCTGCTCTTTCCAAATCGGGCGGTGGAGGATGATCGCTCAGCGTTGTTGACGACCATGCTGGCTGACGAAACTCTTAAAATGATCCAATCATTTTATGTGGTGGACATTGAGGGGGCTGGCTTAGCCTGTAGGGGAGCTTTCGAGCTGTCCCTGTGCGCCAAGCTCATAGAGGCTGCGGTACGAAGGGACACGCATCCTTCCAGAATCTCATCAATGTTGGTCAAGATCAGTGAGACATTAATTCAAGAGAAATTAACAATCCGAGGCCTGGTTCTCGTCGCTTGGGCAATAACCTTTGTGGAGCAATTTGGCCAACCTCCGATAACTTTCCGGAGACGTATTGATTTCGTCCGCCAACTAATGCTAGTATATCAAGAGACGTAAGAGTTACTCTATCGATTTTTGGTTATATAATGCTGATGGATTTTTTTTTATGCTCGATTAGTACCGAGGAAGTTCTCGGTCGAATAGTTGCCGAAGCAATTGCAACGTCGGGCATAGCAGAGTGGCTTGACCGACCCGCTTATGGTGTATATGTGGCACTGCTCGGACATGTCGCGCGTATTCACATTGAAGAGGGTCCGAGGAACGTATTCTCCGGTTGGAGTTTCTGTAACGTGGGAGGACTCCTTGGCTCAATTGAGAGCGCGATCCGTCACCCTCATGCGGCATTCCACGACAAGGAGCTGGAGAGGGGCAATCGCAGTAGATGTATCCAAGTCTTAGCCAGTCTTTTCGGTGCATTTGAAACCGAGGCCAGAGGGAAAGAGTAAGTGAGGGTTTTCATAATGGACATGGTTGTCGGAGATGCTGACACTGCTATATTATGTCCTCAGTCATATTTGGCATGACGCTTTGAGCTCGCTGCAGGGCTTCATGGAATGGATCAAAATGATTGTCGAAAACGATCCTACTAATGAAGAGAATGCGATATTCCTGAACTCGATTCGTCCACTTATCGATGTGTTACCAAGACGAGGTTCTGCCATCCGAACCATTTTTAACAGCATCGAGGTACTGGTCGGGGTCTATCCGTGTCCTGAGGTGTGTATCTCTCTGAATATGTCTTAATGTGCTGTGTGTGCGATGCTTAGTCCTATCTTGATTAGGCCCAGGAAAAGAGGATACGAGGTGTCGCAGCCCAGAATGTAGAACGGATTGACCAAAGTTGAACGAAGGCTGATGGGTCGACATCTCACATAATGGACCTTTGTTCGATAGTATTATTCACTGTGAAGGATGACGTGAACGCTCTTCGATGCGCAGTTAACATGTCTCTGATAAAACGAGAGGAGAGAAGGCTGGCTTAGTCTCTCCAGGAAGGCGCGTCTAAAAGGTGCACTGATGGCTACAGTCACTGCAACATTATTACTCTAACAGACCTTAGTCGATGAATATGTTTCCCCTTGGAGATAGACGCCTGTACATATATGCATGAGACGAGCCTGGATCGGACCGCAGTCGTCGCCAAGCAGTCCGACTTGGTCAACCATGCCCGTCCGCTGGAGTATTTCTTCTCACATTGGTAGTGAGGCGTCTTATCAGAACCGCGGAATTGACGCCGCGCGCTTGATTGTGACTCGTGGACTCGAACACCGCCTCAACATGAGATTTCTGTTCTTACCTCGCTACACACATTCCACGAAATTGCACTGGATAGCGTCTAATTCTAATTCCCTCTTCCACGAGAAAAAATCTTCTCCCCGTCGGGAAAGCAGTGAACCCGAATAAACGCGATGTCGTGAAACACGAGCAGCCAATGAGGTGATCGAGAGGTAAGCAAAGGGTTCTGGAACTGCCTGTCGGAGCGCACCAGCTTGTTCTCAGCTTGCATTCGCTTCCCAGTACATATTATTTGCCTCTCCCCATGGAATGCCTCTCGTTCCCCCCACATCCACAGATTTTCTCTCTCTCCTCCTACCACCACATCCGCGTTGAATGATCGCGTCGACCTCTGCTGCTGTCGGTCTCAAGTCGGTGCGCAAAGCTGCTGCGGCTGTTGTCGGCCGTTCAGCCATCTCGGTGAGCACAAGCGACCCTGCTTCTCCTTTGACCTCTTTTTCACTAACAAGGAAACCACAGACGACTAGAAGATGCTACTATCAGAATACTTCTCCCAACGATGAGGTCCCAGGCGGCATGAACGTGCGTTCTGGCGGTCATTCGGATCGATTGAAATTTTGACTGACCCGATATCTCCCATGACGAAATGTGATTTCTTTGTCGTAATTTAAACAGGACTTCATTCTCTCCATCCTCGAAGCAAGTCCATCTTCCAGAGATGCTAAGAACTACTTGGGCACATTTGGCAAGCAACCATCCAACGGTAAAATGCCGTCCACCACTCCCAGCCTCATCCCCCGCCCCGCCATCTCTCCCAATGACAAGAACCCACTCAACCTCCCCGCCGACATCCTCGCAGCTCAAAAGCCTTTGCTCCAAGGCACAGCCGAACCCCAACCGGAAGCTCAAAAGACCGCATTAGCTCTCCTAGACCCCATCCCGCGCCGAACCGCTCTGGTTAAATTCCAAGGGCCCTTCACGGACAACGCACTCGACTCGATATGCCGCGGGATGGTCTACCTGGAGAAGTTAGGGCTCGTTAGCGTGATAGTTGTGGAAAACGACGATTGGCACCCTGGTCAAGATGGAGAACGTGCGCAGGCTAGGGACGATGTGATGCGGATCGCAGCAGCCCTGGAGAGGGGAGGTGCTAAAGCCCGTCCGATCCTCGAACCGCTTGTGAGGCTCGGTCCGCCTCCTGCTGAGCCGGAGAGCGAGCACGATGCGCTTGTGCATGAGCAGAGGAAGGCTCTGTTGGTTGAAGACGGAGATCCGAGGAGGCCGAGACCGGAAGAGGTCGAAATTCCTCCAACGGAAGTTCAAGCCCACGCCAGGCTTGAAGACTTGTCCGCTATTCGCTCCGCTTTGAAGTCAGGAGAAATCCCCGTCGTCGCTCCATTAGCGTCGGACTCGTTCCACCGGATGGTCCGAGTGGATTCCAGCGACGTTGTCGCCGCACTAGTTCGAAGCATGGTCGAAGCCGGTAAAGCACTTCAACTAAAGAAGGATTCCATCGCAGCAACAAATGCGCATGAAGACCCGACGGAAACCCCCGAACGTCCCCTGCCAGAAGATGAAGTCGACTTGACGCCATTACGACTGATGATCATCAGCAAAGAAGGCGGCGTGCCTTCCTACGCGCGTCAAGGTCTTCCTCACCTGCTAATCAACCTAAGTTCTGAACACTCTCACATCGTCCGAACCTTCAGCCCAACATGGTCCGCATCTCATCCGACGTCCCTCGCCAACCTCTCATTATCCCGCACCTGCCTGGAATACATGCCACCATCATCCTCCGCCATCGTCGTCTCACATAAATCCCCGCGCAGCCTGATCGGAAACCTCGTCACCAACAAACCCGCTCAAAGTTCCAGTTTACCCGCGTACCTGTTGACGACCGGTGCTAAAGCCGTTACGCCCCATACGCCGACCTTGATCCGAAAAGGTTTGCCGATGCGGGTCATCCGACGAGACCGGATGCACGAAATCGACAAGGATAAGATGACGAAGCTTCTGGAAGCTTCGTTTAGACGGACTTTGAAGGCTGAAGAATTCTACGAACGGATGGATACTGTCTTGGACTACGTTATCGTGGCAGGGGATTACGCGGGAGCATGCATCGTCACGGAGGAACCGATGCCAAACTCCACCACCGGCCGCTGCTCTCTATCGTACCTCGACAAATTCGCGGTCCACCCTTCGCACCAAGGTGACGGCACGGTCGACTTCCTGTGGGTCGCGCTGCACGACGAATCGTTCGGCTGCGGTCTCGCGCACGCTCTGAACCCAAATCAAGGCGGCAAGCTGGGCCTCGGAACCGGATGCGACCTCGTTTGGCGGTCCCGTACGAACAACCCGGCGAACCGATGGTACTACGAGCGATCCTCAGGACATTTGAGGTTAGGCGAAAAGGGCGAGTGGACGATGTTTTGGTGTGATGCGGAGGAGAGGTTGAAGGACAAAGAGCTTGAGTTGATTGAACAAGGTCGGGAGGGTGCAAAGTACGTTCCGGGGAGGAAAGGGAGACAGGTGGAGGGACTGAGCTTCTGCGTGGAGGGTGAAGAAGGGAGGCTGGATGAGTGGAAACAGGTCGTTGCTGCGATCCCAAGTTGTTGGGCTTGAAAAGTCATCCCCCCATAGATGCGATTCACGGTTTCCTTCTTGGATTATAGTTTTTGCTGTATCACCGTGTTTTTAATTGTGTTTGCAATGTCTTAGGTGTATGTATTTGTAACTGGAAATCCACACTAGCTCCGACTTCAACACAGTCGGTCCCACGTGCTTTTAATAGGAAGCTCGGCAGTGCACCCAAACAAACCTCTGTGCGCTGGCCTCCAGCGGTCGCTGCGCAACGCACCGCAGCACGAACACACCAGCTAAAGACCTCCAAAAGCCTGCCTACAAGCAAGCGAGCGCATTTAACATACTGTTTGAACTGCCTTGGGTTGTCAAATTCATAGCAATTTCGAACACGGACCTCAGCTAGCCGCACGAGATCCGGGACTTTGCGTGGATCTTGGGGATCTTGCGAACATTCAGGGAGGCCTCTGCTCAGGAAGGTACGCGACTAACGAAGCACCCAGCGTTTTTCTCAGACTTTTCTTATGGCAAGGTCGCCTAGTGCGAGAAGCAGCGAATGAGGATGCTCGCCGTCGGCTTTAAGGGTTTTCTGAGTGCCGCGTCAGACCCGCCATTCCCACCGTCTCCACCACGGGACTGTGTAAGTTGCAGATCGTCGTACCGAGGGCGGCTACTACCTTTGTCTTCCGCCTGTCTTCCACCATGGCATCCCAGGCTTCATAAGGAGGAGCATATTCGCAGTTGAAGATGGCTCTCATCAACAAGCAACGTCTTGCAACCTCTCCCAGTTTCCTCATCCCTCAGCCTCTCTCATCCCCTCTCATCCTTAACTTTCCCGCTCCACTCATCACACAAATGGACTCCTTCTTCTCCTACTTCTCCACCTCTTCCTCCACCGAGTCGACCACCGCACCGGTTCCAGTGGACACCGACAGCGCCGACTCGAGGTACACCTACTACTGCACCATCGCTTAAATGTTAGTCACCTCTCTCTCAGACCGCGCAGCAGTTGCAGTGACTAATCTATTGCTTGACTTTTAATAGGGCAGGAAATACCCAGACATGACGCGTTTCGGTCTGCACAGCCCTGTTCGATGGGTTTCACCCAGCCTATTTATAGGCCACTCTTCTCGTATTTGATTCTGCACCTTTCTTCCCCGCTGGCCTTCTGACGCCCGGGACACCCTATGTATTTTTCACCAACCATTCGTCTCCTCATCCCACCATCTGTTCTTTTTGTGACCCTGCACATTATATGGAGCTTATCCTTTGTTGGCATTCATTATGATGTATTTCTTTCGTTCGTTTTCGCTCTTCTGAATATAGGACTGCCTTTTTTTTTTGTTATAAATCTCGTGACGTGCCAGACAAGTGCAACGCTGATGATGTTAAAGCCAACGAGAATTCCTCGCTAAATCGTCCTGAACGTGACGACCTTTATTTTGGGGTTATTTGAGATTTAAGAATCCATTACGCTATCTCTCTATTCCTAGGAGGAGCAGTCGTCTCTCCCGTATGGCGCCACATGCGCACGAAGATGTTTTCTCCCAATATGAATAGCAAAACTACCAGATAGCGTTCGATGTGGGGACTTTTGACGCTCAGAACGTCCCCTGATTGTGTCTTTTCCTAAAATGTATAATGGAAATGTTTTATGGTGGTGCCAGTTCTTCGGGACATTTGAACAAACGGTGTGCCACGCGTTACTCCCCTGGCGTGCCAAGGAGTTACCTCCGTTTCGGAACCCAGAATAAGGTCGTTCTTCGGAGCATAAAGATGAATTGCGATAAGCGGATCTGACAGATCGACTCGTCCCATGACAAAGGTACTCCGAGTACACGACTAAGCTGGGTAAGCCCCATGACATTATGATCACTCTATTGCAGAATCATTCGTCCCATCTCATATTGGGATTTACGCAGTGTGAAATCGTCTAGATTCGAAATGAAAGAAAGCACTGCACTTTCAGTCACATACACTATGGCTTGGCATTTTTGGATTAAGTCTTTGGGACCCAGAAAAACGACCAGCTGAAAGTGGAAATAGGTGAAACGAAGCTTATGCAGCTACCATATATGCAAACTCGTGTCTCATAACGACCTCGCGGACGTCCAATATACCGGAGGCTTCCGGTGGGAAATTGAGGTCACAGAAGCATTCGATCCATCCGAATAGGCGGACTAGATCTGACGGCGGCCCCCGCCACCCTTGGCCAGCAAACTTGAGTTGCGCAAGTAGCTCACCGGAAGCGGGCGAAAGCAGGTTTCGAATCTCAAATGCTCGATATGCGGGGCAAACGACTGGACTCGGTCGCCCGGACCCCGTTCGAATCCGGACATCCCCAAGCCGCCTTCACTCACTTTTTCGTTAACAGGGATGCCGACAGTCCCTCAAGGTTCCTCCTACCCTGCTTGATCAGTGAGACGTATTATGCTTGCTTTTAGTGGTGACCCGCCTTGTGCATTGCCCTTAGCTTAATGACCTTTGTATTTATTTTCTGCAAAGTTCCCACGTGTCTCCGCCCCTCCGCCCTCCGCACCCCCGTCCTCCTAAAGATGCGATAAGCCGCCATAGACTTGGGACTTTGCTTTTAGAGCGGGAATAGAGAGCACCTTCGAGTAACTGTCCGGCACTTTACGCCGCTCTTGCGAATACTCGGGGAAAGCCACTGCTCACCTAGGCACGCACGCGAGTACCGAACCCTCCCACGTTTTTTTCATAACCTCCTATGCGGAAGTCGCTTAGTGCGCGAAGCAAAGAATGAGGGTCATCGCCGTCGGCTTTAAGGGTCCTCTGGGTGCCGCGTTCAACCCAGCGTCTTCAGGGTCTCCTGTGCAACTTGCAGACCACCTCTCCGACCGGCGTCCGCTACCTTTTGTGTTAGGCATGACATCCCAGGCTTCATAAGGAGGAGTATAATTGCAGTGAAGAGCTCTCAGCAACAAGCAACGTCTTGCAACCTCTCCAGTTCTCATCCCCAGCCTTTTTTCGCCCTTTCATCCTTAACTTTCCCGCTACTCTCATCACCAATGGACTCCTTCTTCTCCTACTTCTCCACCTCCTCCTCCACCGAGTCGTTCACCGCACCGGTTCCAGTGGACACCGATAGTGCCGACTCCAGGTACACTTACTACTGCACCATCGCGTAAATGTTAGTCGCCTTTCCCTCAAATCGCGCTGTGGTTGCAGCGACTAACCTACTGCCTAACTTTTAATAGGGCAGAAAATACCAAGCCTTGACGCTTCTGTCCGCACAGCCCTGTTCGATGGGTTCACCGCCTATTTTTAGGCAACTATTCTCGTATTTCCTTCTGCACCTTCCTTCCCCGCCGGCCTTCTGACGCCCGGGACACCCTATGTATTTTCACCAACCATTCGTCTTCATCCCACCATCTGTTCTTCTGTGACTCTCCGCATTATATGGAGCTTATCCTTGTTGGCATTCATTATGATGTATTTCTTTCGTTCGTTTTCACATTTCCGAATTCAGGAAACCTTTTTTGCTATCCGTATCGTTACGTGCCAGACAAGTGCCTCGCTTATGTTGATGAAGCCAACGAGAGTTCCCCCCTAAATCATCCTGAATGTGAGGGAGTCTATTCGGGGTTATTTGAGGTTTAAAACTCATTATACGACCTCCCTACAACTGCCAGTGGGAGGAGCAGTCGTCTCCCCCGGTATGGTGCCACTCGCGCATGAAGATGGTTTCTCCCAATATGAATGGAAACCCCGCCAGATAGCGGTCCAAGTGAGGGATTTTGGAACTTAGAACGTCCACTAATTATATCTTTTCCTAAAATGTAGAAAATATCTTATAGTAGAACCGGTACTTCGGGACATACGAACAAACGGCGCGCCATGCGTTTTTCCTCTGGAGTGACAAGGAGTTACCTCCATTTCAGAGCCCAGAATAAGGTCGTTCCTCGGATAATGAAGATGAACTGCGATAAGTGGATCTGGCAGATCGACTCGTCCCATGAAAAAGGTACTCCTATTACACGATATTCTTACCCGCGTAATTTCATGATCACTTCATCGCAGAGCCATTCGTTCCGTCTCGAAATGAAAGAAAGCACTGCACTTTAGGTCACATACACTACAGCTTGAGCTTTTTTGATTAAGTCCCCCGGACCCAGAAAAAAAGATCCGCTGACAGTGGAAATAGGTAAAACAATCAGCTTATGCAGCTAGCCTATATGCAGACTCGTATTCCATAACAACCTCGCGCACGTCCAATATACCGGAGGCTTCCGGCAGGAAATTGAGGTCGCAGAAGCATTCGATCCATCCGAATAGGCGGTCTAAACTTCACCTTTAGCCAGCAAACTCGAGTTGCGCAAGTTGCTCACCAGAAACGGAGGGAAGTAGGTTTGCGAATCCCAAATGCTCGATGTGGGTGCCAAACGACTGGACTCGGTCGCCCGGACCCTATTGGAATTTGGACATCCCCAAACCGGCTTCACTCACTGATTCATTATTAACAGGTATTCCAACGATCCTTCAAGTGTCCTCCTACCCTGCTTGACCAGTTAAACGTATTATGCTTGCTTTCGGTGGTTACTCGCCTTGTGCATTGCCCTTAGCTTCAACGACCTTTGTACTTATTTTGTGCAAAGTTCCCACGTGTCTCTGCCCCCCCCGCGCCCTTGTCCTACTTAGGATGCAGTAAGCCGACATAAACTTGGGGCTTTGCTTTCAGAGCGGGCATAGAGAGCGCTTTCGCGTGTGAACCTCAACGTAACTGTCCGGTGCTTTGCCACTTGCGCCGCTCTTGCGAATACTCGGGGAAAGCCACTCTCACCTAGGTACGCACGCGAGTACCGAACCCTCCCACGTTTTTCTCTTTCATAACCTCCTATGCGGAAGTCGCTTAGTGCGCGAAGCAACGAATGAGGGTCGTCGCCGTCGGCTTTAAGGGTCCTGTGGGTGCCGCGTTCAACCCATCGTCTTCAGGGTCTTCAGCGGATCCTGTGCAACTTACAGAGCGCCTTTCCGACCGCCCGCTACCTTTATGTTCAGCATAGCATCCCAGGCTTCATAACAAGGAGCATCGTCGCACTGAAGAGCTCTCAACAACAAGCAACGTCGTCCAACCTCTCCAGTTCTCATTCTCAGTTTCTCGCCTCTGTCTCTCATCCTCAGCCTTTCGCCCTCTTACTCTCATCATCAAATGGACGCATTCTCCACCATCTCCTCC
>WSUB01000110.1:0-43418 GCA_019633425.1 Tulasnella sp. 424 | reverse complement strand
CGCCTCTGTCTCTCATCCTCAGCCTTTCGCCCTCTTACTCTCATCATCAAATGGACGCATTCTCCACCATCTCCTCCTACTTCTACACCTCCTCAACCGAATCGACTACCACACCGGCTCCAGTGGACACCGATAAAGCCGATTCGAGGTACACTTACTACTGCACCATCGCGTAAATGTGTGTCACCTTCCTTTGATCCCGTGCTGGTTGAAGTGACTAATCTATTTTCCGACCGTTAACAGGGCAGGAAATACCCAAGCTTGACGCTTTTGTCAGGACAACCCTGTTCGATGGGTTTTACAGCCTATTTTTATGCAACGCTTCCCGAGGTTGCTTCTTCTCTTCCCGCCGGCCTTCTGACGCCCGGGACAACTATGTATTTTTCCCACAACCATTCATCCTTTCTGCATCCTTTCTCTTCTGTGGCTCTGCGCACTATATAGAGCTTGTCATTGTTAGGCATTCATCATGATGTATTTCTTGCGTTCGTTTTCGCGCTTCTGAACTCTGGATTACTTTTTTGCCATTAGAATCGTGACGTGTCTGATAAGTGCATCACAGACGTTGATCAAGCAAACTAGAAACCCCTCGTCTTTGATGGGACAGAATTCATTTGACCTTATTTTGCGGTCAAAAGCTCTATTATGCGATTTTTCTCGGAGAGCCAACTACTATCGATAGTAGTCTCTCCCGTATGTCGCCACTCGTGCAACAAGATGTTTTCTCCCAATATAAGTCTAAAGGCGCCAGATATCAATCGGTGTGGTCGCTTTTGATGCTTAGAACGTCGACTGAATGTGTAATATCCTAACATCCATAATGGATATGTTTCATGGCGGTGCCAGTGGTTTGGGACAATTGAACAAACGTTGTGCCACGCGTTCTTCCCCTGGACTTACAAGGCGCTAGGTCCATTGCCGAGCCCAGGATGAGGTCGTTCCTCTAACCATAAGGATGAACTTTGAGAAGCGGCTCTGTCAGACCGATTCGCTCTACAGCAAAGGTACTACCTAGCACACAATATTCAAAGCTGGGTGAGCCCGATAACTTCATAATCACTTTATGAAAGAACCATTCGTTTCATCTCATATCGGATGTATGGGATCGTCTGGATTCGAAATGAAAGAAAGCACTGCACTTTCAGTCACATACATTGTGGCTTGACAGTTTTGGATTAAGTCTTTGGGACATAACCCGCTGACAGTGGAAATAGACGAAACAATCAGCTTGCGCAGCTATCCTGTACGCAAACTCGTGTTCCACAACGACTTCAGGCACGTCCAATATACTGGCGGCTTCCGGTGGGAAATTGAGGTCACAGGAGCATTCGATCCATGTGGATAGACACGTTCTAGATTGCGGCTCCCTTCACCTTTGGCCAGTAAACTTGAGTTGCGCAAGTAGCTCACCGAAAACAGGGAAAGCAGGTTTTCGGATCCCATGTGCTCGAGGTGAGGGCCAAACGACTCGACTGGGTTTCCCGGACGATTAGAATCCGGACGTCCCCAAAACGGCTTCAATCACTTCGTCGTTAACAGGTATGTCGACGATCCCTCAAGTTTCCTCCTACCCTGCTTGTCCAGTGGAACGTATTATGCTTACTTTCAGTGGTTACCCGCCTTGTGCATTGCCCTTGGCTTAATGACCTTTGTACTTATTTTCTGCAAAGTTCCCACGTCTCTCTGCCCCTCCGCCCTCCGCACTCCCGTCCTCCTAAAGATGTGATAGGCCGCCATAGACTTGGGACTTTGCTTTAGAGCGGGAATAGAGAGCACCTTTGAGTATGAACGTCAACGTAACTGTTCGGTGCCTTACGCCGCTCTTGCGAATATTCGGGGAAAGCCACTGCTCACCTAGGGATGCACGCGAGTACCGGACCTTTTTCCATAAACTTCTATGCGGAGGTCGCTTAGTGCACAAAGCAACGAATAAGAGTCGTCGCCGTCGGACCTAAGGGTCCTCTAGGTGCAGCGTTCAACCCAGCATCTTCAGGGTCTTCGGCAGATCCTGTGCAACTTGCAGAGCGCCTTTCCGACCGTCCGCTACCTTTATGTTCAGCATAGCACCCCAGGCTTCATAACGAGGAGCATCGTCGCACTGAAGAGCTCTCAATAACAAGCAAAGTCCTCCAACCTCTCCAGTTCTCATTCTCAGTTTCCCGCCTCTGTCTCTCATCCTCAGCCTTTCGCCCTCTTACTCTCATCATCAAATGGACGCATTCTCCACCATCTCCTCCTACTTCTACACCTCCTCAACCGAATCGACTACCACACCGGCTCCAGTGGACACTGATAAAGCCGATTCGAGGTACACTTACTACTGCACCATCGCGTAAATGTGTGTCCTCTCCCTTCGAGCTCGTGCTGGTTGAAGTGACTAATCTATTGCCCGACCGTTAACAGGGCAGGAGAAACCTAGCCTCGACGCTTTTGTCAGCACAACCCTGTTCGATGGGTAATACAGCCTATTTTTATGCAGCTCTTTCCGAAGTTGCTACTCCTCTTCCCGCCGGCTTTCTGACGCCCGGGACAGCTATGTATTTTCCCACAACCATTCATCCTTTCTGCATCATTTCTCTTATATGGCTCTGCGCACTATATAGAGCTTGTCATTGCTAGGCATTCATCATGATGTATTTCTTGCGTTCATTTCGTTCCTCTGAATTTAGGATTATTTTCTTGCTGTTAGAATCGTGACGTGTCTCGCCGACATTGATGAAGCAAAAGAGAAGCCCCTCGTTTTAGATGTGACAGACCTTATTTGGCGTTATTGTGAGGTTGGAAATTCTACGTTGCAATCTTTCTCTGGGAGGACATTTGTCTTTCCCGTATGCCGCCACTCGTGCATGAAGATGTTTTCTCCCAATATAAGTCAAAAAAGCGCCAGATATCTACTGGCGTGGCGGCCTTCGACGTTTAGAACGTCGACTGAATGTGTCTTTTCCTAACGTGTATAATGGAAAATCATTGTGGTAGTGCCAGTAGTTCAGGACATTTGAACAAACGTTGCGTCCCGCGTTCCTTCCCTAGAATTACAAGAATTAAGCTCCATCTTGGAGTCTATGATGAGGTCGTTTCTTTGATCATAAGGATGAACTCCGAGGAGTGACTTAACAAAGGTACTACCGAGTCCACGGTAATCTAAGCTGGGTAAGTCCGATAACCTCATGAGCACCTCTGTCGTCACATCTCGGCTTGTTCAAGATGCTTACGAATAGAGGCTATCTAATACACCATGCAACGGAGACATCACTGAGTGACGGCTTCCGAATCTGAATCGGAAGTGTACGAAGGTCGTCGCCCCTTTATCGCAGAACCATTTAATCCGTTCCAGATTGGGATTCATGCTATGAGTACGTGTCTGAATTCGAAAAGAACAAAGCATTGCTCTTTAAGCCACACATACTCTAGCCACACCTTTTGGGGTTAAGCCTCGGGGAGCCCGAAACACGGCCCGCTGTCAGTCCAAAAAAAAAGTGGAAAAATCAACATATGCAGTCACATATATGTAAACTTTCTTCTAATAACGGCTTCGCGCACGTCCAATAGACTGCGATTTCTGATGGGAATTCGATGCTGAGAAGCATCCGATCTATGTGATTCGGCTATCTAAACAATGATTCCCTTCGCCTCTACCAAGCAGAAATGAATCGTGTAAGTAGCTGGCCGAACGGGGAAGCATGTTTCGAAATCCTGCGTGTCCTCAATGTGGCAACTGTGCTGACTGTGTTCCCCCACTTTATACATTGCCCTCATTTCAACGACTTTTGTACTTATTTCCTGCAGGGTTCCCCAGTACTTGCACACTCTGTATCCTTCCCCTAGTACGCGGTAGCCGCTCTAAGCCTGCGAAGTGCTATGGGTTCAAGAAGAGATAGCACGTTCGAACGTGAACCTCAGCGCAACGGCCTGGTGCTTTGCGCCGCTCTTGAGGCTATTCGGAAAGTCTCTAGAAGCCTCCGCTTGTCTAGGTACGCGAGTACAGAACTGTCCACTTTTTCCCCAGGAGCTTTCTTTGGGGAAGACGCGCAGTGCACGAAGCAACGAATGAGGATTGTCGCCGTTGGCTTTAAGGGTCCTCTGAGTGCCGCGTTCAACCCACCGTTCCCAGGGTCTCCGCAAGACCCTGTGCAACTTGCACACACCTTACCAAGGCGCCCAATACCTTTATGTTCGCCATGGCATACCAGGCTTCATAAGGAGGAGTATTGTCGCAGTGAAGCTTTCTCAACAACAAGCAACGTCTCTGAACCTCTCCAATTCTCATTATCAGCCTCCTCTCTCTCTCATCCTAAGCCTTTCGCCCTCTCATCCTCAGCTTTCCGCTCGTTTCATCACCAATGGACGCATTCTCCACCATCACCTCCTACTTCTCCACTTCCTCTACCACCGACTCGACCACAACCCCGGCTCCAGTGGACGCCGATAAAGCTGATTCGAGGTACACTTACTACTGCACCATCGCGTAAATGTATGTCACCTTGGTTCGATTCAGTGCTGCTTGCGGTGACTAACCCATTGCTCGACTGTTAACAGCGCAGGAGCTACCTAGGCTTGACGCCTTTGTCGGCACAACCCTGTTCGATGGGTTTTCCAGCCTATTTTGATGCGATTCTTCCTGTAGTTGCTTCTGCATCCCCGCCGGCCTTCTGACGCCCGGGACACTTATTTATTTCTCTACAACCACTCGCCCTGTTCGCATTATACCTTTTTGTAGCTTTGAGCATTATATGGAGCTCCTCTTTACTTGGCATTCATCATAATGTATTTTTTGCTCGCTTTCACTCTTTCAAATACGCGATAATCTCGTTGCGATTAGCATTGAACTTCGCCAGACAAGCGCATAGCCGATGTGGATACGGCAACGGAAACCCACTTCCCAAATCGCCATAGCCGGCTCTGCATCCAACACAGACCATTTAGCCGTATGGAGGTTGAAAACGTATTAAGCGATCTCCCTCCGGAGCCGTCTCTCCTTCATGTCGACTCTCGCCCATGGCGATGGCTTCTCTTAATACAATTGCAAACACACTTGATAAAGGTCGACTTGGGAACTGAAAATTGGAGACTCAACCGAGTATGTCATCTCCTAACTGTATGATAGGAAAGTATTTTATGTCAGTGGGCCAAGACATTTGAATAAATGGTGTTTTATGCGTTCTTCTTCCGGAGTTGCATAATGTGCTACCTCCATTGCTGAGTCCAGAGTTGATTTTTCCTGCGATGAGAGGTTGATCATAAGTACGATGGGAGGCTCTGTCAGATAAATTCGTTCCATGAAAGTGACAAGGCTGATACACGATCTTCGAAGCTGGGTGGGCCCAATTGCTTCACGACCAACTTTGTCTACACATTTCAATGTGATGGATATGTTTTCCAGTAGAGGGTATCGAATACACCGTGGAGACGAGGCCCTCACGGAAGGGTGTCGACTTGATTCGGACCTCGAGCTCGAGTTTACGATGGCCATCGTCCCTTTATCATAGGACCGTGTGTTCCGTCCCATATTGAGACCTTTCCTGTGTGAAACCGCTCAGATTTGGAGTGAAGGAGAAGATTGAGCTTCATTCCACTTTAGACCATGGGCTAGCCACTTCCGGACTAAGCCATTGGGACTGAGAAACGGCTCGCTGACAATAAAAAGATAGATGATGCAACTAACCTATGCGGTCATAATATATGCACAGCTGTGTTCGTAACGACTTTACGCGCGCTCAAGAGACTGGAGGGGTCCAGCGGGGAGTTGACATCTGGAGGTATTCGGCTAGATTAGCAGTCTGAACAATAAATCCCGTCACCTCTTGTAAGTAAATTCAATTGCCTAAATAGCTGGCCCGCAAAGAAAGAAGAAGATTTCGAAATCCCGCGTCCTCGACACGACCCCAGACGACTTGCCCTGACCCGATTGATCTACATAGAGCTCCCAAAGAAGCTACTTTGACTTCTTCGTTGAAAGGAATGTCGATAATCCCTCAAATTCCCTCCCACCCTTCTTGAGTGGAATGAATTGTATATGCTTTGTTCCCCCGCCTTATACATTCCCTTGGCTCTTCGCAGTTGTTTCTCTCGAGCTCCCACGTGCCTCTCCTCTCCGCGACCTTCTCCTGGTAGCTGGTAACCGGTAACCGCCCGAAACTCCCGCATCTTAATGAGTCTCCTCCCGGAAGAGAAGCCCTCGGTCGATGAAAAGAATACATACATATGAGCAATAGAGGTGGTTCTCGGGAGATAAGGTGGTACCAAGGTAGCTGTGCAACCTCGCATTGGAAGGGGTAGTAAGTACTGAGCGGAACGGTCCAAAGTGGTTTCGGAATCATCCTCGGGACTTCCAATGATGGTGAATGGATTTATGAAGCGTTGTTCCGCTCGATCTCTCAGTTCATCCCCTCCTTTGCGGCCCTAAACTTATTCCATATAGTAGCTAAAAGATACAAGGACGCTCCGGAAGAATTGACATATTAAATACAGTAGAATTGAGAGTGGATGGTATGAACAAGCCGGGTATATTCAGGCAGAGGTGACCTTTTGAGCCGGGTGGAAAACTAGGCGCTAAATGCGAGAGCGTCAGATCATTTAACGGCTATCAGGTGGAGGAATGTAGGCGCGTACCGCTTTGCTTAGCCTAGTCCCGTTTTTGCTGTGCTTTGCAATGAACATGTCAGGGTTGCAAGCAAAGTAGATATCGTCCGAGTTCAAGTCAACGACTGGGTGTAGTGTTAGCCCCGCTGAGAATAGGTTGCCCATACATGCATTAGTGCTCGATTCGATACTGTAGATAAGACCGTCTCACTCTGTTTTTCGCTAGCCGAAGTCTTCTGCGACGTCTGCCAAGTCAGTGTTACAGATCCGTCGGGTTGGAGGGTCCAGACTTCATGTTGGACCTGCCGTTTGCCCATTGAAGAGAAGCCGCCGTGATCATCTTTATTTACGGCACAGAGTAGGCCCCACCTAATTATGGAAAACGGAGTCGGAATCCATTCAGATATACGGTCATGGCAAGGACGTACCCTACTGAGGAATCGCTGTTCATGGCCTCGAATTCGGCGACAGCAAGATATTTCCAATCGTGTGATTTGGCACCAGGGGGTCCGCCCTTTATCCAAGCCAACTCATAAGCCTAACTATTCCCGCGCCGGGCCGAGTTCGAACAATGGACTGGGGCTCACCACAAGCTCCAACTTCTTGAATTTGGGGTTATCGGTGCCAGATCTAAAGGACACATCTAGCCACGAGGAACCTGTTGCAAAATGGCCTTGCCCATGGGCAGGCGGCGAGATGAAGCATGCCACCGATGGCTTGTCCTCCCCTTCCAGCATGATGGCGACCACCCCTCCCCTAGGCTGTGATGTCGATGTCTTGGAAGAAAGCGGGATAGGAGCTGTGCTCACGGGGTTAGGCGATTTTTCGGTTAGAGTAGAGGCGTATGAAGGGGGAGGATCCTGTGATGCACGTCAGCACCCGGCCGCCGAGGAATATGGCTCATTACTGACCTCGACGTCACTCTCCGTCTCTGAAGACCATTGATAAAGCATATATTGACGAAGCCGCTCCCAGTCTGTTCGAGCCGTTGATGTCCTGGGCAGTGACTCGTACCACCGTAATGCTTTACCCTCGAGGCCTGCTGCGGCGAGTGCCGCAACACGTTCCCGGTCCCGAAGGAAACACTCTTGATAGGCGGCTTTTGTGACTTTGCTAATGAAATCTTCGCATTCCTTGGATGAACGTCCGGCGAACGAGAGGACTGAAAAGCAAGGGTCAATGCTGTCCGAAGATGGATATTTATGGGACTCACGATCGTCGATTTCTTTTGATTGCATTGTGTTTGGGAGGAGTTGAGGGCTAAGGAAGAAGCGAGTGCTGGTTATATGCTGCATGCGAGGCGATGAACGTAATCTCCCCAAGTCACCGCTGTTCCCTAACTTGCACATGCGCACGCCTGAGGGAATTTGTGACAGCCAAGGCACCGCCACCGAAACTTTCGCTAACGCATGTTTTCCGTGTTTCAAGTAACACCAAGCCGTTTACTTGGCCCAGTTGCAACGGTTAGGTAATGTAAAACGTCATATGTCGCGATAGAGGCCGCGTTGCGGAAGGTTCTTCAGGCGTAGCCCCGAGGTGCTCGCATGCCGTCCAAACGCGCTCAACACGAGGTCGACGACTTTTATAGGAGTCGTGTGCACGTTCGTGAAACGAAACCGGCCCTAGAATCTTCCTGAGTGCAATTGACTTGGAGGCGGTGGTAAAAGGAATCGGAGTTGGAGGGGCAAGGGACATCATCGGAACAAATATTTGCGCCTTGCCCCTGTTTGAACCGAGACGAGTTCTTTCCGCTCCCCAAATCGTTCTCTCCGCCCTTTTTGTCGTTCCAAGCCTCTACCTGCGACCGCGACACCATGACATTCGACTACGAAGCAGAGCGCGAAGCTAATATCAAAAAGAACCAAGAAATCCTTGCTGGACTTGGTCTCGATGTTGAGGGCGACGCGTTTCTCGGTTCCGCTGCTCCGCCCGCCCAGGCCGCATCGAAATCCAAGAACAAGCGCGGCGCGGATGACATGGAGGAGGATTATAACCCGGAGGCCGTGGAAGAGGAGAGCAAGGGCTACGTTGGCGGAGGCGATACCGACGAAGAAATGATCAAAGAAGCCAAGCGTTCACACAAAAAGAAAAGACCCAACCCACCTCGCCCCAGTGCTGGAACGCGTCGTAGCTCCCGACACGAGGGCAGAGCCCCTATCGATTACTCTGCAGATGGCTTTGAAAAGCCCGATGCTAAACCCAAATTGATCAGCAAAGCCGCCAAGAAAAAGGCAGTCGCGGACGGGGAGGAAGACGAGGAAGAAGGCTTGTACGAAGACGGAGAGGAGAGGGACAGGCCACGACATAAGATTGGTGAAAGAACTCAAGATCCGAAGCAATTTGGGAATATTCCTGGTATCCCCGTTGGTAAGACTTGGGAGCTCAGGTGAGCTGAAACCAGCTTTATAACGATCGGGCGTTGAAAATCTGACAGGGCGACGTCTTTTCAGAATGCATTGCAGTACCGACGCCGTTCATGCGTGAGCCACAGGCGGACTAGCCCCTCGTTACCCCCTTGACACTCACTTTTCGTTGTTCCAGTCCGACTGTCGCAGGAATCGCGGGGAACAGAAACCTCGGTGCTTGGAGCATCGCGCTCTCTGGCGGCTACGAAGACGACATCGACCTCGGATATGCTTTGTAAGTATTTCGGCCCTTACGTAAACTCGCTTACTCTGCCCAGCATTAATAATCGTTGGACTGCAGCACGTTCACTGGAGCCGGCGGGCGCGATCTCAAGGGTACAAAGCAAAACCCCAAGAACGTAAGTTCGCGCTCAAGGCTCTCCAAATCTTCGTAGATATTAACACTCTCTATGACCGATAGCTTCGCACAGCACCCCAGAGCAAGGACCAGAGTTGGGATGAAAATCCATTGAACGCTGCGTTGAAGAAATCCTCCGAAACGAAGAAACCAGTTCGGGTCATCCGGGGTTACAAACTTCACTCTAAATTCGCTCCTGTCGAAGGGTACGAGCACACCTTCTACCAGCTTACCAAGTGCTAAGCTCACGGCTTGTTTGTTCCAGGTATCGTTACGATGGTCTGTACACGGTCGAAAAGGCCTGGATGGAAAAAGGATTGAACAAGGGTGGTTTCCTGGTTTGCAAGTATGCGCTCAAGGTGATTAAAATCCTGCCTGGTCTCGATAACGGAAGGTTCTTCGGCTCTTACCCATACACCATATTTCTCAGCGCGTTCCCGGACAGCCACCTCTGCCTGAGCGCGATCTCGACGCTGAAGCCGAGGCTCGGAAGGGCCAGAAGCAAGCTTCCAAGAAGGACGTCGAGAGCGAAGACGATGCGTCTGAATACCCCGAGACGGAGGACATGGAGCCAGAGGAAGAAGATGCCACTACCACACCACCTGAAGTTGCCCACTCGCAAATGGAGACGGAAGCAGATGAAAAAAAGGCTGAAGTCGCTGCATGACAAACATCATATACCCTCGAGGGTTCCTCGGTTGCAGACATTTAATATTTATCGAACACTCCCAGATTTTCACACCTGCTAGACATGTGACGAACTGCTCTCACTGAAACCCCCCTAGTAGGCCAATGTACACACTTTAACATTGTGCTATTCATGTTTGTGGTCTGTGCCAAGCATGCCGCTAGGCCTCGAACAAAGTTTCTTTTTTCATCATCGCTTGCGAATGCCACCTGCTCCACCAGCCTTTGCTTGCCTTTTCGCTTCAGCCTCAGCTGCCTTCTCTCTGGCTTTCGCTTCTGCAACGACAACTCCTTCCCTCCTCCACTCCCCTTCTTCCCACTTGTCGTATTCATCCTTGCTATCGATCCACCGCTCCTGGATGTCCCTGACGTGAGGGGTATCGGGAATGGCGGAAAGTGCCGAAGAGAACAATGCATTCGTGTTGGGTGCTTCGCTTCTGCTCTTCGACGGCCCACCTCCAGCTTCGTCATCGAGTGCTTTATCCGAAGCGACAAAGGCGTATCCGAGTGCTCGGTCAACGACACGCATAAGGTGGACCATTGATTGTTTATCTTCCACAGCCATAGTCTCGAAACCGACGAGACCAAAGTCCTCGACTAGGTCGCATATAGCCATGGTCAAGGCGCCGAATCGAGGGTGAGATTCTTTGAGGACGTTGGCGATGTGCGATAGGTCTTGGACTTCGGTGTAGAAGTCGAGGTTGAAATCTACGAGACCACACGAGAAGATATTCAGCGTTAATTCGTTGTCAATCGAGTGAATTCAGCTAGCCCACCAAGATCTCCGTATTTCGATATGAGATCCAATTTTGAGAGGACGTTGACGTGAGGAAGACCCAGATGCAACATCGTTCGCAGGGAGAGCAGTAGCACAGAGACGTATTTGCTTGCATCGGTGATGTAGTGAGCGTCGCATAAATGGACAGCGGCTAACTGACCTGCCAAAATTCTAAAGGTCAGCAAATGGACATGACCAAGCAAACGAACGCTGACTCACCCGAAATCCACTTTTTGCGAGCTTGTCGACAATATGCTTCAAACTATCATGGTTCGTACTCAACTCCACCTGTCCAGGCAGGTCGAACACCACCCATGGATCATCCCCATTCCCTCCGCCTTTCTCCTTCTCTTTCTCAATTTCCTCCTTCAACCGTCCCTCGAGCCAATCGTAGTTCGCCTCGAGGTATTCAACGCAGTAAAGCATCCCTCCGTTTGGACCGAGCCCGAATTCTTCCATCGCGTCTTTGAGAGTGATAAGCTCCGAGAGAGAGATTGCTGATGGGTAAGGTGTTGGGTCGTTTGCTGGGTCGAGGTTGACGACGATGCATTTTCGGTTGAGAGCTGAGAGAAGCTGGTATTTTCCGTAGGCGTAGGTTGATTTGCCACTCCCAGGAGAGCCGATTACTATCTCACCGAAAGGCATCGTAGGCTGACGGTTGGAGTTACTGTGGTGGAGGTGATTTGAGGGACGCGCACTCAGCCGCTTTGGCCTTGTTTGCTGCACCCGGCCGGTTCTTGTTCGCCAGCATTCATCGTAGCGGCGCAAGCGCCAGTCCCCGATTCCAGCGGGATATTTTAGAGATGAGAATATATTCGAGTTTTGCTGAGTAAGACATTTAGCTGTTGAAGCTTGGATACAAAGAGAAAATCGGAGACATTTAGCTGTTGAAGCGCGTTGACAGAGAGAAAATCGGAGACATGTAGCTGTTGAAGCTCGTATACAAAGCGAAATCGGATATAGCTGTTGAAGTTCGTATGCAGCATTTGTATTGAGAGTGAAAAAAATAAGCGGCATGCTAATGTATCCCATGTAGGCTCGGACAATATTGCGCAGCTTGATTTTTGAAGCTTGAGAACCAGGTATATGAGCAGCAACCGCGTTAACCTTAGTAAGCAGGTCCATGACCTCCAGCTGTAATTTTCGGCGAGGAAGGACATTCAGAAGTGGTCTCGGTCGAGAGTAATGTGGCGGGATGAGCTTCAAGGCCAGCGGTTTCCTGTTCAAAAGTCTCAGCAACGGAAAGGTCGCTATCGACAATATTGCAATCGTGGCATCTTCTAAACCCGGAACGCAACCATCTTCTTCGTACAGGGACAAGTGATCCAGACTGAACAGCCTATCCTTGTACAAGGGGTTGTTTTCTTTAAGCCACATCAAAATTCCCAGACCTTGGTTTTTCGGATGCGGAAGACCGACTTTAGGGCAGATTCCTTCAGAGGACCAGGACCAACAAAAGCCACAGAAAGCTGGCCCAATATATCAGTGGGAGTTCGAGGAAGAACCGTGGCCGTAGAAACAATGTTCATAACGTGTGCACATGTATTTCCGTGAAACGCCAGGGGGTCGGTCGGGTTTGACGAGTGATAAAGGCGAGTGACGAGTGCAGTCGTGCGATAAATAGAGGAAACCATTTCTTCGACCCACGTAAGGTCGTGAAACTGGTGCGGAAGGCGGCCACGGAAAAGATTATTTGCAAGCGGAAAACGGGGCATCTTGCCTCGACCCAAAGTGCTCCGGCAGTCTTCACAGAAAAACAAAACAAAGACTCCCGAACGAGACGCGCAACCCAAAACGTCGAGCATGTATCCGCTGAGTAGAGGAAAGGACTGAAAATTAAAAGAAGCCCTAAGGTCCCCGGATGGCACCTTCAACATATCCAAAAGGGAGATTTCCGGAGACCGAGGGTCAATAACAGGCTCAGATAGATTGGCATCGAGACGAGCACGAAAGCAGCAGCAGCAAACCTGAGGAGGCTTATAATTCGTTGCAGCGGCATAATCCTCGCAACAGGCTTCCATGAAGTCCTTACGGGGTGTTTGCGGCCAAGACGCATCGTAGTCTAAATCAGATTGAACAGCGGAGGCGATGGCCGCTGCTGCAGAGGCTTTACGGGACTCTTTCCGGGAAGCACGGGAGCAATCAAGCCGGGCATTGCGAGCATCAGTACTTTCAGCAGCAAGGCGAGTGCGTCGCGACTCCCTGTTTTTGCGACGGTGTTCCTCGATCTTATGCTCGCGGTCTAGCCCAGCTGCAACCTCATCAGCCAACAGGATATCGATTAAGCTCCCAAAGTAAGCACGAAGACGTTCTTCGGTCTCAGAGGACAGAGACCGGCCACCGAGAAGAACCTCATTGCGTAGACATGACAAAAAGTAGTCGACAACGGCAGCGGACACAGTCTCTCTATCCCGCTTTGCAACAAGAAGCCCCACAGAGACCCTCCAAGAATCAATTTGTTTAAAGGGAACCCGACGAACACGGAGCAATAACAGTTCGCGAGGCAACTTTATTAAAGGAGCTATCATCATGAAGGTCTTAAGCCGTCAACGGCGACCAGGAGGGAAATTCGGAAGGAAACTGGCGTAAAACGAGCCGTGAAATAAAGGAAGATCATCGGACAAATTATCTAAGAAAAAAAAAAAGACGATCTCCCAAAGATAGAATTTACAAAGCACCGTGCGCAGTAAAAACACGGGGCTAAGGGGTGAGAAATCATGCGACGAAACACGGAACACGCATTCAACCTCGACAAAACCCTCTCCTACTACGTAGAATCGGGGACCTACTCGCAGATCCTCTCTTTCTCAATGCCTAAAACAAGTGCTCAAGCATCAGATAATGCCTCCGAGGATGGTCTTGAAGAAAAGCCGATTGTCGTAAGCGCGGCCATGAGAGCCTCGCTAGCCAAGTTTTCGTTCAGTGGCGTCGGGGCAACTCCACCGAAATCCCAATCAGCTAGAGCCACGCCCTCGCGACCCGCTCAGCATTCTACTCCCTCTAGAGGAGTGAAGAGAAAACTTTCAGAACTCTCTTTGGCCGATAATTCTCGGACACCACCTCAAACCCCAACACCCAAGTCCGGAAAGCCAAACTCTTCAAGTCGAAAGGGAACGCCGACTAGCAGGAAGAAGAACCCAGGATACGCACCTCCAGAGACGTATGCCCACCTAAACTATCTCGAGGATCATATAAAACCCAATCTTGACAGTTAGTGTACTTGTGGGCCGGTTTGACGTAGCCGCTGACACTGTCCCTGCCAGTCCTTTTCTGTGGGATAAAGCAAGCAACTTTGATTGAATCTTATGACGATCAGAGCACTTACTAGGCTTTGAATTTACAGCCCCGGAACTAGGTCAGCAACAGTCGGACATCACTTTGCCCATCCGACCAACCAGTTTTATCGGGCACTCCACAAGTCTGGTGAGTCTTTCTCCTGGATTTGAAATGAAAACGTTTTCTAATCCGCTAAACTTGCAGGACTCACAGATACGCTTCTCAATCCATCGGAGGATTGGTCGATGCCAGAGCGCTATAATCTCGGTTTGGTATGTTGCTTTGCTCACCAGGATACGTCGCGTCTAAAGGCTGACCTGGTTTCAGACCAACATGGTCGACCGACCCTCCTCGACAGCAAGCGAACTTAGCAGGGCTGAGAAAGTAGCTGGAGTCCCTACCTTTCTGACCAAGGTGGCTCGTTACCGACCACGGATTGTCTGTTTCATTGGACGCGAGATTGGAGACGCCTTCGAAACCGCTGTCCGAAAGTCTCTGAAAATCTCTGGCTCAGCTTCGACAGGAAAAACTACTACGACGAAGAGACACCCCACAAATTCAGAATTACCTGCAGCAAAACGAGACTCAGAAGACTCGGCCGCGTCAAAGGATCGAAAAGCAGCTGACTACGTCACTCCACTTTTAGCGACGCCAGGCTACGGGTTGCTACCATACAAGCTTGTTTACGCACCCACTGGACTTTGTGAGCAGGCTTTATGCTCGTTCTAGGGAACGTTATTCATGCGGATTCCGCTCAGCGCATGAAAGAAATCAAACGGTCTCGGAAACCCTCTTCTTCACAGCACCGAGCACGTCTGGTAGGGTACAAACATATCAAGTAATACCATCTTTTACCATTGCTTCAGCCTGATGACTGACATTGGCCTGTAAGTTGGAGGACCGCGTCCAGCTCTTCCGAGTTTTAGGCATGGAGAAGGAAGCTGTACTGTCTGGCTCAAGCGATACCACGGAGATGATTACAATACCGTCGAAACTGTATAACGTAGCCGAGGCTAGAACGGAGCAACAGTCCGATACCCATCGCGGAACTCCGGAGACTAGATAGCCCGGCCGAGTTGGTGACTACTTGCACTCCTCTGGGCCATTCTGTCGTGCCAGAGCAGCTTCGGTGTTTCTTTCGCCCCTCCTTGATTTTTAAGCATTAACCACACGTATCTGAAACCATGTGATATTCTAGAATGCCGCATTTGCTAATTCATATAGCGCGACATTCTCTTTTGAAGTTGAACCACGCATCAGGAGGAACAATCGGAACACACGGAGAGTCTCCTGAAACCACCTCCTAATACTCTAACTAGTCCGTTTAATGAGTGTCCTGGAACATCGCCTCAAAGAAGCTCAGCTTCGCCATTAGGGCACTCTTCCTCCTCGGCCTTTGATTAAAGGTACACGATGAAGCCCGCCCGAAGCAATGCAATCACCAGCTCACTTTCGATCCTGATGCGCGGTCTACATACACAAAGTGACTATGTCAAAATTTGTATTCAGTGATTTTTTCTGTTTCATTCCTGTTCTAACTCCATGTCGCGCACTGCTGTTCGAAGACATCGGCTGACCTACTTTACTTCCTATCTTCGGCCAAAGACAGTGATTTGAAATCCTACGTAAAATCGCCCTCGGGGCGACCAACCCTCCTCTCCTAGAAAAACTCAACAGGATGGGTGGATGTCTGCGCGAATCTAAGCAGAGAATACCGGTGTATGAGGGCCTTTGCCTGAGTGACTTCTTGCCTAACACAGAATTCGGGTCCACTACGTTTCGGCTCTCTGGTTCTTCCCGCATTCCGAGCTAAACGATCCGCCGCAGTCTTGCTTTCTTCATGTCCCATCCGGCTACAAGTTGCAGGGGACAAGCAGAGCACCCCGCTCATTCTGCAAAACCGTGACAGACAATACCGGTTGCGAGCCCGAACTCTGCCAGAGTTCGCCGTCCTTCGCCGGGTCTGGCCTCATCCATAGCATCATCACTTGCAAGGTCGTTGAAAGAGTGAGAGGGATCCCACTCGCAGCGAGACTTATGGATAGGCTTACGGATTATGGATAGCCTCGTACATCACCCATATAGTAAAGGAAATGGTCGGCTTACCTTAACGACGGTTTTCTCGGGTATTAGACCAACCTAGCAACTATCCTCCTATCTTTGGCCCATGCCTCTGTCGTTCATCATCCTCCACCTTCCTGCGCGCTTTGCCTTCGGCCTCATAATGAGACTGGCTGTTTTCGATCTCACATCGACCATCGCTTTGACCTGCTCCCGACTCATCCTCACGTCTTTTCACTCTCCGAAGAGATACCTTGGAATCTTAATTACAGCCTAGCTCGTGCTACGACCCGGTCTCCTCTGATTCCGTCCTCGAGACCGGAGCGAAACGAAGGTCTGGCCTTGTATTATAACAAGAGTATCCCGACCGGTGTACATGTGCTCGGTAACCTTTCTTCTCATCACATCTCGACTATTTTCCCAATCGGCATATTCTGTCGGTATTAATATTCAAGCAACGATCTCGGAACAAGTCAAGGGGAAGATCAACCTCTGGAAGCGGGGAGCAATAATTAGCAAATTTGGCTAGGAGGGGAGCTAAATCCAACTCTTTGGGCTGGCCCAGCGTACGAAACTGACCGAGTGCGAAGGGAATCCTGCTGCGCATGCAAGGGCACCAAGCGGACTGACTCGGAATGAAACGGGCCAGTCATTCTTCGCATACCGCATGCTCATTGAATTTTCAACATGGATGTATGTCCGGTAAAAACAAAGTTAATGTGAGGAAACCCGTCCCTAAGCTGCCGATTTAAGTTGGCTGGTTCGGCGCTCCGTTTGTCGGAGAACGGGAGATTAGATCCAGCAGCCCCTATAGTCAAAGCCCCCTCCTATGATAGACTTGTCATGCTAGCATAAACCATCACAAGGAACAAAGAATACGAATACATGGAACTGCTTCAAATGAATTGCTCTGGAACCGCGCAACACAATAATGCCATCTGGTTTCACTCGATTGGCGCAATGAACATTTTCTGATAAATAAAGTATCAGCTCTAAGGGGGAGCTTTAAATAATGAACTCCCTACCGCTCTTTTTGCGCCAGGATACTTCTTCGAGAAGGCGTCTGGATCCACGGCAACGTACAGCGAAGTTCCCATGCAGAAGAGATTGATCGTGATTTCTAGCGGCAACACAGGTCAACCCTGGTTCACGGACCGAAAGGAACGAGAGCCGGAGAGGAATAAACATACTACTTGTTTTTCCGTTCGCCCAAACAGGAGTAACCTCCCGGTCTGTCAACACAGTGCATGATGCAAGCTGATACGGGGTAGCTATCCCCCAAGAAGTCTTTAGGTCAGACGAGTTCACAACTACGAGGTGGCCGTAACTGTAAAGCAACAGTTGAGAAGCGGGAGATAATAGTCGGACGCAATCCGCACGTGGGGGATCCATTACTCAGGTCGGGATTCGTCTCTCTCCACTGCACCGCGAGCCAAGAATGATGCGATCCATCCTACGCTCCGTTTGTGAGTATATCCCGTGACTGGATTAGGAAATAAAAGTCTAATGGAAACTTACCATCCGTTCTAGGAGAGTGGAGCTGGACAAGGTATTGCACCGTATGCGTAGCGCCCGATTTGCCTCAACTGTCGGCGTGCCGATACTACTATCAAGGTTGATGTAATGATTTGTATCGGTCCCTTCCAGAACTAATTTCAGAACTCCTTGCAGTGGGCGGTCAGTTTTATCACTGCGATTTAGTGAAGGCGCAGCTGCTGGTGTTGGCTCGGTCGGAGGCCTGATACATAGCAGCAATATCAACTCAAAACGTCCTGATGGGACTGAACCGCATCCTCACTCATCGCCGAATTTTGGAGGGGTCCACCGATTAAGGAGGGTAACCTCCAATTTCGCCCAGTCTTCACGAACGTCTTCCGGAAGCTGGGAGTGCCACAGAAGAGCTTGGTGTGAGAAGTGAAGGGACGCAACGTCTGCCATCCAAGCGCGATCCCGAAGTTTCCCCTCCTTCCATGCCGCCATACGGATTGCGAGGATAAACTCGTTGCACTCTTCCCAACCCGTGCCTTTGAAACGATCGACTATAGAGTGAAGGACCGTCGAAGATCTCAGTGTTCTGCGACCGGTCGCCGGGGACTACATACTAGTGGGTGGGGAAGACATAGCTTTGTGAGCGCTTGCCACGATTTGCGAGTGTATTGATCGTCCAGATGCTTAGCTCGGTGGTGTGTGGGGCAGTTCAGGATATCGAGGTCGGCGAAGAACAAGGGATAAGGGGATCCGGCTGTGGTGGTCGACGTACGCCCGGTGACCTCTCTTCTCATCACACCTGGGAATATTTCCCCGATAACCATAACACAACGGGAAGGCAGTCGTGACTTGAGAGGGGCACGTTTCTAACATGGGAAAGTCACGGCTCGTGACTGCGACATGTTACGACCTCTGACACGGCCTAGGCATTTCCGGAAACACGGGTCGTGCCCGAGCAATGTCATGCCCATGATGTGTTTGTATTATAGGAGTGATGTCAGCCGAAACATGGTATTGACATGGCGAAAGTATTTATAGTGTCAGGGGGATGTCACACCCATGCTAAACCCGTGTATCTCAAGTGCTGGTGCGATGTTGCGTGCATGTCAAGTCTCATGACATGTCCTAATTATGACGAGTGTTAGTACTGCTTACATGTAGCCTGTCTGTGGCATGTTATCATCATGTATTCTTTCCATGCACGTGCTAGATAAGCAGAGTGACCAATAAATGATACTGAAGTGTCCGCTGCGTGACCTGGTCGTAATAAATGAGTGCTTTTGCCGAAGACACGCCTCGAACACCACCAGTGGACGAAGCTCCGACACTCGTCATGTAGCGGGAGTGCTTGAGACGTGACATGGGCCCAAACACGACAACTTGAATCAACTTGAATCAAGTTGAATCAGGTTGAATTCAGGTTGAATCTTTAACTTGATTCAATTGATTAACCTAACCTAACCTAACCTAACCTAACCTAACCTAGCCTCTGATTTGCGCTTTGACTGGGAAGCGCAAATTCACAGGTCTGCCCTTTGCGCTCGAGACTGGGGTCCACCCAGCCCAGCTTGCATGTGCCTTGCTTTCAGTATCTGAAGTAAACATGGACTTGGGATCACATGCGTCCCTGTTCCACAGGTTGCAAAACAGGGAGTGCACTTTCGTGCACCTCGGTGTGACAGGAGTGTTGAGGGCTTCTCTTGGAAAGCGCAAACTAAACTGAATGGCATTTGCGCCACATAGGGGGCTGCACATTCGCAGAGTATGTAGCTTCATAAGGTTAGTCCGTTGTATCGCCAACTTGCAGAGTGCGCAAATCTGGACCTTGTGAATTTGCGCCCCATGATTTGGAGTTTTGAATCAATAGGGCTGTTCAGTCTGAATGTGTGGGGCCTGCAGAATGTAGATGCACGCAGATTGTGTTATGCGAAAAGTTGCATAAATGATTTACACATTGCGCACCACAAATCAATTCTGCGGACCTTGAATTTGTGACCGACACAGTGCGCAAATCTGCAGGAGGTACTTGCAGCTGGCAGAAGCGCAAATCCAACAGCCTCTGATTTGCGCTTTGACTGGGAAGCGCAAATTCACAGGTCTGCCCTCTTGCCAGGGGACAAGACCGACTGGGAGAAACACGCCTGGTGGAAGGCCAAGAAGTGGGCTTATCGGACCCTAAACAGGCTATTCGAACGGTCAGCCGATTGTGTCTCCGGGGAACAGAAAGGGTACTGGCAACAGGGTGATTTAACCATTGGTCAATAGATCCGGTAACCCAATCCCGAAACGCATGAAGAAACAATATGGGGAGTTTGCTAAGAACTTCGTCACGACTTTTGCTCCGGAAATCTTTGGTGTGTACCTCAAGCAGATCAAGTTGTTCATCGAGAACCAGGTTTGGATGAGCGAGAAGTGTTTGAACTTGGTGTTGAACTTCTTTGGTTACTGGTGAGATTAGGGAGCTCTTCAGCGCATTCTTTCCCTTCGAGCTAGCCCTTTTTTAATACTGAATTCTTGGGACTATTTTCCCAGCGTCAAGCCCAAGACCACATGGGAAATGCTCAAACCTCACGCCCAAACTCTCATCTCCCGCCTTGTATTCCCCAAACTCCGCTTCGATCACACCAAAGCAGACCTCTACAAGCACAACCCTGTCAAATACGTCTGCGAATCCATCAAGGATTTCGAAGGTTGCAGTTCCCCTCGTGCCGCTGCTGTCGGCTTCGTTCACACCTTGGCCACGACCAGAACCAAGACGGCGTTTATGGGCATCCTGGAGTTGGTCAACCAAGCTTTGAAGGGAACTGGAGCACCCCCTGCACCTGAAGATAAATACGCAGCCCTGCAGATCGTCATCCCCCTCGCCGAGACGATTATGAAGAACGAGGAGGTCAAACTGGCCATGGAGACGTTTGTCGTGTCTTATGTCCTGCCCGAGTTCTCATTGAGTGTTGGATTTATGAGGGAAATCGTGCGTCTTTGTTTCCCGCATGGACTATAGAAAGTGAATCTGACGTTGTTTGGGCCCGATTTCCTTTGGCAGGCTTGTCAAGTCATTGAACGCCTATCGGTTTGGAACTTTGAATGGAAGGACCCAAAGGTGAGATGCAGTCCACTACCCTTCTCGCTCAGAAGGGTACGTTTGCTCATAACGCTTCTGTCTTAGAACCACGAGGCAACTTTCCGTGCCTTGGTGTCTGCGATGAGCGACCCTGACCTTCCTGTGCGAGTGCAAGCCGCGCTTGCGTTGGGCACCATTCTCCATGACACGGATGGTGAGGTCTCCATACAGTATCCTGAACTGGACTCGCGTATACCTAACTTCGATTCCTCTGCTCTGTGTAGTCCGCCAAGCTCTTCTTCCCAATCTTTCGCAAATAATGCAAGGTACGATATTCATATCTGTGCTGGCGAATATTTCTTGCTTCTGATGGTTGGCCGACTCCTAGACCTCTTCAAGCTCGCCGACGAGACAGACTTGGACGATTTGCTCAACTGCATGGAGACTTTCATCGAGGAGTTCAAAGATGAATTACTGCCTCTTGCTCCTCAACTCGTTGCTCGACTGGTACGTTTATCGCGACCGTTTTTTTCTCTACTATGACGACTGTCTAACTGGCGCGCATACCTAGTGCGAGAGCTACACCCGTGTCTTGGGCGAGCAAGCTGCCAAGGCCGACGCTGAAACCGAAGCCGGCGACTTGGAGACCGATGCTAGCAAACTCGATACCGATGACAAGACCATGGCTCTTATGAGAATCACCAAGACCATCACGACGGTAGGCAGCTCCCATGTGGGTCTCGACAATGATCTTGACCATCTCATGGATTACGCTGCCTCTAGGTTCTCGCATGTTTTGATGAGACTGAAGAAGTCGACTTGAGATTCCTCGAAATCCAAGAGCTCATAATTCCGATTGTTATTGAAACTCTGAGGAGCCAAGTCATCGGTGGGTTATCAATCTGTCGTCAGTCCTCTTTCGGGCCTAACCATGCATTTCCTGGCAGAGCTGTATGATCAAGCCTGGGAATTCGTCGATTACCTGACCTTCCGCTGCCGAAAGATCGTTCCTAACATGTGGCCCATATACAAGATTACTTACGACCTGTTCAAGGGTTCCACTCTCGACTACCTAGATGGTACGGTTCTCAGATCAGAATCGAAGTTTTCTTCACTGATGTAGAGGAACTGGGTCACCCTTTCTTTGCGGAGATGCTTCCGCCGCTTTGCAATTTCTTGATGTTCGGAAAAGAGTCCTTCATCCAGAATCCTGAGTACATCCGGATGGCTCTCGACATCTTCATCACATCTCTCACCAACGAGCATCTTAATGGCTTCAAGCTCGTCGAGGCAGTACTTTTGAATCTCAAGGGACATGTCAACGATGTAAGATTCTTCTTCATGTCGGGATTGCATACCGGATTGACTTGGAGTTGTAGGCCATCCCGACCATCATCAATGCGACAGTGACAAGGATGGCCAAGTCCGAATCGCCTAACCTTCAGATCTCTGGTTTGGACACCATCATCAACTCTATTTACTACAACCCGGTTTTAACCCTCCAGGCACTTGAACAAACTCAAGGAGGCTCACGGGCATTCTTCGACAAGTGGTTCGTCGCGATGAACGATCCCAAAGGCCTACCGCATGTGCACGACAAGAAGCTGTCGATCCTTGCCCTCTGCGAGTTGTTGAAGATGGATACAAGTGCTGTACCGCCAGCACTGAAGGAGGGTTGGAGCGGTCTCGTTGCCGGGACACTGGCTATCTTCAAGGACTTGCCGGAAGCGGAAGATCATAAGTCGCGGTTCACATCTTCGATATCGTAAGCTCATTGTCGCTTTCTAGGTCGGGCTGCTCTTCTGGAGGAGTACGAGGACAACTCTAGCAAGGAAGACATGGAGGAAGACCTCGTAGTCGGTCCTCCAGCCGGTGAGTTGCACCGTCCGTCTGCGCGCTCAAGTATACTTATCAAATTTGGGTGTAGATGATGAAGATGGTGATGTTTTCGATGAAGAAACTGCATACCTCGACATGTTGGCTGAAGAGGTACGCCCTTATCACACTAACGGTAGAACCTGGTGCTGAATGTGCTAAACGGATTGCCAAACTGACTCAGAGTGTGGAGGGATCCATCGGTGCTGACGATGACGAAGACGGAGAATATGTGCCCTCAGAATCAGGCAGTGACGAGTCAGAGGAGACAGTCCCTGAAGATTTCTCGATTGAAACGCTTGTCAACGAAATTGACTGTTACTCGTTCTTCAAGCAAATTCTGACTGGTACGCTATTGGAGATATACAAGTATCACTCCCTTTTATTCTAAAATGAACTCTTCCATAGGCCTCCAATCGTCCAACCCTGCTCTGTATCAAGCTGTCACGACTTCCCTCAACGTCGATCAGTGAACTGAGCTAATGGAAGTCATGAACCATGAGGAAGAGACGGAAGCCGTTGTCCCCTCGTCGTGATCCTATTATACTGAATGCCCCCTGGAGATCTTCCTAGTTTGGTTATTTAGTTTTGATGTCTTACTTCTTGTCTGTTAAATGGTATCTGAATGGTTTCCCCCCTTTTTTGAGCAGAGATGAATTGTCGCATCTCGGCTTCAAGTTTCCATGTTCAAATAATCCCACACAGCCAACGATAACGTTGAGTGCCCTGTCAGGCAAGGAAAGGACGGGAACAAGTCGTTGGACGAGGCCTTTGGCTTCCTTTGCACAGTGACGGGCATTACTGAGGTTTACACAGGAGCTCTGGTTCAACGGACAAATATGACAATAGTAGAAACCAAGACCCTTCAGATTGATTACTCGTCCCAAACCCAGTCTTCAAGCTTGTCTCTGGCATCCATCCATATTCCGGGGCCAAACTCCAAAGTATCTATAGGGACCTTCGCAAAGTTGCCTTAGGTTAGGGTGCCCTAGGATAGACCCTGAAAGTTGGTACTGGGTATACTCTCCAGTCTGGGAAGTGATGTCGCATTCATTTCACCAGTCCACTGTTGCCCCCATTGATTAAATCTAAACCTATAATTTTGCGGAACTCAATTTGTGTCGTCCAAGATGACCCTGATATCCGCAAAACAACAGTGCTTTAGTGGGATGAGCATGGAGTGTGTCCTGTGTGGGCCAACCTGTAGAGCGCGCAAATGCAGGCCTAACCTACACACTCTGCCAATGCGCAGCCCCCTATGGCGCAAATGCCGTTCAGTTTAGTTTGCACTTTCCAAGAGTAGGCCTGAACACTCCTGTCACATCGTTATGCACAAAAGCGCACTCCTGGTTTTGTGACCTGTGGAACATGGATGCATGGGATCCCAAGTCCATGTTTACTTCAGATACTGAAAGCAAGACACATGCAAGCTGGGCTGGTGGACCCCAAGGCATTTGGCTACATTTAGAGCCTGGAGGGTCATGATATGTTTCCGTGTCAAACTTTTTGCAGGCTGTATGAGTGCTGATAGTTTGGTCAGCGGGATGCGTCGAGCAACTAGTGGGCACGTTGGGTTAGGTCGCTGTAGCTATTGCTACTTAAAACAAATAAGAAAGCGCTGGAACACGAAGAATCAAAAAATAAAGGTGAATACTTACACGTTTCGTGGATTCTACCTGAAGTTCAAACTAAACAGTGATGGCAGGCAGCCACGGTCGCGGTCTCATTCCCATCGCTTCACTGTCTAGCGGAGCAACAGTCCACTCGAGGAAGCCTTATGAGCCGGGAAGGCGATTAGCGGAAGAGACAATCATATGAGACGCATGATAGGTGGATTGGAGCCGGACGTCATCGATGAACGACCTGAGATGGGGTGGTCGTGTTGCGGGTAAAACTAGAATGACCCCCACAACGAGGGTCCGCAAATCAGTTGTAAGAGGATATTTGACAGTTTATTCAAGCGAGCCTGATTTTCGTTCCTGTCTCGAAAGGTGCTCAAACAGTAACAAATTCGGCATTTGTGGGCACGTGTTCACTCGACTGTCCACCGCTTCAAACCGAAACCACGTTGCCTGCTACCAAGAGAGGATGAAATCACCGCCAAAGGAAGCAATCACCAAAGCTCTTGCTATTTTGCTGGAGAGCATCAGCGAGGAACAAGGGTTTCAATTGGTGTAGGAGCCAGTCCTTCTTTGGGATCCCCGATCGCTGAACAGGTCACTGACGCCTCTTCTTTTATACACGCAATCCAGTGATGCAGCGGCACTCGATTCAGCAGAGCTCGAAACGCTCACCGGCGCTGAAGAAGCGCTCGGTATAGCAAAGTCCTCTTTCGTCAAGGATATCGATCGGCTAATTGCCGATATTCGACGTCGCCGGAACAGCACTGCCCTGATTCATCAGCTGCCACCGGAGGTCTTCATTACGATCTTGACTCATCTTGCCGACGCCTATTCGCTGGAGGGAAAAGAGCATCGCATACTGGACCTTATGACGGTTAATCGGATATGGCGTGATATCATCCTCAACTCTCCTCAATTGTGGACAATCCTTCGATCCGACCACCCGCTCGAATTTGCCAAACAAGTCGTTGAACGCTCCAAGGCACACCCGTTATCCCTCATCTGGGACACCTCGACCTCGCATAATCTCGATATCGATGACAAAGAGTTCGAAGGTTTTCTGGAATTGGTTGTCCAGAGTTCTTCACGCATCAGGTCGATGAACATCGCCATGGGTGTCAAAAGCGTACGGACCCTACGGTCCCTCCTACGCGGTTCGGCGCCTCAACTGGAGAGCCTGACGGTCAAAGTTCAGCCAGAAGATACGGGATTGGCTAACACGAGGCAATGGTTCACGCTCTGGCAAGGTGGCCCCCTGAGAGAGCTCGTGTTGCATTCAACAGGTCTCTCCGATTGGGATTCATGGAGACTATCGGGTCTAAGAGTCCTGGATCTCTCCAACCCAACCAAAATACCTTCTCTAAACCAAATCCTACGCATACTCTCTACTTCTCCACTTCTTGAGCAGCTCAACCTCCGTTGGTTCGACTCTCTAGCGAACACTCCCGCTACCCAGGAGGAGGAGATCAACGTGGAGGGGCCTATTGAACTCCCACAGCTCAAAAAGATTCACATCGAAGCACTTCTACGATCCCATTGTGCCTCAATTCTGTCACACATCCGCCCTGAAGTATGCAATTCTGTTCGCATAGTCGACAGAGGGGCTGCAAGCGCAAACACTTTGCTCCAGGAAACGTTGTGGAGGGAAGGAAGCGAAACGATGGCGACTTTGCTACAAATTCCCAAAGCTTCTGCTCCGGCGCGGGCCGAGAATTCTTCGCTATCCATCGTTATCGAAGAGGAGGAGGCTACGATTGTGAACCAGGTGCGGATAGGCCCCGGATCGCTATCGGAGGCGGAGAAGAGTACCATCTCCTTCGCTCATACGGATGCATCCCGTGCCACTGAAGTCCTGGGCGAGTTCTTCTGGACTCTGGGCTTCGGAACACCTTCCATCCGCCTTCGACTTGAGAATTCCAGCGCCTGGAGGTACAAGCCAATCGACCTCCGCCCGTGGAGTGCTTCTCTTGGAATGCTGCAAGTCAAGGGCGTTCACTTATGTCGCCATGTACTCCAGCAACTGGCACAGCAATGGGTTAGGTGGGATGGGACTATCACCTGGATGTGTCCCAGGTTATCGTTTGTCGAATTGGACTATAGAGGTGATATATACGTTTATGAAAGGGAGGATATGGATGGTAGGGCGTTGCTGCTTGCTGTGGAGAAGCGGTGGTTAGGAGAGCATGACATACCACCGGTCCCGCAGCCGTCAAGATTTCGTGTATGGTGTGATGAAGGGCAGTTCGTGACCATACGGGAAAGGGCAGAGACAATTAAAGCAATAGTTCCATCTTTCGAGCTGCACTAGTAGTGGAATCCTAATAGGCTGTACACATTATGGCTGAATAATTCAATTCCATGGTTTAAATTGCATTCGAACCCTCATACTCCGGCCAAAAGTGTGTTGGGTTTCTTCGCGAGGGTGGGTGTGCGTGCAGAGTGTCGGAGTACGGCGGTGATTTCCCCAGACATCACAGTCATGGTCAGTTCTCAAACAACCACCCTACAAAGTGGCTCAGCTCCCGCCAGAAGGCAAGCACAGGGATAGCCTGATATGATAAATGCGGGACTTGTAAGCCCTTCTTCTCTTATTTTCTCCTTCTTTGCTAACCGGTGCAACTTCCCCCTTTATTGGATCCGACCGCGTAGGGAGTCAAGTTGACCGAGCTCCGACAACACGAACCTGGACCTCCTACACCTAACAACCGGGAATCTCCGCTCGGGTCGTAATTGTCGCATCGTCAGCCCTCACAAGCGAGGTCCTCATCCTACGGGAACAATATGAGTGACAACCTAATCGATACCACCTCTGTCTGCTCTTCAGAAAGGACTGCGGCAGTCCGACGTCAACAGTCACTCTTTAGTGAAACTTCAACCCTTGCTTCACCGCCACCAACCTGGCTTTCCGAGACTGGAGGCCATGATCGGTGGAAGCCTCGAAATATTCCTCGCTGGGCCTCTCAGCCCATGCAAACCCGAATATCCTTAGTTTCGATCACAGTCCGAACTAAATTCTGGGCGCTACTGTGAGTGATTTTACTTTCATCTTTTCGGGGGTAACAATCTGAGCTTGTTTTCGGATCGTTCTACTTTGAAAAGTGACCGCCTTTCTCGCCGCCTTGAGCCATTCAAGACGTGGTGCTACGAGCATAACGGCTGGGCGCAATTTGGAATTCGAGGTGTTCTATTTTTGGCTTGCATGCCGATTGAGTGGTGGCAGACTGGTGGTGACTATTTGAACCCCGGCCTCCTAATTCTTGGAGACATCGGTACTGGATGCATCCTAATTGGTTTCTTGATATGGTGTTGGGTCGGGTGGGGTGCACCGCTGACGGACCCTCAGCAGGAAGGCGTCGTCGGTGAGCACGTTGTTTGAGCGTGGTAGCGTTTCGTGTATAGCATCGACGCTTTGACCAGAATCGACGGTTATTTTATTTGGACTGCTTTGCGTATGATTATACTTCTGTACATCTGGGGAAGTCGGGCGTTTATTTCGCAGGGAGTAACGGGAATTCCCTTAGAAGGAACAGCGGGTGACCTTGCGTGGGCCTGGAGCATTAGCCGACTCAGCGGAACAGAGGGTTTTCGAAGAGCATTATTGCGGGGGTGCCTAACAATCCTCAACGTTGCATTAGCGCAGTGCGAGCCGTCGGCTTGCAGAAGGGAGGTTCTCGTTTGTCGAAGAACCACAGCTGTACAGCCACAATTGCACGTGCCCACAGCCCCCACATTGTACACATGAACAACCCGCAAGGTCGAATGGAACTCCGACAATGCGGGATTTATTTATAAGTGGCATTGTCTATCCACATGTCTGGCAATTTCGGTTGACTCATTTGTTATCGCGAGGGCCTTGCCTCTTTGACCTCATGGGGGTTACCGGACACCGTACACACCGAGTTTTGACCAATGAACGTCGAATACACGATCAACTGTCACCACAATATTCCCAGGTATACCTTGATGGTGTATCGATCTTCCCCTATCTCCTTCTGTGTTGAAGCAACCCGAAACAGAGGGAAATGTCAGGAACTCTATTCTGCGCTACCGAACTCGAGGCATTTCCTCTCGCCACTCTTGGACAGCACGTTTCTATTGCGAAACCTTCCGACTCCTGTACCATCTCCACAGCCAGTCCAAAACCGGTAAGACGCGTTTCGTCCACATTTGAGTGAATTCTCTCATTCAGAGGGTTCTGACGGAGGGGGTTTAAAAGGGTGGGCACACTAGATCCTAGATTTCCTCTCGCCGACAACCAAGAAAACTGATCCCCTGCCTTTGCTTCGCCCCAACCCCACATCCTCAGCTCCCTAATAGCTACTTCACTTAGTCAATCAAGGCAAATGTCAGAGGGCAGGTGGCTGATCAATGTCGTGCCAGTTTCTTTCCTCAAACCACCTGTGACGACCACTCATCAACACGACAGTAACGACTCCGTAGCAGAATGCCCCACCTGTAAAGCCGCTGCCGCCTACGACTCCCCACCGAACTCCCCACTCCCCCTGTACAAAACGGACGTTGAGGGCCTTAGTCCTCCTCAAAACTCGCAATATGCTGAATACCTGGCTATAGTCATCCGACGCGTCAGACCTCGGTGAGTCCCAAAAGAGTCACACTCATCACAACCAGATCTGCCCGCTAACATTGCCTGGACTCTAACTAAAAGCAGCACGGGACAATCTTCAACGGCATCTCGATTCGCGCACATTAAATGGGGCCACTATGGGTACATTGCGTGGTTCGTAGGTATAACCGGATCGTGCATCTTCATCTTTACGAAGCAGTACACTCTTTCCTTGATCTTCGAGGCCGTTTTCTTCTCTGTTATGTTCGTTTGCTGGGGGATGGAGCTGTGGGTGCGAGGATGGAGGAACGCTCACTTTGGGCTGGAGTTCTTCTCCGACCGTCAGAAGGAAGTGACACCCAGGCCCGCACCGACAATCTCATCTCAGTGCCCAGTTTAACCCATTTCAGGCGTAACCTTTTATTTTTTGGAGAGTTCTACACGGGATGCCTGAGGTGCGGAGGAAATAGAATACCCCGCCACCACTCCCACCTTGGCCTTCCGCCGTACGACATTCGGAACATTTTCGTAATCTATCAATTTCTAGTTGTATTCATGACATCCTTTCCCCATAAAATCGAATCATGTATTTCTTGTACAAACTATGCTTCTAGGTACCGATCCCGAGTTGCTCATTGTCGTCTCATGGTACCATTCTCGGACTTTGTACTCTAGCTTGGACATTATTGGTAGCTTTGAAAATGTTCATAAAAAAACTGTAGTATTGCACCGCAACGGAAGTTGCGCATTGTTGCCTTCTATCTTTGAGTCCTTCGATTGTTGCTCAAGTTGCTCAAGTCGTGTTTCCTCGTAAACGAAATGAAATGACCATATTTGAGCATTATAGTGCAGAAAAAAATCTCTCTTCACAGATTAGTTCAATGACTTGCACTATATTGAGGACTTCGGAATAGAAAAGTGGCTACTATACAGAAATACGCTCGGTCCCGCACCACCGCCTCGTTTCAGATTACGGCCAAAGTAACTAGCACCGACAAGAGCACTGGACCAAACACAGCGCAAATAGCAGATTTTCCGACCAAAAGCCTGCACGCTGCATTGAGTGGTATAACCCCACCCGTCCCCGTTACGCCTCCCGGACCTGTTGTCGTCGGGCCAGGGCTTGCGCCACTGGTTGTAGACCCGCCACCCTTGTGGAGATATTGGTTCCCGAGGTCGTTGAGTTGTCCGTTGGAGTTCATAAGATTGTTGTCCTAGATTGCCAGAAAGCACCTTAGTTAGACAAGAGTCGCCCATTCTCGAAAGTGATAAGGACAAATGTGATCGAGTATGAACAACGTACCGGATTCACACCTTGCACGTTGATAGTTGCCCCTAGCCAAGAGTACCTCTCGACAAAGTCGGTTTTCTCCATCCATGACTGAGTCGTTTCGAGAAAGTCGGAAACCTCCTTATCGGAGCATTGGCCCAATTTCGGATCGCCGAAATTCTGGCATGCCCACTCGGTCACCCAGATAGGTCTTTGGAAGGCGTTGTGGTAGTCCGTCTGAGAAGGAAAGAAAAATTAGTCAACCCAGTCAGAAGAAGAAATGAACAAGGGGCTCGTTTCGAGACTCGACAAGCTTGACTTACGACGTGATTAATGAAATCAGTTGCGTTAATACCGTAATAGTCTAACAAAGAAAGGAGTGAAAAAGCTAAGTGCAAGTTTCTTTCGACGCGAAACCGGCTAGGAGGACAAGTCCAAACTCACGTAGCGCAATAAAGTCAACGGTACAATTTCCCCCACAAGCTCCCAAGAAGTCGTACAACCACTGTTTTCCATCGGGAGCGTTCGTCGGAGCCGGACTCCCTAACCTCACCCCCGTGTCAGCTTTCAGGGGTTCGAGGTACTGCTTCCACTGGGCTGCTCCATCTCCAGCACTAATATACGCTTGGCCCTGCTGGTTCGGTTCGTTCATCGCCAAAATATTTTTGTAGTTCCGTTCGAGGATTGTCCCCGGGTTGACTTGAGCTTGGAAGTCGGTGATTTGCTGTATGCCCCAGAACATGGGTACGAATTCCAGATTGGATGGAGCCGCGGTGACGGGCCAGGGTGACCAGGTGTAGTACCAGCCGACGTTGGAGGAGGACCCGAGCGCATTCATGCTCAAATTCGGGTTGTTCCATCTGTGAGAGGGTTGGGATTGGCAGAAAAGATAAGCGCACTTGGAACAAGTCTCGGTTCGGAGAGAATGACTCACGCAAGGCCAGCTTTAGCAGTCCCGTCCCGACGCTGAAGGGCGGGGATTCCCAGTCGAGCATCAACGCCTTGATTAGTTGTAGAATAAAGTAGAGCCAAAAATACTGCTTGTCCCAGCCGTAGGCGGAGACTTGAGAAATCCTTGTGAGTTCGTCCGTCCAGAGTAGCCATATCGTAAATTAGTATGAGGGGGGTATATCAAAGGTTGGTATTAAGAACAGAGGGAGTAGAGGGGGGTGGGGCGCCAGAAAGCTGTGAGATGAGCCTTTTTATTATGGATCAGGCACGTGTTCGGTCAGGAACCTCTGACATCACCACCGCCTTGGCTTTTTTCCACCCACCACTCGCGCTTCGATCGAGTGGATCCGGCGACGTCAACGTCCGTAGAACAGAAGCAGGGTGCTACATATGCTAGGGTCGACACGTCAACCACCCGAGACCAGTTGTCCCCGCATCGCCGTCCACCTGCTTGCGATTGTCTTTCACGCGGGGAGCTCTAGGCTGCGGCATTTATGCATAAAGGCGTTGCCGAAATTTCAAACAACTCGAAATTACTGAAACAACTGAGAAAGAGAAAGAAAGCCCAAGGGCCGTTACACGCGAGCGGTACACAATGCACACAATGCATTCCGACATGAGTACCAAGGGTACAAAGACACACAAAAGAGGATTCAACCGAAGCCACCACGGTGAAGCAAGGGTTAGACCCTTTACTGGATATCGAACACGAGAACTTCCGCAGGAGAATCTCCGATATTCTCAATGACGAGCTTGTCGTCTTTTTGGCCTGTGGCAAATGCGCCATCTCCTTCAGCGAGTTCGAGTGTTTCGTTGACCTTGACGCCTAAACGGTAGTCCTTACGTTAGAACATGCTAATTCATAAATGAAGCAAGCAGCTTACGATTGCCTTTAGCCTGGAGGGTATTGTAGCCACTGGTCTGAACGACATGGATGTACCCTTTTCTTGCCGGCGCACCGTCCGCTGGTGCTGGGAAGACATGCTCGACGGACTTTCCCGGGCTTATAATCGTCGCTTTCAAGCTCAAGTTGCTCATTACAGGAGCTGGTCCCTTGGCTTCCCTCTCGTGCACGACTCCCTCATCACCTACAGGGGCGACCACAGTCACGAGCTTGTCGGTCTTTTCCTCATCTGTGAAATGCCGAGCAAAGTATTTGGGTTCAAGGTTTTGAGTGTTAGGCATAGCCCAGATCTGAATGAAGTGGACTGGAGTCGTTGCGCCCGGCTTGTTGTACTCGCTGTGTCGGATGCCGGTTCCAGCAGAGGTGTGTTGGATGTCGCCTCGACGGAGGACTTCGACGTTGCCCATGCTATCCTTGTGTTCGAGTTCGCCCGAGACAACGTAGGAGAAGATTTCCATCTCGCGGTGACCTAAGGGGAAGGCAAGATTTACCTCAGCTTGGGGTAATACAGGACAACGCCACAATGGAGACTCACCATGAGTACCGAAGCCTCGCTCTGGTTGAACGCGGTCCTCGTTGATCACACGCAGACAGCCGTAAGATTCATACTTAGGGTCGTAGTAGTCGGCAAAGGAGAACGTGTGTAGAGTTTTGAGCCAACCATGGTCCGCTGAAAAGACCCCCCATCATCAGCATCGCTCGGTCACCAATAGTCATACGACATTACCTCCACCACGGTCCTGGTTGAGCCGAGGAATAAGTTTGACGGTTGATGCTTCAGGGCTTGCTGCGGAGGTAGACATGTTTGGTTGAAGTCAAGGCTGGAGGTTCAAAATGGGTGTAACGGTTGTTGGTTGGGGAACTTGGAAGTGACGCTTTGGAAGTAGGAAGCGGATTGAGGTCCAACTCCCTTCAAGATTCCAAAGGCTTATATACGCATGTATCGGTACAATGACATGGACCCCATTTCGAGGGAGGTCCGGGCATTCGGAGATGTTTGATGACGCCGTGTGCGAGCTCCGAGGATCCGTGGTGATTGGCTAAGCCAACCATCCGGTCTGCTTTCGTAATGCCTAATTCTAATTCTCCTATTGGTCCCGACGGATCTTGTGTAACGCAAGAAGGACAAAATCCCGGAGGCTTTTATATCGAAAGGGTTTTGGGGAAGAATTGGTGCGCGAGGCGGAGCAAGTTGGAGTCCGATTCGGGGTGCTTGGCGCGAACGTTCACACATACCTTTTCATCCCGGACTTAATTCGCATACCTCCACTATCGCCGAGTCCCCCTAAGGTAACTCTCACCCGCCCCCTCCGCTTGATCTCCCCTTACGGTTCTCTATTTCCTGATTGTGGATCTGAACATGTGTTTTGGCTAAAAGGATTCCCCCTCTCGATTGTTCCCATTGACTTGTCTTCCTCCTCTATTCTGGTAACCACTGGATGTAAGCGGGGTATCGCGCACCTTGACGTTTCACGGCAGTCTGCTCGCGCGTAATAAATTTAGATTATCTCATCTCACCCGCTCCCCTTCAAATGAACGCAGAGCAGGAGCTGTGATCCACCTCATATGTTAAAGGGTACCGTGACGTTTCTCGTTTGAAAAGGGAGTGGCGGCGTGTGTAATTGATAGTGGCCAGAGGTGTAGCTACAGGATATAAAATGCGCGGGTTGTTTCATCGAGAAGTAAAAGGGACAACGGTAGCGAATGAAACAGGGATGTTTCGAGGGATGATATGAGAATCCGGACGTAGCCTAAACAACGACTGCCCTAGGTTAGCGTGGTCACCACCACTGATGGCAATGAAAGACCTGCCAGTCCATCAAAAATCTAAACAGCATTTATCCAACGGAATTCTTTTCCAAACACTCATCCAGAAGCCCCAGCAATCCTAAGACCCAGGCGCACGTTTTGCCCAGCGGTAAGCCCGTCCGGGTATAAATTTCACAGGCATCCCGGCAATGGTTTAACAGGTCGAAGAATTTGCGCTGTTTGGCGGTAGCTTTCATCAGTTCATCCAAGGCCAACGCTTCCCCTTCTTCATCCGCAATGCTAGCAAATAGCATCCGCGCTTGCGCGAAATGCTCCTCTGCTTCCTGAAATCGTCCTTGAAGGTTGAACAAGGTTCCGAGACTACGCAATTCTACTCCCTCGCCGCTGACATCTTCCATGCTGGAGGAGATGGCCTGCGCAAGGCAGTACGACTCCTCAGCCTCGGGATACATCTTTTGGAGGAGGTATGCATTACCCAGCTGATCGAGCGTCCTTGCGCGAGCGGCATCGAGGCCGATCCGATCAAGGATACTTTCAAGCAGACAAAGCGTTTCTGCCTCTTCTCCGTGTTCTGACAGAACCTTGAAGATATCTGCCAAAACCGCCAACGCAGATGCCTGACCTCCATCGTCGGAAAGGCTGATGAAAATAGCCTGCGATTCGTTGACCGTGTCCTCGGCCTTGGGATGCTTGTCCTGGGCAATGTAGACTTGCGCAAGATCGAGTAATGTGCTTGCTCTACTGGCCTGGTCATCAATGAGATGATAAGCATCCAGTGCTTGGTCGAAGGACTCCTTCGCTTCCTGAAGTCGATTTTGGCTTCTGTAGAGAGTTCCGAGACTGCGGAATGAATTTCCGACACCAAGATGATTGCCGATGCGCGACTGGATTTCGTTCGCCTCCTTCAAAGCCTTCTCCGCCTCGGGGTACTGTGATTGAGCCCCATAGACATCTCCCAGACCTTCCAAGGCATTCGCTACACCTAGGTTGTTCCCGCCGCGAGAATACATCTTGTGGGCTTCCCTGAACGCATTCTCCGCTTCGAGGTACTTGGACTGAGTGGAGTATATCTCCCCTAGACGGTACATCGCATTCGCGGCACCAAGGTCGTGACCAATCCGAGAATGGATCCCGTGGGCTTCTTTGAAAACCTTCTCCGCATCGTGCAACTGGAAATGAGCGCGATGAATCTCTCCCAAAACAAGCAACGCGGTACCCGCACCAAGGTCGTTACCAATGCGAGAATGGATCTCGTAGGCCTCTCTTAACGTTTTATCCGCCTCAGCGTACTTCAACTGTGTGCAGTAGAGGTCTCCCAGATCGACCAAGGCATTCGCCACACCCATGTCGTGGCCTACACGAGAATGGATCTCGCTGGCTTCCTTCCAAACCCTCTCCGCTTCGCCATACTTTGACTGCATACGGTAGGTCTTCCCTAGGCCACTCAGCGCGTTCGCTACGCCGAGGTTATAGCCTATGCGAGAACTGATAGCGTGGGCTTCTTTAAATGCTCTCTCCCCCTCGAGATAGTTTGACTGCGCCCGATAGATATTTCCTAGACCGAGCAGTGCATTTGCAACCCCGCGGTCATTTCGGATTCGTGAATGGATCTCGTGGGCTTCCGTCAAATCCTTCTCTGCCTCGCAGTTCCTGGTTTGAGCGCGATGGATCTCTCCCAGACTTTGCAACGCGTTCGCCGCGCCGAGATCGTAGCCAGCGCGTGAATAGAACATGTATGCTTGCTGGAGAGCCTTCTCCGCTTCGGGGAACTCTGCCTGCGTGCGATAAGTCTCTCCCAAACCGCTCAACGCGTTCGCCGCGCCAAGGTTGTGGCCGATACGCAGATCGATTTCGTAGGCTTCTGTATAAGCCCTCTCCGCCTCCACTTTTTTCGACTGAGACCTATATATATGTCCCAGCTGGAGTAGTGCATTCGCGACACCAGCGTCGTTGCTACTGCGTAAATGTATTTCGTGGGCTTCCTTCGAAGCATTCTCCGCCTCCTGGTTCTTTGAATGGGAGTGATAGACACGCCCCAGCCCGAGCAATGCATCCGCCGCACCAAGGTCGTTGCCAATGCGTGAACCAACTTCGTAGGCTTGCTTGAACACCTTCTCAGCCTCGGGGTATTTTGACTGATTGCTGTAGCTCTCCCCCAGACGAAACAACGTCTCTGCCAAACCAGAGTCGTCACCGAATCGGGAATAGATATCGCGCGCTCCTTCGAAAGCCTCCCCTGCCTCGCGGTGCTTTGACTGTAGGCGATAGATTTCTCCCAGGGTAACCAATGCATTCGCTTTGGTCCTGTTATCGTTTGTTCGAGTCGCAACGTCGACGGCTGACCGGCTGTAGACCTCCGCCGTCGCTATATCGTCCTGAATCCCGTGCATTTTCCCAAGCTCTATTAAGAGGGCCGCCGACCGCACCTTCGGATCACCAGCGGTGTGCTTGGAAGGAGTCGTAGATGGCTGACAACGGTTGGTCTCAGCTTTGGGGAAACGCTATCCTCTAATGAAACACTCACGACGAAGCGAATCTTTTGCCGAAATGTTGTAGCGTCTATTCTTCCGACTGGATTTGAGGCCCAGCAATCCGACATCAGGCTGCAGAGCCGCAAGATATGGGACAGTTCCGCGTCCTTCCGAATCGCTGGCAAGTCCCCCTTCACAACGCGCGAAATGATAGGACCTTCGAATTTGACATCTTCAAACGGGATTCTACCGGTTACGATCTGGCACGTAGACGCGCATGTGAGCCGAAAGCCACCGAGGAAGCTGTGCCTCGCGGAAGACTTACCTCCCAACAAATCTAGCCGATAGCCCACATATCGCTCGGTAAGTCCTGTACCCCATTGTCAAGGACCTCAGGAGCTGTCCATCTGAGGGAGAACTTGGGCCCCGTTAAGGTAAGCTCCAAGGTCAAAGGGTTGAATTCGGCCTTTGGGGAGGTCACTTGCTCAGCAGTGTCGTTGTCGACCTCCTCGCGAGACAACTCCGACCGATTGCGCCCCTCCACCGTGTCGCTTCGAATAATGCGAGCCGATCCGAAGTCTGTGATAACGGCATGGTAGGATGCGTTGACGAGAATATTGAACTGGATGACGGGCTCGATTAAGTCAAGCTATATCAAAACGCGAGTCGGAAGACTTACAGACTTGAGGTCACCGTGGCAGACGGGAGGTACTCTAGCATGTAGATACTCCACTCCGTTTATAACATCTTGGATCTAGGTAGATAATTCGTTCGTTCGTTTTAGACACCTCAGGCTTTGCACGCCTGAATTGCACTCACCAAAGAGACCCGTTCAGGGACGTCCCACTCGCCTGATTTCAAAAATTCCCGAACATTTCCATTCCCTTCCCAAGGTAAAACAATCCATGCGTCTCCCTTTGGCATGTCCTCCACGAAACCGATGAGTTGAATAATGTTAGGATGAGAAAGTGAGGCCATGAGGCCGAGCTCGCTGGCGAAGGACTGGTGGGGAGCAACTCAGAATCGCAGCGGCAAGAAACGACGAGGAACATACCTTGAAAAACTTGGTGGACTCTTTGGCGCTCTCGCGCGCCCATTCGAGCTGCTTCACCGCCACCATTTGCTCTGACTCGTTTGCTGTAGGTCCTTCGCCTGGAACAAGAGTCGCGAAAATGACAACGCCTTGACCTCCTTTTGCGCGTGGTTTGTCGTCCGTTATTTTGAGTCTGCTTGGATCGATCCGGTGACTGGACATTCCGTTAAGAATATCCCGCTTCAAAGTCCGCATTAGGCATTAGCCGAGCCTTTTGTTCCCGAGAGGGGACTTACAACCTTGCTGTGATTTTGCCGCTCAGAAAGCTGTGGCGCTGTATCGTCCGCCATGAGAAACCAAGTTGATAGAGGCTAGGGACGATGCTAGGGCTGCTAAAAGGGTTTATGAGTGATGGGCGGGGAGTGGAACGGGGAGAGGGGAAGAATGAGCCTTCGGAGTGCAAGGGAAACCCTCCACTTTTGAAGTTTCCTGGACGCTAAAAGCCCTCACCTAGGTTATATTGACCGTGCGCGCAGATCGCGCTCCTTTTTCTGCCGTGGAACTCACAGCCCGAGAGATATGATTGATTGTGCCAGTGGTTTAACCCGGTTTTGGTTGGTAGGGAACCGGATCTCACTCAACTCGATAAGGAATGGGACGGGCTTTGGTGTTCGATAACTGTGGTGGAGAACTTGTTTTGATCGTCCTGTAATCGACCGACCGAGTGGAATCGTTCTGCTGGCGCTGAAGGCGGTGGACTGTCGCAATTGCAACTGGAGACTCTAAAGCTGTCGCGTCCTAGGCCAAGTGATGGGGGACTTGCGCTGATGACAAAGCAGAGGTGCATGGGCCTCGTCGTGTTGCTTGTTTCTGTTACCTGACCCGGCGACTTCTCCGAATCAACGAAAAGTCGAAGACGCCGCGTTGCGCCCAGTCCTTAATCTCCTCAAGCAAAGCAACGAACCCCAAAAGACACTCTGAAGGGACAAGATGGTAGAGGGAGTGAGTATACCGCTTCTTAAGGACTCCATTACGGTCCCCTTTGGTGGCATGGTTGGGAGCTTGTGCAACGACTCGGCTGCGAATGCTATTTCGATCCAGACGGGATTACAACCTCTGCCACTCTCCCTCCCTTGAGCTACTGTGCAGCAGTAGTAGCAGCGTCGTATTGACAAACTTGTGTCTTTACTATAGAAACACTCACAATTCCGCCGATTCGTTGAGATTGGTCGAGGTAGGAGGGTCGCAGCAATACACCAAAACGAATCGCTGATTGCTTTTACTCTCCTCAGTTGTCCTCGTCAGCAAGGGCGAGCACAATGGCAAGCTCGCCGTTATTGTTGAAATTGTCGACCATTCTCGGGTACGCTGGGAACTCCCCTTACGGAAATTATTCCAACGCTGATCGACCGACCCCGAAACACAATCTTTTAAGGCAATCCTCGACGGCTCGGCAACCGGCGTTCCCCGCGCTCTGTACCACTACACAGACCTCCTCCTCACTCCCATCGTCATGAAACTTCCACGCGGTGCACGCTCAAAGAAGGTCCGCAAGGAGTTCGAGGCTCAAAAAATCGTAGAGAAGTGGGAAGCATCTTCATGGGCTAAGCGCCGTACCGCCAAGGTCTCGAGACAGAACCTTAGTGACTTTGGACGGTTTGAGGTTACTGTACTTAAGAAGAGGAGAAGGGATGCGGTCCGGAAGGCAGTGGTGAAGGCCAAGGCTGCATGAGCGTTACTTTGGTCGTGATTCTTTGTATCAATGTCTTCCTTCCTGTCACTGTATGTGCACCTTTTTGCGTTATTTTTCCGTATGCAGTTCTGCATCGTCGTCGTCCATGCTGGAACCTCGGATTGATCGAGTACCGGGAAGCCTGAGTTGCAGACTGGTCAAGGTTGGGAGCGCTCGTATTTCCTTCTTGGCAGGTCAATTGAGGCTGCCGAATCTTTCAATGTATCGCAATGGTTAGATTGCATCACAGGTTTTCTTCATGTTCGATCCTTAACGTTTAGCGTTCTCTCTGGGGCAAGAACCGGCCAACCAATGCCGCTGATGTCGTCACCCTCATGCCGAGCTAATATCCCTCAGCTGTGCAAGCGATATTCTTCTAGCTAATGATTGGTAGCTTCACGAGTTTAGGTTGAGGTGCCGTAACTGAGCGCTTGAGACTATCGCTGAATGTCGACGAGAGCAGATTGGTGTGGCGTCGAATCAGCTTACGTGAGCACGGTTGAATTCGGGATTTTGCTCTCAACTGCCTCCCATCGTCACCCATTTCCCTCGCTCTCCCCCCAACCCCTCTACCTTACCTTAATGGCCTCGCTGTTCAGGACAGCGGCGAAGGCGGCTGCGCGCACGTCTCGCCTCTCAAGTGCGACACCAAAACAACCTTCAACTCTTTTACGTTCGTTTGCATCAACACCTCAGCGGCAAGCTCAACCGGCAGACCAAGCAGCAGCAGCCCGTCAAGCCATTGAATCCTTCCACACCCATGAAGATTTGCACGGATTTGATGCGGAGAGTATATTGAGCGAGACGGGTGTTACTAGCAAAGACGCTGCTCTTCGGCATTTTACTGGTATGTGAGCTTTTTCGTTCACGTTTCGGCTTCTCAGTGCACTGAATTGGAATTGCTTTCTAGTGAACTTTGGGTGAGAGCTCAGCTCGGACAATGCATCGGTCACTTCATCCTGACACTCTCCATCAGTCCTCAGCATCCTGCTGCTCACGGTGTCTTGCGTCTCATCCTCGAATTGAACGGCGAGGAGATTCTCAGGGCTGATCCAGTACGTCCAGCCACCAATCCGCACCGTCTCATTGGTCAACTTATTAACCCCACCTTCAATGCCTTAGCACATCGGTCTTCTGCATCGTGCAACTGAAAAGCTCATCGAGTACAAGACTTACACGCAGGCTCTCCCGTATTTCGACCGGCTGGACTACGTCTCGATGAGTGCGTCCGCCACGGCTGTCCGCCTCTCCCACCCAACGTCCTTACGCCCTTCCCCCTTCACCTACAGTGACCAACGAGCAATGCTATTCACTCGCTGTTGAAAAGCTGCTCAATATCGACATTCCTGAACGTGCCAAGTGGATCCGAACCCTGTTCGGCGAAATCACCCGTGTTCTTAACCGTCAGTCTCCCTTCACTCCTAGCTTTGATGATTGCACCGTCTGAATACTTCTGATTTACTCGCTAGACTTGATGGCCGTCCTCACCCACGTCATGGACGTCGGTGGTCTCACTCCCTTCTTGTGGGGTTTCGAGGAGCGTGAAAAGCTCATGGAATTCTACGAACGCGTCTCCGGTGCTCGTATGCACGCCGCGTACGTCCGTCCTGGCGGTGTCGCATTCGACTTGCCACATGGTCTTTTGGACGACATCTTCAAGTGGGCAACCCAATTCTCTTCCCGCATCGACGAAATCGAGGAGGTCGTTACCGGGAACCGTATCTGGAAGACCCGTACCGTTGGTATCGCCAAGGTCACCGTTCAGCAGGCTTTGGACTACAGCTTCAGCGGTGTCATGTTGAGAGGAAGCGGTGTGCCGTGGGATATCCGGAAGGTCGCTCCTTATGAGAAGTACGACGAAGTGGAGTTCGACATCCCAGTTGGCAAGAACGGAGATTGCTACGACCGGTACCTGTGCCGTGTTCAGGAGATGAGGGAGAGTTTGAGGATCATCAGCCAGGTAGGGGAGATTATATTTCGACTAGTTCTAGTCTGACGGTCCGCCTCCCCTTTCAGTGCTTGAACAAGATGCCACCTGGTGCCATCAAGGTTGACGACCACAAGCTCGTCCCACCACCGCGTGCCATGATGAAGGAGAGCATGGAGTCCCTCATCCATCACTTCAAGGTACGGCTTCGCGGATCATGGGCCACATGAATGGTTCTGAACTGACGTTGGGGTACCCACAGCTTTTCTCTGAGGGATACTCTGTTCCTCCTGGCGAGACTTACAGCGCAATCGAAGCTCCTAAGGGCGAGATGGCTGTCTACCTCGTTTCGTGCGTTGCAAATTTTCGGCAAAGTGCGCTGCTTCGGATGTCACTAACCCCCGCCGCGTTTTTTTTAATAGAGATGGCACCAACCGACCGTACCGATGCAAGATTCGTGCGCCCGGTTTCGCACATCTTCAGGGTGCCGATTTCATGATGAGACGTAAGTTATTTGACGATTGGCATATCTTTTTGCGCTTACTGATAGACTTTTGTTTCCGTCGTAGATGTGAGAGCTCGACAGCGCTTTGAACCTTTCCTTCATGTCCTAACGTTTCCAACTCCGATAGCACTTCCTTCCCGACGCTGTTGCTATTATCGGTACTATGGTAAGATCTACCCTCCGTGCCCGGGATCAGATGCTGACCGTGTCGTGTCCTGCCTCCCTTTCCGTAGGACTTGGTGTTCGGGTAAGTGACGATATCTTTCACGCCCTCTCTTGCAAATGCTGATGTGGTTCTTTTTCAGCGAGGTCGATCGATGAAGAGTTTAGATGTGCCTCGGTTCCAGTATTATTCAACGTGTCGTTATTGGCACCTTCGACGGATACAATTACAATTCATTCATCATTTTCGGAGCATCGTACGGAACAACAAAACGGGTTACACAAATTTGTTAGGAATCTACCATCATCTGCGACAACCACACCTCCCAAGAGCATGATTTACAGCCTTGGAGACTTGAGGGGCGAAGCCGTCGGGGAGGTGTATGGTTTCAAGCGGGCGTGGCCGGACTATTACGCCAAGCCTTGCGTCGAATTCGGCATTCGCCGAATCGCATTTGCCCCACCGATCCCACACGAATTCTTCGAACCCCCAGACTCCCGGTTGCTCATGATGCAGGTCCAACTCGGTGAGGTTGGGAAGCGGCCATGTTACTCCACTGTCAGAAACCATTGGCTTGGCGATGACCTCGAAACAGCCCAGCCAACTGATCAGCCCGGACGCTCCTGAAAGATGTTGCATGGCCTCGGTGGATATGTTAACATCTTGTTCGATGGTGACGTCGGCCTGCCAGGGAACCTTGTCTGATATCCAGCCGAGAAGTGGAGCGTCCTGCCGATACTCCGGATTGTCGATACATATTTCTACTCCCTCTTCTACTGCCCCCCACGTATGCGGCGATGTCAAGCGGATCCGAACACCACCGATCTCGATATGGGCGGTATTTTGCGTCGCTATCAATGATTTGATCCGGTCCGCAATTGAGTTCGTGACCTGACGCAGGAGCTCCAACTTTAAGACCCCTTCGAAGCCAAATACGATGGACCGACAATTTGAAGCCTCCACACGCCGGATGATGGCATACTGAATGCTGGCCGGTACACAGCTGCAACGCAGATCGAGCAGGCTAGGGAGATGGATCTTCTCCCGTTTGCGATCCAGAACTCCGTCAGACGTGGTCCACCCAGAAAGGCAAATGGTTTCCAGCTGACGTGACTGCGCGATCACCTCCATTACCTGCTTGCAGGAAGGAACCTGGTCGGACAACCCCTCCAGGCGGAGTGTCCGGAGCCCCGCCATCAGTCCCGTCCAGGTGAATGATTGATTCTGCAGCTTGATGGCAGGGAGTGGTTTTGATGAGGCCAGAGTGACCGCTAGAGGAATTGAACGGCTGGACAATGACCTTGTAATCTGGATGCTCCGCAGAATACAAGCCGGTACTTCCAAGGTCCCCACCCCAGGGCCATTAAAAATAACAGACTGCCACCGTGCCCGGTGTGGCAGGATGACGGCCAGGAAGGCTTGAACCTTTGGGCCACGTGCTCCGCGAGCCACCCGCCTGATGCTCAATGGATTTCTTTGTGACTTCTGGAGGAAGAGCCGGACGGTCGGCAGGTCCCAGGACCCATCGATTACCGTCCAAAGCGTGGGCGTCCTCTTGACGGTTCTCAGCCAGTGGCTTGATACGCTAGCCAATTGTCGGAGGAGGGCGGGGCGGGTACTGTTGCCGTCTGGATCTTCATCAATGTGTTGCACAGTGTCGTGCGTCTCCTCTTTGCCTCTATCGCGTTCGCTATATTCGATTTGGTATGGACTATTATTCCCATGATTTGTTGTAATAATACTATGATGTTCGTATCATGTTTGTGGCGTATTTGTACATGTGGTGAGATTGTTTGTTACTACTACTATATATACTGCATGTACACGTACGAATAATATATTATTGACTCTTCGACTCCCTCTTCTCAGTGTGAGATACCCACAGTCGTCGGATTGCTGCGTTAAACAGGTTATGGGCCCAGACCGTACCTACTAAAC
>WSUB01000011.1:299512-477336 GCA_019633425.1 Tulasnella sp. 424 | reverse complement strand
AAACTACATAGTGAGACTCCAAGAAACACCGTACGGGGATGCAGATTACATGGAGGTCTTACGTGAAGAGTTTGATGAAGAGACCAAGTGTATCTTTCACGAAGAGGATGACGAAGCGCTGTATGTACGAATCGGAGGTCGAAGAGATAACTACGAAGATGAAAACGACCTCTGTAAAATCGAGTTCGGGAACCTCGAAGTTCAGCGGTAAGCAGAGCCTGACCGCAAGCGGAGTCGACGTTCGTTTATATCTCGAGCCCGCAGAAACGAAGTCGTACAGGCCTTTGAGCCCTCCATCAAAGCCATTGTTGAGTCTATCAAGAAACACGCGGACGGACAAAAGAATACGGTACGAGTCCTTGGCTGTAATTGCGGCAAAGACTCCGAGCTTATCCTAGTCTTTGTCACGGATCTCAGCATGTATTCCTTGTTGGTGGCTTTGCAGCAAGCCCCTGGGTTCTCAGTGAGACGAATCGCCGCTTGAAGAACACAGGAGTAATCGTGAAGAGAGCAGATACCAATACGTAAGTTCTCGAAATAGGGCTGGTGACGACAAAAGGCTTAGGGCATCCGATTGCTGGAGAGCCAAGGCGGTTGCCCATGGAGGTGTAGGCTTTTATTTGGATCGCTATGTAGCTGAACGCACCACGCGTTTTACATACGGGCTCGCCCTACGCATCAACTACGACCCCTCCAATCTTGAGCATGTGAAGCGGTTCCACAACCTCCAGACGGACCCTGTCTCGGGTGAGGTCGTTATCCCTGGAGGATTTTGCCCGCTAGTAAAAAAGGTACGTGTGCTTGACGGCGTTCTGAGAAGTAATCTCATGAATTAGAGACAGGGAGAGCAAGTTAAAGTGGATAGCGTGTATAGGATGAGGGTACGGAGCGGGGCGTACCGAGCTCCCGAATTCTACAGTTGGGAGCAATCCCTTGTCCGATACAGCGGTTCTCAGGACGATATAACCTTTGTGGACATGGATCGTATGGACGCCACCACTCCTTCAACTCTGGTTCTTTGCTAATTAATCGTTCTCTAAGCTTCTGAGTTCGAATCTATAGGGTGGTTCGAGTGCGAAATGCCTGCTGCGGCAATGACACGCCGGAAGGGGAAGCATGGTCGTTATTGGAGTGCGGGCTGGGAAGTCGTCATTACTCTCGGGACCGTCGAGATCAAGTGCCAGGTTAAATGGGATGAGAAAGTGAGCGAGCTTGCCATCCGCCAAACACTTGGACTAAACTGCTTATCCTGTAGGGAGTGCAAAAGAAGTGGGTTACGATTGTGGTCTTCATGCGCAGCTTGGTACTAAAAATATCCCTTCATAGAACCCCAGCACACAGCATTTGGGAAGATTATTACTAGAGCTACAAGGAGCTGCGCCAAATAGCAATCTAAGTCGCGATATAGTTCATTTGTGCGGACACCTGCGTTATCGAGAGCCCTTTGACGCGTACGTTTTCACCCAAAAGCCTCGCGATTCAAATCCCTTCAACTCAAAAAACCAAGCCTCGCTCTGTGTACCACTCGAATGGCAACACACGTGGCTATAGGCGTGCTCCCAGGAGTGTTCTTAATGCGAGTGCCCAACAACGGTCGCCGCCAAACCATCCGAGCGTCGGCGAGATGAGTCTCGTTCAAGTCATGCGAAAACCTTGACAACTTGCACTCGTAATTCTGATTTCCTCCCCCCCCCTCCCTCCGGGGAAAAACGAAACGAAACAAAAATGTAGATACAGCAACATCGGACAAGAAAATACTGCCGCTTCCTGCATTCTCGACGGACAGCTTGACTGATGTTCAACTCCCCTCTCCACCCCAAAATACTTTCTCCCCATTAAATGCCGATCATTTCGTTGAGATTGTTTTCGGTCAAGACTTGAGGTTTCTTGAATACGTACATCAGAGGAGGTTGATTCGAAATTTCTCTCCCTTTCTTCTGCGAGTATAGCAATCCGAGTCCAGTTGTAGAAACAACAAGATCATTCGGATATCGGCGATCCTGCTTGTCGACGTCCATGCTTTCTGAAGAGAACGGATGTCCGTTAGATGGACTGTATGGATGGTAGTTTGTCGTCATCATCTTTTCTTGGATATTAGTCAGCAGTTTGAACGTTTCGCCCATGATTTCCTTCATTTGAAGTTGAAAGGCATTTGCGAAAGCCTCGTCGTCGGGGCAGCGATTCTTCATAATCAATCGACCCGCCAGACGACAGTAGCCAAGCGCTTTGTCTGCATAGGCATCAATCGCCTTTTCCTCATCGAGTCCAACTCCCTTTAAGTTCCGGTGAGTAAGGAAGCGCCAGCGGCCGTATGCGGGCTGGACCTCTGAGGATCAGGAATTGCGGTGTTATCAGAAAACACGTTTTTTCGGAACGTGGATTGGAACTCATATCTTACCTTCCTTCATGACCTCTGCTGAGATGCTTCGCAAGGCGCCATCGATGTGATACCCCTCAGGGGAGGCAGCAAGTCTAGCCGAGAAGGACCCAAGGATCTTGGTGGCCACGAAGACGATAGATGCCTGCCAGGCACACTGAAGGAAGAGGGGGGCGCACTGACTTTGCCCAGGCCTGGCTCCCTCGAGAGCGTTGACGAGCTGACTCCCGATGCATTCCCTCATGATCTTCACTTCCTCCTCGGTTACTGGCTTGGCGGCTACACTCTCCTCTGACATTCTCGAAGCGTCTTTGATCCACCTCACGGCTACGCTTCGAGCAAGGCCTCTGATTTTCTTGTTGATGTCGTCTACCATATTTCGGATGTCAACTTCGGAGCAGTCGTCGTACATGCAAAGGGTCTTCTTCATCTCTGCCAGCTCGGCGTCCTTCTCCATCAGCTCTCCGCCAAGCTCCTTTCTTGTCGATTCGAGTGCTTTACGCAGTTGGTCGACTTGAGCCTCTAGCTCTCGATTCGTAGCCTGAAGCGTAGCAACTGGGTCTGGCCGGCCAAACCATCCCCACGTATCATTTGAATGTGGCCTGCTGGAATGTCGCGACCCTCCGGGATTGGCATGTCTTGTCTCGTGGCTACGTGGAGGATGATGTTTCTTGCTTTCATATGCTGAGTTGGGGTGGGGTTCTCCCTGGGGCTTAACACCGTCACCTTCGTTGGACGCGTTCTGGGCCGGCGTATTGGCAGTTTGATCGTGCAGCTCAGGGTTTTGGGTCTCTTGATTCATTGCTAGGATGTTGGCGACGTTGAAAGCAGACTGGTTTGTGAGGCGAGGACGCAACAGCTCGAGGGCCGCTCTTAAGTTAGAGGTAGACTGCGCAAGTTTCTTCATAGATTTCTCGGTGGATAGCCTCGCACATCGATTAATGTCTCGAGAAGCGCTATTGATGCGGCGATTGACTTTCCGTTTGCTCTTTTGGGCAGGAGGTTCACTTGCACCTCGATCCTAAGCGCCGAGGAGGTCCTTCCCCGCTGGAGTTAAAAGACTCGTTGCAGAGAGGGTTTGAACGACATACCACGGTCAGATATTCTTCACTATGTCTTCTCGCTCAACCTATTGGGGCTCAAAGTCCACGCTCGCTATTGCCATTGATGTCGGCACCACATATAGCGGTGCATCGTACACTTTCCTCAGACCTGGAGAAGTTCCCCGAATTTACGACGTCACTGGGTAAGATAACTCGTGCGCAGGGCTGTGAGGATCATAAATATTTATTCTCCACTCAGGTTCAAAGGGCAAGAGAATAGAGAGAGTAACACAAAGGTTCCATCAGTGCTCTTCTACACGCATGGGGGCGATCTCCTGGCCTGTGGAGCAGAGACCAAAAAGCTCGGGCCACGGAGAGGAATAAAAACAGAATGGTTGGTTTGAACCTTCTTGGGTTTACGATTTCGCAAAATTGACTATGGCCAAGGTTTAAGTTAGAGCTTCGCCCGCCGTCAATGAGAATCGATACCCCGACAGTCCAGTTGCCCCCGGGGCGGGATATCATCGACGTCTTTGGAGACTTTCTTAGATACATGTACGATTGTGTACGGATGCACATTATCAACACTCATGTCGATGGCAATCGACTGTGGTCTTCGCTAAATGGAACAGCACATTTCGTCTTGAGGTAAGACCTCCCGTTTCCCTCACCGGCTGATGCGCAGCAGCTGACGTAAACTAGTCACCCAAACGGCTGGGGCTCCTATCAGCAGGGTAAAATGCGTGATGCGGCGATTCGAGGCGGGCTCATACGCAATACTCCTGAGGACCGTGAGAGGATCGAGTTCGTTACTGAAGGCGAAGCCAGCTTCCATTGGTGCGTTGAGCAGGCAATTGCGGGAGGCGCACTGAAGGTACTTTGTATATCTATAACACCAATCGAAATTTTAATTAAACTATGTCATAGGAAGGAACCAATATCGTCGTAGCGGACCTCGGAGGAGGAACCATCGATGTCTCCTCTTTCCTCGTCAAGACGCCAAGGCCGCTCCGTCTTCAAGAGCAGATGGCACCCGACTGTAAGGGACGCCGTTAACTAGCACTGGAGTCTGGGCTACTAATGATGACTTTGTGTCCGAAAAGGCTCCCTCGCCGGGTCGATCACAGTTACGGACAGATTTGTAAGATCAATAGCAAGTACGAGGTCCAAGTCTCGTTGCCGTTTAACTCTAGGACCCTCATGCCAAACTTCTTACAGGGAAGCTCCATGGTACACCGTACGGCGACGACGATTATATGTTGACTTTACGCGAGGAGTTTGATGAGGACACTAAGTGTCTTTTCCGTGACGACGGCGATTCAGAGGTCTACATTCGCATCGGAGGCCGACGGGATAACTTTGAGGACGAAAATGGTCTCTGTAAGATCGAGTTCGGTCTCTTGGAGGCTCAACGGTATGCACTGCTCTTTCTCAATGAAGCTTGTGATCGCTTACAGATTCTGTGTTTCAGCCAAGATATCGTGGATGCTTTTGAGCCCTCAGTTGCGGCGACAGTTAACGCGATCCGGAAACATATTGCTGGGCGACGCGACGCGGTCAGTCCATGAACTCACATACGAGCTTCCTCAACACTAGGTCTGACCCCCCCCCCCGGGCCTTGATTTGATAGCATATATTTCTCGTTGGAGGGTTCGCTGCTAGTCCTTGGGTGCTTAGCGAGACTAGACGTCGACTGAGAATGGCGGGAATTACCTGTGAAGTCAAGCGAGCGGATAGTAATACGTGCGTGTGCTGGTCTTCACCGAATGGATGAAATTATTGACCTCCCTGGATGTTTTGGATGCTGTAGGGCGAAAGCTGTCGCTCATGGGGGGGTGGCTTTCTATCTTGATCGTAATGTCACAGAACGGACCATGCGGCATACTTATGGGGTCACTCTTCGGCCAGGCTATGACTCGTCGAACTCCGAGCATCAAGCACGCAGGCACAAGCTCTGGACGGATCCAATTTCGGGCACGATATATGTCGAAGATGGTTTTTTTGCGCTAGTTAAGAAGGCAAGTCATGACGCCTAAGGTGAGAATCTGGCTACCAGCTAAGCAAGTCATAGGGCCAAGTCGTCAAGGTGGATAGTGTATACACAGAGCACGTCAACAGCAGAGCGTGCCGCACACCGGAGTCGGTGACCTGGTCTCAATCGATTCAGCGGTACAACGGCACTCGAAGCAATATTACGTTCACCGATATGGATCGTGCGTCAACTGTCCCTTTATAACGTCGATTTTCGCTCATGACCTTCCCACCTCACAGCTTCGGCATTCGACTACATCGGCTGGTTCCACTGTGAAATACCAGCGTCAGCGATGACTAGGCGAACAGGGGCACATGGCGCTTACTGGGCTGTGGAATATGATATCGTCATCACTCTGGGGACCGTCGAGATTAAGGCCCACGTTGAATGGGAAGAAAATGTGAGTCTGGACTTTGGGATCATTCGGGAAGTTCGTCAATTTAAGCTCCATCTCCCTTGTCAGGGCATTAAAAAGAAGTAAGCGCCCTTGACGAGCGCCTGCATTGCCTAACGTTTCTCTCTTTCAGGACTCCTGCGAATAGCATGTGGGAAGATTACTACTAGGTTAGCGGCGACGTGCGATCTCCGACTTGTGAGAATTTTTCGAAGGATTGCAATCCCTTAAAATTGGCCGATGAGGGTTAACACATCATGTATTGATACTTTTTGACATGGATCTGTACTACTTGCTGTGAAAACCGTGATGCTGGTATGAGGTAAACGAGAGGGTAACATGAAGGCTGTCGTTGCTCCAAGACACGGCGCCGAGGCAGAAAGCGTCCAATAAGGATGGACTGGAAAGAACCGCGACGGCATTGAGAAGTAGTCTGTTCCGAAATATGCGAGATGGGTGTCTTCTCACGAGCTGGCGACTTCGGGTACCTGAGATGGACCCACGATCTCGCGTCCTCAGCCCCTCGCACAAATACAAACATCTACGAGCACCTACCGGCGAGACAAGCTGAGCATTGAAGTCGCAACCAGAACCCGACCCGAAAGTGAAATGATGCTAGCTTATCGTCCTACCATGCTAGGTTAACGCTGAACGTGATCTACGATATGGCCTACAATTGATGTTTTCACGGTTTGTTTGTTTGCCTCACGGTTGATTACAACAGCGGCCATCGCCTTGAATTGCTTCAGGCACGATGTATTCAATTTTGCGGCCTGGACCCCTTCTCTTTAGAGCTGGTCCCAATTTGGGTTCGGCCCAACCGTCTTTGAGAGTTTTTTAAACCCTTCCAAGGATTCTATCTCGTGGCCTTCTTCCAACCTCCCCTCGACGTGGTCGCTGATCGTCCGAGCCGCCTTACGACCATGTCAACTGTAGTTTCCCGGGATGCAAACCAGACACTGGCAGCGCTACAAGGTCCTAGTACCGAGCTACCGCCTGATCGCCCCGTTTTTTCGACCGGAAACGTGCTCACTCTCATCGCCGTGGTCACGTTCGTTGTTCTCTTCGCGTGTTGGGCCCTCCAGATCCCAACCCGCCTCCGACAGTGGCAATCCCAATCACGAAAGGGAGCGTTACGTCCCCTAAGGCTGCCTGAGGTGGCAGACCTAAGGCAAAGGAGCCAGAAACCTCAAGTCAGACCATCCAAGTCCGTCAGAGCATCCAAAGGCGCGGCGGTTGAACTTGGCTGGGGTGCAAATGAATCTCCTACGTCCATTGAGATCGAGACCGGAAGCATGGACAGCAGAGGATGGAATTCGGGACCGGATGTTCGCTGGTCTCGAGAGAGTGATGTGAGTGGTATCGTTTGGACTGCGGGAGCGGCCGCTAACGCGGTGCGTTACAGGGTGTTGGACTCCTGCCGTACCCTCGTACGGCCTACGTCTCGCCTGCGAAGAAGAGGACTGCGGTGCCATCCATACTGTTGTTCCGGCACAAGGATGGGAGGCCCTTCTTCGCATCCAAGCCGCCAACGAGATCTAGCCCAGGAGCCACCAAGACTGGTCAAATATCCCCTCTATTCCTATATAACTCAGTTGCGGTTCAGCCCTACGAGAAGCTGGTATCCCTCCCGTTTGTTCCTTCCGAATAAGGCTTGATCACGTAGCGAGCTTTGATGGCGTTCCTTTTCTTTCATTATCATTTTGGGATTCATGTTGCTTTGGGTGTTAGTTACGGGTGGATTGTTTACAATGGATATATGCGGTGGTGATCAACACAAGGCAGCCAAACAGGACCGAAGTAAAGTTGTATATAAATCCGCAGATATAGACAAGATGACGAACTTTAGCTACTTCTTCTTGGCATCCCTGACGCTCAGCACAATCTCATCACCGTCGTCAAAGTTGTAGGTAGCCAAACTCATAGAGTTAGTGAGCACCTTGTTTCCGTAGCTGAGCTTCACCCTGCCAGCCGCTAATGTGCTCTTAATATAGCTCAAGATCCTCTCCCGTAAAGTAGACACGAGAAGCGTGACCGGCAAGTCCTTGATCTCCACCACAGAGCCATCCAGATTCCACTCAGGCTTGAGAGGAACATCGCTCGTATCTGCGGATGGTAGACGAATTGAGAGCGTGATGGGTTCAGGATGGAATGCAATCCAATCGGCCTCCTAATAACAGCAGCGGGTCGAGTCAGAAATCTCCCAGGGCGGGTAATCGGCGAACACTCACAGGATAGTACTGTCCTTCGGGCAATTTGGCAACCTTTGGCCGTTTAGCAGGTGGCGCCGAACCCATTCCAGGTGCTCCACCCTCCATTTCGTCCGCAGACCGCGTTACACCGGCAACGGGAGGTGGTCCTTCTCCAGCGATCTGAGCCAAACGTGAAGGGTGCATGCCGCCCATTGGACCTCCCATTTGCGGTGGCATCGGTGGAGGGAATCCACCTTGACCAGGCATAAATCCAGGATTCGGCGGCAAACCAAAGCTCCCAGGTGGCGGGAACGTCATGCCATACTGCGTGGCTGGTTGGGGACCTGAAGCTACACTGCCAGCCGCGTACGCCTGGCCTGTCGCTGGGTTGATAAGCGGATTAGGAGGTAGCGATGGCGGCAATGCTGGCGGCGGGGGCCCTGAGGGAATCGAAGGTCCAGCAGTAGCTGGCCCGATGCTGGGACCAATTCCGGGGCCAGTTGTACTTGGGTCGGCTCCTGCCAAGCCTTTGGCTTTCCAAATGCTGGCAATTTGTTCGTCAAAGTTGACGTTGCTTTGGAACTTGTTGACAGTGCCCTCCTTGGTTGCAGTATAACCGTCCCAAGCAATTTTTTCTCTTTCCTTCCGCTTCGCCTCAGCCTCGGCCTGGACCTGCTTCCTCTTGGCCTCATCCGACTCGTCGTCACCGAAAGCACGAGCGAGTTGCTTGAGCGAAGTGACAACATTGGCTCCAAGTTGCTGTTCGTTCGCAGTCGCACGGCGAGCTTCGAGGGAATCACGTTGCGATTTCCATCGTGGGTCGAGAAGTTCGATACGAGTATGTTCCTCGATCTCGTCCACCGGTATAGACTGACCGCAAATTTGGCAGATGGTTGTCATCGCCTTATCGCCCTTCTTGGCAGCGAGAGCTATACGTGCTAAGGTCAGCAACTAAAGAAGGCAAAGGAGGAGCAATACATACTTTTAGGAACATAATCCTTCCGAATCTTCATAGGGGCGGCACTAAGAGCCTGGGCCGCCTTCGCTCGTTCAGCTTCCTCCAGTTCCTTCCTCTTCGCCTCCGAAACAGCAGGCTCTTCAATTTGCATGGCCGACTCGTCCGGTTCCGAAGTGGCAGCATCATTCTCAGCAGCAGCTTGGGCGGCTCGGACAGCCTCGACATCTGGAGCCGCGGTTTCCATGACCAATGCAGCCATCTTCTTCTGCGCTAGAGTCATGTTCTCGATTTCAGCAATGGACATGGGTGGAGGTAACTCTGACTGAGCGTCGGCAGCAGTGAAGTCGATTGTCTGAACGATGGCGTAGTCGTGCCAGTCGATTTCGGCGAAGGCTTTACGTTCGGCTTCCTGGTCGTCGTTTCGGCGTTTCTCCCGTTCACGTCGGTATGCTTCCCATTCAGCTCGCTCACGAACCCTCTCCAAGACCTTCCACTTTCCGCTCTCGCCCTTGATTTCAGCAAGGTCTTCCAGTGCCTCAGGCGGTGGGATGAGGATCTTCGTGTACTGATCGACCATACGATTAAAGTAGCCAAACAGTGAGTGGGTGGGCCGAAGGAACTCGAACTGAGGGTTTCGGCCTTCGCGGGCGGTGAGGGAGGTGACCCACGCTTGACCTTGCCGGGCGGCAAATAACGCGGTGAGTTTCAAAACGTCACTAGTAAAGCGATCTCGGTCAGAAAGGGGGGCCGGTACCAGACATAATGCAGACGTACATATCCAAAGCAGTGAGCGAGGGCTTATCCAGGACGAATTCCTGAGGTGGAGGCTCCTTTGGTATGGCCTCTTTGGTCGCGGTGAACGGCGCTTCAGGAGCCTGAGTGGTATCTTCTTTCTTGGTCTCCTGAACTTCCGGCTCCTCCTCTCCTGATTTTATCTTTTCAATACGGTGCCTGTAATAGGCATGATAGGCGTCGGTAGGATTCACGAAAGTGAACTTTGGGTCCTGACGGTGTTTTTCCCTAAGCTTGTCTTCAAACTGCGTTGGGTCGGCAGAACGAGCTACGAAAGAAGCTGTACGATCGATTATGGCTAGACAATAGAGGCTTAGTGAGCACAGAGTCGACAGCACTTGAGCGAAGAATTTAGCACGAACTTCGAATGTCGGGCGGTGGATAAATTAGTCCTTCGATGTACTTTGAAGTTTTGGGTGGTGCATCTGATGAAGCCGGCGTGTCGTTCCCCGAATGGCCATTGGCCTCGTCTAAACCGTTGGAAGCAGTCTTGGGAGGCGGTAAGACGAGTGCGGACATTGGGGTGGGGAGGTGAGGTGGTAGTCGAAATTGAAACTTGGAGAGCGTGACCAAACAACTTCCAGTCCCGTTTCTCTGTTCCATTCTCCGGGCTACTGGCCTCCTTCTGGCTACTACAATTCCACACGGCTTGAAGATATCAAAAAAGTCATAGAGGTCGCTACTCTGTGCGGAGGGAGCGGTTTGACGTCCTACTTCAAGTCTCGTGACATTCCGCCATGCTGCCTCCAGTGAACCCAGAAGAGACAGGGAGAGCTACCCACGTCCTACGACCTCATCATATTGCAATATTATCAGTATTCATACTAATACTACGAGAACCGCCGTCTCCTACCTTCAATCTTCACATATGGCGCGTTTTAGCTCGAGAAATTGCGGAGGTTTGTCCCTAATTCTTCCCCTGCCTCAACGTTGTTAACTCGAAACTTTGAAAGACGCGTCCACCGAAGACCTTTGAGCAACTAATTCAAGCAATTATATCTGGCCCATATGAGTACGCAGATGAGAATATCAAGATGGGTCGCGGTCTCAGGAATGTGGTATGTGAGGTTCAAATCTTGAAGTCTAAACCCTCAATCACTGAAGACAGTTCTAGCCAAAACATCTCTACACGCATGACGGCATGTCACAATTCTTTGCTGGTAAGCTTTCGTATCCTAATAATGATTTGATCATCCCTGAATCCCTGCCTTTACACAGATGTGATTGCTTTTGTCCCCGAACGCGACGACGAGGGGGGTCGATCGGTCTTGACAGCAGGAAACTATGCTGTCGAACGCCGTTCCTACTTCGGACTCTTCATTCGACGCTGTTACTTGAGCTTTTTCAAGTTGTCGTGGCGCGGGTCGATCAAGCTCCTGGCGGATTACAAGAGTTGGGTGGAAGGCAAAGACACCGGATATAACTTGCGTCCAACTGATCGCGAAGGAGGTTTATTGCTGGTTCCAACTCTATCAGACGAACAGAACCAGGCTCAGATGGACCCTTATGAACGGTGTGTACCTTTCAATCTTTATCAGACTTGGCGAATCTTACCGTGAGTTGAATGGCAGCTACGAAAATGCCGTGAAAGTGGGAGACGTTCATTCAGCTATTGAGAACCTTCGGCGATTCTTCGATCAACAGTTCTCGCAGACAGACGAGTCAGGCCTGACGCAGCACGCTTTGCTGAACCTCGCGCGTCTCCACTATTCCTTGGGCGAGTTCCAAGCTGCAGGAAGTGTGAGTTCCTAGACCCACTCTCAGGTGCAACGTATTAAACGACTTCCCTAGGCTGCTGAAGAGGCCCTCAAGCTCGCTCGGAACGCTAACGATGCACTGACAGCGTTGCACTGTAATAAGTACGTCGCTTAGTTCACCGAAAGGAACTCCCCGGTCTGATTGACCGCTGTTCTTCCAGTCTCCTCAAGCGCCTCATACCCGCATCTTCGAGCCCAGGAAGTAACATCAGTATGACCGTCAAGCCAAATACCCCCCCACTTGAAGTGCTTTATGAGGTGCAAAAAGGCATTGCCACTGGTGATTCCCTGCGTGCTGCTTTCCGGAAGCTTTATCAAAGCATTGGCTGCGGGGATGCTAGCTATGCAGACTCAAGCGAGGCAAAGTGGGCTAGACATGCTGCGCAGGCAACACTGTGGACGTATGCTGGTATGTCCACTCAGCGGAAGGGAAGACTTCAGCGATGCTCTAACATTTGAACCCAGGGGTGGAATCTCTTGCCCAAACTCACGAGAATATTGTCATTACGTTTACTGAAGCTGGCGATGATGATTCGAGACTCAACGCGTTGCGAGCCAAAGCCCGACGAGTGAGTGACTGGCGCTGAAGCAATCGTATAACTCCCCTGACTTTCTAACTCAGATGGTTCGCCAAGGAAATTGCGGTGGAGCGTTGATGGTTCTGTTGGATCCTGAGACCTGGCGTGGTCTGACGCTCCGACAGTACGGCTTCTGGGCGTCTGACGTGTGGAAAGCATTGTTCGAAACTGCTAAAAGAAGGTGCCGTTATATTCTCCATATTGGCTCCTTCGAAAGATCTGATTCAAGGCTCCAAACCCTCCGCGCAGGCGCCAAGAGTCCCTAATCGTGGATGTCCTCATCCCTCGAAGACCCGGTCACGCCCCATTGCCTCAAGCCCTTGCGCACCGGATGGATTTCCCACACAAGCACAATGAAGTTGTAGCTGAAAGGGTGGCGAGGCGGCTCATGGTACGTTTCTGCTTGCCTGTTGTAATCGCTTGCTAGAATTAGCCTCCGTTCAGGACGATAAAGAGTATGCTCAGGCTCTCACGCACATACTGGATGCTCTATGGAGCTCGGAGTACCGCGGAACTTGGACTTACCACCGGCTCGCAGTGGTTCTGTTGGCGGAAGTGAGCATTGAATTTGGCATGGCAGGACGGGGGAGGAGAATAATCGAGGGTTGTTTGCCACAAGTAAGGATTGGCTGTTCGCATGCAATGGAATCTTAGGGAAGCTAATAACCCTGTAGATTTTGAACGGGGACGATATTGAGATACGGGCCTACGCGTGCCATACTCTAGCAAGATGCATCATAGCCGAATGCTGGTCGCAAGACGATCCGAGGGGTGAGCATCGATACCCGATTTCTCTGCGAAGCAGCCCTAATATTCACGACCTCCATTCAGAGAAACCTCCGCCTGCGAAAACAGTTGCTGCTCTGGAGGAAGCAGTCCCCTTCCTCCAAGTTGCTGAAACGGACTACAATCAAATCGGGGTGTACACAGAGCGACTGCACGTCATTTACACGCTCTCGGTGGCGTACCACAACATCGCGTCGGGGTTGCAGGCTATGATCGCTGCAGGCGATGAGACGATGGTAACCCCGGATGTGTCAGGTGAATGGGAGGCGGATCGTCCCGTTCTCGAGGCCAAGGCGAAGCAAATGACGAATGAACGAGATCGAATGGCTGAGATGTACATGGAGGTGGATAAGATGAGGAGGGAGGTATCTAGAATGGGTGCCGACGACGAGCTGAAAGCGGTTTTGGACGCGGTGGTCAAAGTGGGCGCGGCGATTAATCGAGTTTCTCCATAAACCCATGCTTCCATAGTGATCGCAACAGTGAGGATGTGATGTATAAATAAAAATGATGCTGATCTATCGCATGAGGCCCTTCCCTAATCTTGCAAGGTGATAGTTGATCGTGGAACTGGCAACCTTGCGAGAGCCACTCTGCGACATCCGACGCGTTAAAAAAATGAGCAAACAGCCCAGAGAGACGCGACAAAGCGACTCACAGAAGTCTTCATGCATTCTGCAAGGTTCTTGGCTGCCTGAGCACATTCTCCGGTGTTTTTAAGGTCGTGCGAGACTGCCCAACATCCGAGCATTGCGGTCAATTCGGGTACGCATGGGTTGATGACATCGGCTGCAAGGACAAAGCGTTAGGCCTACCTGAAAAAGGGAAGATGAGGTGTAGCATTTTGTTCTTACCCTTTCTTGGCTTGACTTTGAGCTTGATGAGCTTTGGCATTGCAAGTCGTTTTTTGTTTGGGAGGTGGCCGAAATTTGGAAGTCGCTCGTTTGAGACGGTGATCTCTTGTGATATCACACGATGGAGATGCGGCCACGTTGAGATCCCCGCAACGTCAGGGCTGTGAACGCAGCTCACACCACTTCCGCTCACCTTCAGTCGCCATTACAACCTCTCCTACGACCCTCCTTCCTTTTGTCAACCGCCCACCAACTCTCGCCCTCTCATCCAGCACCCCAGTGATTGACTTCTCTGATGGCTACGAGAGCGGGACTTAACAAGAACAGCTCAGGTGAGCGACTTGCAGTGTGGGGAGTAACTTGAGCGAATAGGCCTTGAACGCTGATCGGTTGTCCCTCGCGCAGCTGTTAAACGAATCATGTCAGAAGCTAGAGAGCTAAGAGACGACGACAGTACAGAATACACCGCCGGTCCACTTGAGGTTCGTCGTTTCGAAACTGGACCATCGTCCCATTCTCTAAGAATGGTCCCTGATTTCTTATTTGGACTCTCCAGGAAGATATCTTCGTACGTCAACGTCATTAAGAGGTGCAGAGAGCTCAATGTCTGACGCCTTACTCGTCGGCATTCTAGGAATGGCATTGTACTATTCGCGGGCCATCCGACACTGAATTCGAAGGTGGACTGTATCACTGCCGAATTAGTCTTCCACCAGAGTACCCGTTCAAGGCGCCGTCTATCATGATCCTCACTCCCAACGGCCGATTCGAACTGAACAAGAAGGTCAGCATGTTTAGTGCCACATATGACGTGTAGTAAGCTGACTGGAATTTGGCGGTATGTCGGCAATGATTACCCCTTTTGGATGACGTAGATCTGCATTAGCTTCACCTCTTGTGAGTTCTTCCGATAATTCTCTCTGACAAAGCGGAGAACATCTGCTTATACAACGCATTCTGTTCTTTAGATCACGAAGAGCTTTGGCAGCCTGCCTGGGGCGTCCGTACAGGTTCGTGACTTATCGGAGGTAATCGAATTGCGTCATGCTCATAAGTCGCGACTTCACACAGCCATTATTGGTCTGCAAGGGTTCTTCCCTCTCAAGGGCGAAGCAGCCGTTGGTGTTGGTGCCATCGAGTATCCAATAGCTGAACGCAAACGGCTCGCAGCTTTGTACGTTTTGGCATTCTTCACGATGTCCGTCCGACTGACGCCTCGTACTTGTCCAGGTCTCGGTCTTGGGTGTGCCCAGACTGCGGCGTGCCCAATATTGAGCTGCTCCCAGATCCACCGGCCAAAGACACGCAGTCGACGGAGCAGCCAACGACGTCTTCCACTGAACCCGCTGCCACTCCGAATGTCCCCGAGTCTCCCTCTGACGCCACAGCTGGTCCAGAACCTACCGCAGATAATGAGTCACTATCTGTAGCGCCCACTTTGTCTCAAGACTCGTCTCCCAGCTCGCCTGAACTACTGTCTGATACTTCATCGCCACCGCCTCCTGCTCCTACAACGGCTCCGACCCCATCCACAACTGCACAACCCCAGAACATACCCACGCCGGTTCTCGTCGATACCGCCCATGCTGCCCGGAACCGTCCACCGTTTTGGCTGGATGCATCCATTGCGTTCTTCTCGATCGTAATCGCATACATGATGGGCAAGCGTTTACTCTGGGATTTTGCTAGTGACGACTTTGGGCCAGCTTAAGAGGTACACTAGAGGAGAGTCGTCTCTGAGTATGAAATTTCTACCTGCATCGGTCCTACTAGTCTGCGCTTTTCTGCTATTTCCCTCGCTCCTTTCCATATTCCTAACCCATCACTATTCACTCCAAGCCTTAAATAGGACGGATTTTTGGCTTCCTTCTCGTTCTCGTTGTGTATATGTATAACGTTAAATGGAAATCTGCCCGATCGCTTACTTGAAGAGCGCTCGTCTTGAAAGGCCTGCCTGATCTACATCTTCATGATCCGCAGGTTTGTGAGGCGACCGTGGCTTGGGTGCCGAACTCTCGGGGATAGGATGCCATCGGTAGAGGTTTCGGAATGTTTCTCTTGACATGTGCACTGTGGGTGTGAAGGGAGTTATCTCCATCTCGAGGAACTACGGGCCCTCAGTCGATCATCTGGGGTTTCGACTCTTCTCAGGTAAATATCAAGGTTTTATCTCTCTTGCGATCTTAGAGTGCTGTGGAACCACCGTTCGTCATCCTGAGACAATGGAGATCATCTAGGCTCCAGCCAGTGCTCGATCTACCGTATGCCGCATTTGGTGAAAAGTGGCGACACTGGCAACATGGGCCCAAAGAGTCCAGTCAAGCCTAAAGCAGGTTAGATCAGATTACTAGAGAGGTCCTCTTTCTCTTTCCCAAGAAATATTAGCTACAGGTGCCCGTCAGGGTCAGGTTTTACAGACTTACGCCTATTGAATGCGTCGTCGAAGCTGTGCAATCGGACAGGCCCCAACCGCCCGAACCGAGTCCAGTGCTGGAAGCCGTCGGTAAGTCGCGGGTCGTGCACACGTTACGGGATGGCCGTCTTTAGCTATAGTCTAACTTTCAAACTCCGGCCCGGACATCCACTGTGTATCTTGAAAAACCCTGTGCTTGGGGGTTTCTCCGTCGATCTTCCCTTTGGGACCTCTCCCATGACGGTACCTTCCTCAAGTGATCAGACGACACCACCTATAATAGATTAAGACCCCTGTAACATGCTCGAACCACCTGGTGGACGTGTACTTTTGAAATGGGTGGCTTGGAAACAGTTCCGTGAGGTCGATTTGAGGGTGCACCTCTCAGAGCCGGCTGATTACCAAAAGGAGAAATCTCGTTGACAGGCAGCCTCGGACACTTCTCACCGGACCTATCATGGGGTTCAGAAATTCGTTGTAATACCAGATTATTGGGAAAAAAGTAATCGATTGTTTTATTTTGAGTTTCAGCGAAGGAACTGAGCAGTCTCACGGAGGAGTGCACTGAGTGATCTAATCAAGTTAGCGGTTGGGAAAGAGAAGACGATTTACAGGAGGTCGGCTTTGACTTGAGTGAGATCGAGAGAGAGGAGTCAAGGGCACAAAGAAGATTTCGGGCAATACCGTTTGGCAGAAGGGGAAGCTGGGAGACGAGAAATCCGCATGGTCAGGAACGGTACGCGGTTGGAGTATTGAATTGCGCAAGACCACCCGTTCTTGCGTCAAGAGTCGGAAAACGGTGCAGCGAGAGACACGCAATGAGACCCGGATTTCCTGAATTAAATGTCTGGAAGGACTTCTATTATTAACTTCCCAATTATTGACCGTGGAATTGTCAATACAATAGCAACTTGATCTTGCCGTCTTTGACGTGTTCCATTATAGCCTTGCCACCATTTGATCCAGTTGAACCCTGTCCGAAGAGAGACGCGAAGACCTCTTTACGAGTTTCTGGGATGTCGAGGAGCGTTCTGTTCTTGGCGTCTCGGTGAGTCAGGTCCAAGATTATGTATTCAAGGTTCGTCAACTTGAGTCCATCTGAAGGGACAATGAGGCACGGGCAAGGTCAGAACTCGTGAGTTCTGATAGGGGAGGGAAAAGTAGTAACCGCCAACCTTCTGCAGATAGCAGTTTCCCAAGCCGGTCCGGTGTCCCTATAGCGACGCTCACAGCGGTTTGGTTTAGGTATTCAACTTGCTCAGCCACCTTCATGTGCTTGGCAAACAGCTGTTGGTGTGATAAAGTGGGAGGAATTTTAGAGTCGCCGAGACCGCCAGGGAGGGAATCAATGGTCCAGATGTTGAGGTGAGATGCATAGGAGTGAAGGTTGGTGGTGGGTCCAGAGGAAAGGAGATAGGCGAAGAAGAAGCCGAAGAAGTCAGAGCGACGAGGGTAGGGGCGTGCCCCATTTGTTTTGTTGTAACGGCATCAGTGAGAGTTTTTGTAAAAAGCTGCCGTCAGTAACTAGACCCAATTCAATAAAGGACGGTTTACGTGATTTCCGCACCTTGGCTATTTCACCACCGCGATGGCCTCTCAAAGGTCTACATGACCGAACGAGATCGGCTACTCTAAGGGCTGCCCCGGCAACGATCACCGCGACTGGAGCTCCGTTCGATTTTGGTTTATCTTTTAAGCGGGTGAAAAGATGGGGGGCGACTGAGCTGCGCAGAGAGAAGTCAGCTTCGACCGTCGCGCCTTCGAAGTGGCTGAAAGAGATAAAGATAGAAAGAAGAAGGACAAGAACAAAAAAAACAAGCGTTCGGGAATCTAGCTCAAAGAAACTTGCAGGAGGAGATGAAGAAAAGGAGGTCAAGCGCGGCGGTGACGCACCTTGTCGGATGAATTCGGGCAACGTGTCTTTGGTTCGAGCTTTAGCGTATTGCGAGGCGTCGATTATACTCGATTCTGATAAGAAAAGGAGAACAAAAAAAAAAAGGTTCCAATTAGTCGATATTATGTGGTGGGTGGCCTTTGAGCGCTTTTTCGGACCGAGAGGGAATTTCGAGTTCGAGTTCTGTTTTTAGAATTCAAACGAATGGGGATGCATGCCGTACCTGGTATTAACATGTCGGCTAGTTCCAGAGCTGAAACCCCCGAGCCAAAGGTCTTGTGCTGCATTTTGATGAAATATTCAGCAATGTCGGCAGGACTTTGGTTTGCCGGGTTCGCCGATGCGCCAGTGGGATGATCGCGAGGGGCAGCCTTAGCTTCGACCTTGCCCGAAGCGGATGGTTCTTGCTCCTCCTGCTGCTGCTCTTCTTGCAAGCGCCTTTTCTATAGGTAGAGTTTGGTTTGAGACAAAAGATACCTGGCGCGCGCACGAGACCATCCTTTCTGATGCGAAGCAAACTCACTTTAGCCTTGTTCTCCTTCTGTCGTTCTTTCTTTTTGCGCTTCTTGGTGGCTTTCGGATCTTCGGTATCTTGGGAGGGGGATCCTTGGGTGGTCAGGCCATTCCACTCGCCTTCCAGCGCGAAATCATCTTCGTCCTCAAGAGACCGGTGGGGGTTAGTGGGCTGGGCGTCCGCGGTGGCTCCCAGCTCGTCGTCGCTTGCCAATGAGACATTTTGATCCAAGAGAAAATTTGGTTCTAGGTCGTCTGCCATGCGTACTGCTTTAAAGATCAGCTCGCAGTTGAGCAGATTGCGGGTTGGGGGAGAGGGACAGAGTGTGGCACCGGAAATGACAGATTTTTTCTGCGGTTCCCGCGGTCAGGGGGGTATGAGTTGATGGATGTCCGGACAGTTTCTCCCTTCTGTCCTTCCTTTACCCCTCCCCAGGCTTCCCCTCAAGGACGAGCTCCCGGTGAGCCCAAGCGACCCTACATCGGATCGGTATCCACGACGTCTCCATCAAGCACCACTCAGTATATCATATTACATCCCCTGGCTCTCTACCTACACATCGCCACTCGCAACGAATCCCCTTCCTCCCCTTTCCAATCCCATTTAACAATACGGTTTCTCCTGGTCCATGGATAATGTCGACGGCTCGCAAGTCTCAAGTGCTTCGCCTCTGCCGTCGACTACCCCTTCTCCGACATTGATCCTCTTGTGCATCGTGAGCTCGGCTGCACTCGTCTCTCTCGCCCTCCTCATCCAATCGGACTCGCCCTTCATTCGCACCATCCAACACGCTGGCTCCCGCCTCTGGGATCGCATCGGTTCCGACATCTGGCAGACGCCTTCGACGTCCTCCTCAGCAGCAGCTTCGAATTCCAACAAACAACAGCATCAGCAGCACGCGACTGGACACGTTCGGTCGCAATCGCAATCCTCTTCAAAGAAGGGCAAGAACGTCAAGGGCGGGAAGCGCAAAGTCGTTATCTCGAAGGATGTCGATATGAGCAATGTTGCCACAGGCAATCAGTCCAGGAGACGAGCGGGGAACAATAGCACTGGTGCTACATCAACCCCCAGTCAACAATCCAATCCATCCGTAGCTACTGCAAAGTCCCCAATCTCCAAGGCCACCCGTCAGAACTCAACTACTGTCTCTCCTACTCGTCCCATGCCGTCGCCAAAGAAGCCATCTCTCCTTCCAACTCCAGCGACTTCGCCCATAACTGAACAACCCGAACCAATAAGCCCAACTCGTCCTGCCGCGGCACGCACGCTTTCCAACACGATTTTCCACACCATACTCAATCCACGAGCTGCGGCGTATGAGTTTCGTGCTCAGTACTACGACCTGCCTCACGACCCCTCGACGACAACCGACGCGACTGCCGTAACTCCTAATCATCACCCTGATCACACCAACCCCATTAGCACAGGTCTGCTTGCACCGGCCTTGGCGATATCATCTGGCCCGTCCGATGGATGCACCACCCCAGTCGAGACATCTGGAGTTGTTTCTCCGACCCCAGCAGGGGCACTGCAACCCTATGACGCTTTCCTTGTTCTGGACGTCGAAGCGACCTGCGAGGCGGGTTCCAGATTCGACCACCCGAATGAGATCATTGTGAGTTAGCCCCCCTTCTCTCTGAATGGGCCTCTTTCGAGCCCGAGGAAGTTTCAGATGTCTGCGTCGGGGCGCCCGTGGCGGTGGGTCGGGGTGTTCTGCCGCGCCGATCCCCACTCCAACCCGCGGTTTCCCACCGGACCTGAAGTTTTTAGTTTTTAAAAACAATTTGACTGACTTCTTACCAATTTCCACGTGCAGGAATGGCCTGTCATCCTAATGCGATGGGAAGACAAGGATGAAACCACCGGAACGGCGAGCAAACTTGTCATCGTTGACGAATTCACGAGTTTCGTTCGCCCCACTTGGCGACCCCAACTCTCCGAATTCTGCACGTCCTTAACTGGAATCACTCAGGTATGTGTAGAAGCCTCTCAAATACAATTTGAAAGGGAAGCTTCTCAATTTCATATGGCTAACCCACGTTATCTCCTTGGGTTTTTGAATAGGCTGATATTGACCCCGCACCCACCTTCCCGGAGATGTTGGCACTCTTCGAGCAATGGCTGCAGAAACACAATCTCATCCCACCTCCGACGGCCCTCCTTACCCCGCCACAATCCCGCTGCTCATCTCCTACCCCATTCGAACCTCGGAGCGATAACGAGAACTCTGACCCGCTGCTCTCATGTCCGGAGCCGAGTTCTCCCGCAGAGCTACCATCGGCTGACGCTGCAGCTGTCATTACCCCACCCGATTTACCCGTCGCCTCGGCATCCCCTCCTCCCGCCACTGCTCCCGATTTGTCGACGTTCTCTCCGGCACTGTCGACTTCGTCGCTGTCATCGCCTGCCCCCTCGTTCGCGTTTTCGGCCCGCGCGTCTCAGCGCACATCGCAATCCTCCTTCGGTGCCTGGAATGCGCAACAGTTCTTGGGTCCGTCGGTGGGCGAAGGTTTCCTGGGGATGGATGCTGAGAACGATTGGGATAATTATGCTCCACCTGGGACAATGTCCAGGTTCGCTTGGTGTACGGATGGGCCGTTCGACCTGAGAGACTTCCGTACGTTTTCTTCTCAAGCTTGTTTCATCACAGAGTTCCGTCATTGACTTTTCTGTTCCACTAGTGGTGAAGCAATGTTTCATCTCCCGGATGCAGGTACCCGATTACTTCTTGGGCGATGTCATTGACATTCGACGCGTCGTTGGGTCGTTTGTCGACGATAGGTCCCGCTGTGGAACATCTGCAGTATGTGCATTTCTTTCGCTCTTCCTAGTCACGTTTCTCAATCCTCCGTCTTGGTTTAGGCCAGACCGTCAAGGCTGCCCCATCAACGGCATGGCAAGCGACCGTCCCTCAACATTCCACAGCAACTCCAGGCCTTAGCATTGGGTCACTTTACTGGACAACAGCATCGAGGCATCGACGTGAGTCCGATCTAAGCAACTTATTGGAGGGGCTGGGTTAATGAACGACGTGTCGTCGCTTTATAGGACGCCAGGAACATATGCCGCATAATGGAGTCCCTCGCTTCAAGAAACGTCAGCCTTGAAGCGAACATGTTCGTCAACCCCAACCGTCGTTGGTACTGGATGGGTCGCGACGGCGTCGTCTTAACTCCAAGCCAAAGCTAATGCCGCAGCCTCGAACTCCCGCTCTTCGGACCCTTTCGTTTTCGATCCCAACGCCACCCCCCCTCCTCCCAACATGGACTCTTTCTCCAATGAAAACCCTCCCACTCGCTTCTCCTATCTATCAAGAAATTGTTGTTGCAAGATATACTCTACTGGTCGTTCTGGATTATTGAAATATTTTTTGTTCACCTTGGGCTTCAAGGCTGTGGTTCCTTGTTGTACCAATTTTTTTTCTATTGTATGACAAGCCTACCGGACAGCAAAATTGCATGTATGTGTACATAGTTTGACTGTACGATGTATAGTAGACCCTTTTTTCCACGAGATTGCTGTTTCAACTAGAAACGCATGAGAGAACGAACATCGAAATAATTTGCAAGTCTGAGACGAACAAACTTACAAGTCCACTTGGTCCTGGCCATGCAACCCCGCCCACGCCCCACAGCGAAGAAGGACCACCTGGCGGCAGGCGATGTAATCCAGACTCTCTCGGTTCTCTTATGCACTTTATCTGGGGTTTCGTTGAGCCAATCTAGTCCTATCTTACTTATAGGGGCTCACATAGACGCCTTATCGTGTCAGTTGTCCAGACTAGAGTCGGAAAGAACATTCCACGATAAAGTCCAGAAACTCCTCGCCTCCAGGGGAAGAGGTCAAGCCGCACTTCGAGAGGCAGTGCTCCGGACTTCCTTTTCAAACCCCACAAACCACACGAATTCACCGCTTATCCTCTGGCATTCTTTGTTTGCCCATCCCCTCTCTGCAAAGATCATACCCGCCTATCTCATCATATCACAATTGAAACTTGTCCGACTAAGCCTGTAATGCAAAAGGACCACAACGATTCCAACCCTCATCCGCCATCCAGGTCTCACCAGGAAGTTCCCCACGTCGGATTCCAACGAAGCGCAAAAGTAGTGCGTTCACTCATTACCCCAGAACCCAAGGCTAAAAACTCACGGTACCAATTTCCGGTAGCGGGATAAGCTCGAGGAGCTTGCGCAGTGGCGGATTGAACCGTCTTGGATTGAAGTCCCCAAAGACGCCCCCCAGTTTGGTGGAGGAAATGCGATAGTTTCACGAGCATTTTTAGTCCTCCAGTCTCATAAGAAAAGCAGTACGGGGTCGGACGATCAAACCCCCCAATGTGAGGAAAGCGATAGACAAATGTCTGGTGCCCAAACTTTGGAGCGAAAGGTCAGGCGGCGATCCAATTCTAGGGTCTACTCAGCGGACGGCTGACAAGCCCCTTGCCATCTTCAGGTTGTGGCAGTAAAGAAAATGAAGATAAAAAGGGGTAAGGGTGTAGAACATGTCTTAGGGGTAAGAATGATTCGATTCGTCATTTGGGACCCATGGTGACAGGTCTTCTCAGCTAGCGCTCAAGGAATCGGAATTCTTGCTTAAACTTTCTCATCCGAACATCGTTAAACTCGAGGGATTTGTTGAAGATGTGCCCAGAAACGTAGTCTGGTTGATTTTTCCATGGGAAGAAAACGGGAATTTGAGGGATTTTCTTGCCTCAGGAGATTGGGAAATTCCGGAGCGAATCTCGCTAGTAAGATCCGACAGACTGCCCTCATGCGACTCACTATTGATGAGAGGCCAAACCCCAGATCGACGACGTGACGAGAGGAGTGGAATATCTCCATAATCAAGAGCCGCCTATATGTCATGGCGACCTCAAATCGGTACGTTCCGAGACCGCCACAAATGTAACCTGGGGAGGAGGCTAAGTCTGATCATCTACAGCTCAACGTCTTAGTCAACTCAAAACATTACGCTGTGATTACAGACTTCGGGTCCGCTCGTCGTCTCGCAAAAAAGGGCCTCGACGACAAGAGCATACCGAACAAGGTAGACGGGCCGCCTGAAACAGATCTTACGAGCCAGGAAAACATCCCACTTCACGCCGAATTCTGCGCCGCCTCGGAGTCAATAACTATCACAGGGAGCAAGTATACCATTCGCTGGGCAGCTCCGGAGCTCTTGATGGAGAACCATTCTAGTCTTGAGAGCGATATCTGGGCATTGGGCTGGATAGCTTATGAGGTGCGGGTGAATCCGAATACTGTGCATCCTCGAGGTTCACAAATTAGCCATGGAATAGGTAATGACCAACTCCATCCCGTTTCACGACGTCGCCATGGACATGACTGTCATCAAACGTGTCATTCGGGGTGACCTTCCGTTGATCGCCCAAGACATCCGCATGTCAGTGAACGTGGCACTTTGCTCCCTGATGGCCAAGTGCTGGAGCATTGATCCCACCAAACGACCATCGGCGGAGGACTGCCGGAAGTCGATCTCTTGGATGGTCAGTAGCTATAGCCCGGTACTGAATCTCAGAGCAATTGACATCACCCTCTACAAATACGTCCTTTACAGCCAATGGTTGTTCCAACGCCCATCCGAGCTACAGATACTGGGTTTTCCGGGGTTCGCCATTCCGAACTTCTGACTAAGCTGGGAGAAATGTACAAACACCGGGCAGACTATCTCAACGCAACAAGGTGCTTCGCCGATGCCTTGGATATCTGCGGAGATGGTGGAAGCAGCAAAGGGAGAGCTGGCGCTCTGTTGGGCCTGGCTGATGTGCATCGGTTTCGAGACGAGTATGCAGAGGCCGTTACATTCTACTCCGAAGCCCTGCAAATCTGTACTGATATCGGAGATCAAAGCAGGAGAGCCCGTGCCCTATGGGGTCTTGGTGAGGTGCACCGGCTTCGAGGCGGGTATAACGAGGCTATCGCTTCTTACACCGAAGCCCTTCAAGTGTGGACCGATCTCAAAGATCAAGGCGGAAGAGCCGAGGCTCTGTGGGGTCTCGCTGAGGTACATCGACTCCAAGACGAGTACAGCAAAGCCGTTCCATTCTACTCTGAAGCCCTGCAGACTTTCACCGATATCGGCGTTCAAAGAGGGAGAGCCGACGCCCTATGGGGTCTCGCTATGATCCACCGACTTCGAAACGAGTACAGCGAGGCCACAACATCCTACTCCGAAGCTCTGCAGATATGTACCGAAATTGGGGATCAAAGCGGAACAGCCAATGCCCTATGTGGCCTTGCTGAAGTGCATCGGCTTCGAAATAATTACAGCGGTGCCAATGCGTTATACTCCCAAGCCCTACAAATACGTACCGACATCGGTGACAACCAAGGGAGGGCCGACGTTTTGTGGGGTCTAGCTGAGCTGCACCGGCTTCAGGATGACCACGACGAGGCCGTAGAACTCTACTCAGCAGCCCTGAAGATTTACACCGACATAGGTAGTCAGAACGGGAGAGCCGACACTCTCTTGGGGCTCGCCACAATCCTTCGACTTCAAAGGAAATACAGCGAAGCTATTGCCATCTATTCCGAAGCTCGGCAAACTTGTAATGACATCGGCAGTAGACACAGCGGAGCACGTGTCCTACTGGGCCTTGCTGAAATACACTGCGACCAGGGGCACTCCAGTGACGCGATGTCCCTTTATGTAGAGGCTGTTGAAATCCTGGAAAGAATTGGAGACACAAAGGCGGTAGCTGTCGCTTTGAACGAGGCCGTTGATGTCCGTAGAAGACTTGAGAAGGCAGCATAATGTTTCACCAGAATTGCAACATTTATTTCTGACTTTAGATAATAGAGTACTATGGCGAACAGATTAACCACAGTAGCATTTATCCACAGTTCATGCGCGGTCGCCTCCCCTTCGATCGCACCACTTTCCATTCGCGAGCCTGAAATCGCCAGAAAACACCCCTAAATAACGTAGCTGACGTGGAGCGGCGAATATTCGAATAGAGGACTTCCCAATGGGTACAGAGAGCTAGAAAATCGAAGCATGTAGAGGGAGATTCTAGAAGGAATTTTTGAATAGGAAACTTAGAAAGAGAGGTTAGTGGAGACATGCAGACGACGGATGAGGGACATACGTGTAGCCACGCCTGGATGCACCCACTACTGTTCAAGCCGAAGAAGCCGGCCAGTTGGGGAGGGAGGATCGGCAACTGAAGCATATAGGGCAGCAAATTCCCAAAGCCTCTCACGGTCAAGTTAACAGATATCCGTTGCACAATATCAATATTTAAACGTTTATCCGTTCACGCTTTGTTCGTTTTCCCTTTTCTGTGCAACAACACCCGTTGCTTATTCTATCTCTCTTTGTGCTTACGTTTGGTTCTTTCGTGCTTTGACGCTATTTATTATTATTCTGTTGTACCGTGCTCTTTTCATTTAATCTCGTTTTCTTCCTGTTTCGTCTGTTCCCATTCCCGCGCTTGAGCCTCCACCTTCAATATTGCTGCCTTTCGATAAGATCTATCGTGTATAACAGCATGATCCCTCCATGCTTCCTTGCCCGTCTTCTCCGTCTCCCGCATTCTCTCTATCTGTTGCCGCTTTCACTGCTGCATAGTATGCGTTCGTGTTTTCTCGTATATGATTTATTTCATAATCCCTTCTGCCTAAACGTGTCCTCTCCCTCTGGTTTTCCGCGCCCGTCTCGTCCCCTCTTAAGTCCCAGCGCCTTTCTTGCGTTTGCCTCCTCTGCCTTTTTCGTTCGCCTCCACCCATCCGCCCGGTCTCTGCTTTTACGTGCTTATCTTCTTCCTTGTATTTTGCTCGCGTTCATGTTGCCTTCCTCTACTTTTTTCCTTTCATTTTCCCCCTCTGCCTCCGTCTCGCTCTTCGACCCGCGTCAACCTTGCCCTTCGCGTGACCGCGCACTCTGTATCACGCTCATTCCGAGTCAGGCCTTGTGTTTCCGAGTTTGCGATTCGACTTCCCACATGTACCCTTTTCCCCTTTCACTTGGTGCATGGGCGGTTACATAAATCCGAGGAACGTGTCTGTAGCAAGACGGTAAGAGGAGGCTTTGTTGCCTGTAGATCAAAAATACCATGACTGATTTCACTTATTTGAGAATGCGAACCCTGGGCGAGAGGCTTTGGGCCGTCCAAGTTCCGTGGATGCGGCCGTAACGATTATTGAAAACACACGATAAAGCGCCGGAACGGGGTACACCCTTGAAACCCTGGGAACGCGTGTTGTGCACGTGTCACAATGTGAGGCAGGTGTTTGTCGTGGGGTTTGCACAAGTCACAATCCTGACCAGCCAGCTTAGACTGACAGTTCGACAAGTATAGTACTCAGTGCTAAGTCCGGTCCCCTCTTGTAGAACGAAGTTGGCAGCATCTTGTTCCAGAATCCTCCCTGTCCTTGACTTATTGACCCTTTCTAGGCTGCAGCTACGCCATTCGAGACACAAAAAACGTTTAACCAGAAACCTTTGTAAGTTGGACGATCAACAGCCCCTTGTGCAAACCGCCGGTTTAATACAGTCTTGTCAGCCCTCAGACGATGGGCAATCCTCAGGCTCTAATTGGGATCGTCACCGTAACTACAATTAAGGGATCAGGTATCGGAGGAAGCAGTGAACCGCCGAAAGGTTGATCCCAAGACATGATTCCCAAAGCCTGATCTGCTTGACAAGCAACTCGGAGGATGGTGGCAACAAGACTGTTTTACCGGTTTCCGCGCTTTGTCTTTTGCTTTGAATCGTCGTTTTTCTTGTCTGCCTCCCTTGAACGTCGTCTTTGTATTGTGTAAACCTGCTTTGCTGCCCGTCGTGTTGATGCCTGGGCCCTTCTCTCCGTTTCACCTTAGGAAGTATTAGCTGCTCGGCAACCCCTACTCTACCTATCTCCAAATAGAAAATCTTCTGAATGTGCTGCCTTGACTCTCTTTTGCCAGCAATCAACCCCGTCGCGGAGACCTGAGACCCCAGCACACCTTTCTTCACGTCTTCTTGGGGTTTGCGGGAACGCCACTTTTACCGCGGGTGAGAACACGACACGGGCGTCAACCTATAAGCGTAACGCGCAATCGGGCCCAATATCCCGTGCTCGGAGTTCACAGTTCTCGTGAAAGATTCGAGTTCTAATTCGACGGGAACTTAGACCGACTAAAGTGAGTAAGGAAACTCCTCTCATGATTTCCCAGTTCTCTCTAACCCGGTCGACCCATGCGGCCGCGAAGCGAGCAATCCACATCGTTACTCATGCAATACGTGATAGAAGGATTCAAAACATCACGCTGTGATTACAGACTTTGGCTCCGCTCGTCGTCTTGCAAAAAAAAAGAGGTCTCGGCGACAAGAGCATACTGGATAATGTAGGCAGACCGCCTGAAGGCGATCTTACGAGCCAGGGGAACATCCCATTTTGCGCTGAATTCTGCGCCGCCACCAACACGACAATCATCACAGGGAGCAAGTACGCCATTCGCCAGCTGAGAAGCTCCAGAGCTCTGGATGCAGAACCAGTCAAGTCTTGAGAACGATATCTGGGCGTTGGCCTGGATAGCTTATGAGGTACGGGTGATTCCAAATAATGTGCGCCGTCAAACAAATTTGCCCCGAAATAGGTGATGACGAACTCCATCCCGTTTCACGATGTCTACCGCTGCGTTCTACCGACTCCCGCGCTTTTGTATTTTTCATTTTTCTTGTTGTTTCTTTTCTTGCTTTTCATGAACTTCATTGTTGTGGACCTGCTTAGCTACACGCTGTGTTAATTTCTAAGACTTTCTCTTTGTTTCGCCCTAGGTGGTATACCACAATACCGGTATTGGTTGCTCGGAAACCTACCTCACGTATCTCCGAATGGGGAAAAAATCTACACGCTGTGTTGGCCGATCGGTCAATCTTCGTTCTAGTACCCATTCAATAGCTCTAACTGTTTAGGTTGCCTTGTCTGCGTATCCTAGCGCTACCCCTCTGATCGATTAGATAGAGTGACAGATCTGCGGACGAGGTTCGGCCGCAAGTGATCGTGAATTCAGTCCGGATAGATTCAGTGTAACTGGTTGCGGCGTTCAGCTGAACTGATAGTGTCATTTTTCGGATTATTCGTGCATATTCATTTATAATATAATTTTACGAGCTGCTGTGCATGGAGATATATGAACGTGTGAGGTTTTCGGGGTTTGAACGGTGATCGGATGGAGGGGATCGAAACCACGAATCCAACCACTTCCCCTTCTGCGCGCAACGCCTAAAGCCGCTGTTAACCCGGGGGCAGTTCACAAATGTTAGGAGCGGCGTGGAATATGAGAGAAATCGACAGGGGAGAGGGTAAGAAAACGCGCGCGAACAGATGCGTGAGCGCAGCTATAATAACGGCATGGGCGTCGACCTAGCGTAACGCGCAATAGGACCCAATACCCTCGTACTCGGAGCTCACAGCTCTCGTGTGAGATTCGAGCTCTAATTGGACGAGAAAGTACATCGACTAAAGTGAGTAAGGAAACTTCTCTCACGACTTCATCGTTCACTCTGACCCGGTCGACCTATGGAACCGAACAACCCAAGTCGGTACTCGTGCAATACGTGATGGAAGGATGACCAATGGAGTGGACTCGACGGTCATCTTATTCCAAGCGGCCCGAAAGGTACAGGAGGCAAAGTACAATGAAGCCGGCCTACTAGGATAATCAAGCAGAAATAACATCCGCGAAGGATGGGAAGGGAAAAATTGGGCTCCACGGGCCGCTCTGGGGCAGAACCGGTGTCAGGTTGGGAGAAAAAGGATTGCTAGCCACGAGACAGAAAGACCTTGAACCTTTGGACACGTAAACGCCGGACGTGCGATACGACGACGGAGCGGTAGAGCGATGAGCGCACGAGGAGGAATATATGTAACAGACTTGGGTCAGAAATCAGGCTTAGAGTCGGCAAGAAAAATACTTAGCTTTCAGACCCTCGTCGTCGCTGTGGGAGCAGTCGTGGGTGTGGGGATGGTTAGATCCCGCCTACCAGACAAGACTTTAGTACTCTGACATACGGTGAAAGGGACTCGATTAAGACTTACCCAAGCACTGGTCACGCGTCAGGGGATCATGACTTGAGCTCGGCTTGCATATCAATGAAGTGAGCGTCGTGGCTTCGGGTAGAGTACGTACCCCGCTCACCAGGTATACTGCTAACCCCGCTCCGAAAACCCACGCAAGACGTCCCGAAGAACACCTTGCAGAGCGTCCCGCCAACCCCCTTCCGAATGGCCGAGGCCAAAGCGAAACAAAATTGGCACGAGACTCCAGGGTTGCAGCGATGGGCCCACGACCTACAGCACGAAAAGGAAGATTCAGATCACTGGGAAGGAAACTACCGGAGAGGGCAGAAGGTCTTACCGAACAAGATGGAACACAAAGGCGTAGAAAGAAAGCGATGTCAAACGAGTGCGAAAGGCGAGAGGCGTCAAGGGGGACTGGCTGCGGTGGGGGAGGAAAGACAGCGAGTCGCGGTGATATAAATACCCTACGACTGAATGGGAGTGAAGTCAGAGTCATGTAACGGAATCAAACCCCTGAACGACGCCCGGATTGAATTCTGGTCCAACGCCCAGTATCTGATGATAATGCCAAGAGGCGGATCGCCAAGTGTATTCACTTCTTTGTTTGTTGGCGTCAAGGGGCGCGCGTCAGGTGACGTAGGTATGACAGGGAAGGGAAGGATATATTGCAGTATTGGTTTTACTTGGCGACACGTAGCCGCATAATTGCCTTGAATCGAACATGTTTGTCAATTCTAGCCGTTGTAGGTACTGGATAGATCGCGATGCCGTCGTCTCCTTCCAACTAAGGCTAGCGCAGCTCCTCGGACTGAGTTCGGTGGCACTGGGATCTCGTTTTTGACCCATGGAAATCTCCTTACGGACTGCACTCTCCAGTGAAACTTCCTACTCGCTTTTTATCTTATCATCAAATATTGCGCATGATATACTCTATAATTCGCGCTGTGGTTCGTCGTTGTACCTTTTATCGCAAGAAAGACGGAACGGTAAAATCACATGTATTTAGATAGATAGCTAGACTGCACGATGTATAGTAGATCGTCTTTCCACGAGATACTGTTTCAACTAGAAAAATACACGAGAGAACGAACATCGAAATAATACGCCCGAGACGAACAAAATAACGAGTCTACTTCGCTCCATGGAACCCAGGCCTACCCAACGACAAAGGACCAGCTGGAAGCCGATGCAGCCCAGACTCTCTCAGCTCCTCCTCATCTTCCTCCTTAATGCTCATTCCTCTCAAACCTTCCGCGAGAGTGGGACTCTGAGCCTCTTTCATGCTCCTTCGCTTCTTCGCCGACTCCTTCAAGTTATTCCACTTCTCCTTGAGCTTCGTGTATTGCGCACTCAGCTTGATATTCTCTGAATTCAGCCGTTTGTTCTCATCTTCGAGGTCCTTGATACGCCTCTGCATGGCCGTCGTCGCCGTGGGACTAGCAGTTCCGGAAGGTGGTCCAGGCAGTGGTGACATGAACGGGGACTGCGCTCCTTGCGACGCGCCATCAGGCATAGGAGGAACGCCAGGAGATATAGGAGTGAAGGCGAGTGATTGTAAGGTCGCTTGGCGTAGAGTTGTGGATTGCAGAAGGGTTCGTTGCGCCTAAGACCAGACAATCGTCAGGTGTAACGGAAAAGCGCGCAGGAGGCAAAACTAAACAAACTTCTCGCTTCGCTATCATAATGGAATCCCTCAGCTGCGCCTCTTGTCCTCGCCTTGTTTTAATGATAACTTCAGCGCTCGACAACCGAGCCTTCACTTCTTCCAACTCGGCTTTCAGTTTGTCGTTCTCTTCCTTCATCCGAGTGTCACTAGCTACGGGCATCGGTCGGAATGCGCTGCCTTGTCTCGAAGGAGGCTGAGATGAGGGAACCAGATTCCACGAATCGGAGTCAGACGAATCTATCCAAATAAAAGGTCACCTAAACAACACCGCTTGAGACGCTCGGTGGTGAGAGCACACTGACCATCACCATCGAAATCCAGAGGGATGACCCTAGGTTCCGATCTCTCCTTGCCCTTGCCCTTGCCCTTGCCCTTTATTGTCGATGTTGAAGACCGTGTATATTGAGAGCCGGTGTTGGTCTCTTCGAGTTCAGGTTCGCCCGATAGGGGCAGCGCGGCAAACGCGACAGGTTGAGTAATCTGGTCAAGCTGTGCCTCCACATTGCTCCAAAAGCGATTGAAGCGTTCCCCGGCATCGTTCTTAAAAAGCATACGTTATAAATCATGTCAGATATTAACCACGCGAGTTGAATATAACTTACTAGATCACCTCCGAGGTAGAAATAACTCTCAGTGGAAGCCGAGGTTTTGTCAGACATGGCGGAGTCTTGCAACCGGAACACGGACGAGCGAGGAGAATGGAGAGGAGTACGAGAGGGAGATCGTTCGCTAGGAGAGAGGTGGCCGTAAGGGGACCTGGGGCCAGCACGAGCTCTTGAAGAATCCCGCTCCCTCCGCCTTTCGAGCTCCTCGGCTGTCTTCACTTGCTCTGCATGCATTCGTCGCAAGGTCACTTGGAGCTAGAGTCATCACACAGGTGAAGAGAATGATAACGCGTTAATTGTGCGTGACAACAAGCCTGGTTTGAACAAGTAGACGTACAGTGGCGTCTGTGGTATATTCTACGCTTTTGAGATACTCGGCCGCAGCTATTCGATGTTCTTCGATGGCCCGCACCAAGTCCCCTGCAGCTTGAAGTTCATCGGCAAGTGTAGCGTGTTCGTGCCCCTAGAAACAAGTCGAGAGAATGTGTGAGCCGTGCACGCGGTGAAGGCAAACCACAATTCCTCACACTGGCCAGTGGTGCTTCCCCAACCACGCTCTGAGCGCCAATAACAGGCATTGTGTGCAAGAGAAATATGTAGATCGACGGTTTCGAAGTTGTGATAAGGTGCTTTAAGTTGTCTTCTTTGTCGGTGCAAGAGAATTGCAAGTGGTGGTTATGGTTATGAGCAAAGGAGATCCCAAGTTGGACTGAGCAACTTTGTTCAGGGGTTCAGGGACTTTCCCTCGCCACAGGAACGGGAAGTTCAACGGACATCGGTGTAGAATTCTCCTTTCGACTTCAATCTCTAGTACTACAAAGCTGGTATAAAACGTACACGCAGAAAGGCGGAACACAAAGATACGAACGACGTTCTACGAAGCAACAGTCAAAGCAGGGGGTTCATGACAGCGAAGCGATAGGGGGATAGACGACCAAAGCGATGAAGATACATCGATCACAGTTCTTCGTCTTCGTCCTTGATTTGCGACGGCTTGAGCATTCCTGGTACACGTGCTGCCGCTTCCCGTTCCTCTTGGGCTTTCCTCTGTGCTTCCAACTCCTTCTCTTCGAGATAAAGCTCCGTGTTATCACCCGCAAACTCTTTCAACTGAATGAGGAAGTCACGAGTAGCAAGCTTGAACTTGTTGATGTCACTATGATGTTCGCAGAGGAGAAGAACGAAGGACTCGATTTGAACCCTGAAAGTCGAACAAATACGGGTAAGCGTACGGGTAGAACACAATCAATCTCGACAACTCACGATGTAAGGTGAGGGAAGGCGTTCTTTAAGAGCGAGCCACAGTACCCGCGAAGGAATCGTGGATTTGTCATTTCGGGATCGGAAACGGTAGCAGGGTCGAAAAGTGGCGCCTGGATCTGGTTGAGTTCAACCAAGCTGAATAGCCTCGCCAACAGCTGTGTTTGAAGCTTGAAGCCTGAAAAAAGTAGGCGTCAACGCGGAGCCCCCCATTCTTTAATTAACGGCAAGGCATCTTACCGAACTTGTGATCTGTATCTGTCAGGACGAAGAACGTGTCTTGAAGGATGCTGAGATAGTAGCCTTGGAAGAAAATGTTGGCGATGGCGGGATCGGCACCGGCGAAGTTGTTGACAACTTCGATACATACTAGGAGGAAGTCAGAAATCTGGGTTCAACAGGTGTAAGAGGTCGACGTACGATTGAGACCAGTATCGGCAATGTCACGCATAGTATGTTTGATGGCCCACATAACCGCGTCCTGAAATCCAGAGAGTAAGCTTTGCTCATAACCGAGCCCAGATGGTACCCACCATAAACAGTTTGAATTGATCGGGCGGCAACGTCAACAGTGCTAGGGGGACCAAACGCGCTTATAAGGACCAAGCGCGTTGAACAACGAGAAACACGTACCAGGGAAGCAGTTGAGATTGATCGTTCGAAGAAGCCTGTACAAGCCAACACGATGTTCTGGGAACTCTGCGAAATCCTGGGTAATCATGCTCAATGTTGGACCAAAGACTGCTTCCATGATCGGAGGGACTTGATGAGTTAACAGGGACTTTTGGGATGTTCATGAGTTTCAACTGAGTTTACTCGAATTCCCTGTACTCACGCCCAGCCGAGACATGATCGTGGTCATAACGTTCAGCACCTCTGCGTCCCTCGCTGCAGGAACATTACGGTTATAGTCTCCAAGAACGGCGTCTAAAAGCGGTGGGATCACGCGTTCGGAAATGGCTTCGAGGTCTTCAGCCTTCTTGATGTAGCATTCAACGAGCTTGAGGACTTCTCGCTTGATGGTACGCAGACTGCGAATCTTTGGCATCTTCGTGACGATATTCGGATTGGCACCTAATCCACGCAATCAGTACATGGCTCTCTCAGGGCGAACGTTTGAACTCGCTTGCCTGGCGCTGCGATCACGGTGTTGATGATGTTTGACACCTCCTTATAGAGGCCCAACATATCCATGAATACCCTACCGAGCTGCGGGAAGTAGAATGGGCCAATACTGCCGCAGGCCGCCACGTTCGTCTTCAGAACATTGCTAAGCAATTTGACCTTGTCTGCATTATCCAAAACGTTTGGGTTGGTTTTGGCTTCCTCCATCACTCCGTCCCACTACACAAAATGTGGGTAAATCGTTGCTGGAACAGAACCGGGACTCGACGTACAGCATTGTTTGGTAGTTCCATCAATTTGGCCAACAGGCGCTCTTGGACAGGCTTATTGGGTTGTGCGGCAACCATGTAACCGATGGCTTCGTAGAACGTATGGACTTGTTGGGGAGAAAGGTCGACTGTAATGCGATGGAGATTTCTGAGAATCTCATCAATGAAGGGTTCGGTTTCGCCCGCTTGTTGCATGACAAAATGTCTCCGGCACTTTTGAGCAATCTTGATGAAAGTGTCGCACGCCATGTCTTGGACACCTGGAAGAATAGTGAATTGAGTTATGCAGTGAACAGCACATCGATCGTTCCGAACCTTCGTGTGTTTCGTGCATGAATTCAAACAACTTGTTGACGACAGTCTTCAAGAACTTCCAGTGGGCTTTCAGGAACCTCGGGTATTGACCAACAATATACCTAACAGGCGGGTTAGCTGGCGGTCGACAAATAAATGAAACAAGCACTAACATGATATTCGACGCGACGACTGCCTTATTATCCTTTCCTCGTTTCATTTCTGTCAAGCCAAGCAAGTCTTTGATGACGGAAACCAAGAATCGTTTCTCGGTCTCTTCGTCTAAAATGATTGGTAAACGTTAACTGCAGCCATGTTGCTTCTGCTTGTCGACTCACTCATGGCACCAGATATTGAGCCAATGGCCCAGCACAGCGTGTTGATGTTAGCCCATGACCACTCAGAACCGTCTATCTGAGGAGCGGAACAGGAGGTCAGCAAACCGAAAGAGAGCGTGGCAAGGGATAAGGGTGTTTTACCTGGCGGGCAAGCTTTTCCGTCAGGATATTTTCCGTGTCGTTGACATCCAAATGGGTCAGGTAAACAAGGACTTCTCGCATCTGCTTGTACAAGACGATGGTATCGCTCTCCTTCATGAACTCGCGGACGATTTCGCCTTCGTCATTCTCAACAATCAAAACCTAGGGAATTGGAAGGCTTTGGCTTAGACCGCCTCCCTAGAAAGCTCCACATGGGCCTCAAGAGACTCACCTCTTCAGGCTTGACCATCTTTCCAACCATTACCAGCCTCAAGTTGCTCAGCACGTCCGAATAATAGATATTCTTCCTCAGCTTGGCGGCATTATCGACCCCTATGCCTCCGAACCCGCCAACGCCCGAGAGCCCGCCCATCGCTCCTGCCCCAAGATTGAGTCCAACAAGATCCGCCACGGGTAGAGCTTGCATCTCTTCGTAGAGATCTGCAACAAGCTTGCTCCAATATTCCAAGCAGATCTTGAAGACTTCTCTGTCGTCTACCTGGGAGATCTTAACCATGTAGAGATGGGCGTTCACAAGAAGATCTTTGTGAACCTCGCTCTCGATGATTTTGAGGTGATTTGAAAGGAAGTTAGAAAGGAAGAGAGCGAGGTTCAGGATGAGCTCCTGATCATCATCGGACGATGTGGAGTAGGCTTCCGCGATATCTAGACCCTGAAGTGAGCAGTCGTCATTATAATCAAATTAATTATCAAGACTTACTTGTGGACGGCGGGACCATCTTGTTAATGGATACCATGACGTTAGAGAACATTGCTCCGAACTTTGGATCGTATTCGGCTCCGACGACCAACGCTGCCACTTCTGACAAGCACTTGAGCGTCACGTTGCGGAAATCCGGGACTTCCAAAAACTGGGACGCTCAACGATTAAATGAAGCCCAGAAGTAACTAAGGTCGCGTGCTTACCCTCTCGGTCAAAGTATCAATCAATTTTGTCTCGAAGATGTAGCCTAACGGAATCCAGTTTAGGAACCTAAGCATGGTTTCTAGAGTCGCCTTGATCAACGAAGGTTTCTGGGCCTTGTCGAGTACTTCTATGCAGAGCTGGAAGATCTCTGCAAACTCGCCACACATCTGGTTTTTGAGGTTCTTGATCTTGGCTTGTGTCATTTGCTCGGCGGAGAAGTCGAAAATCTCCTCTGAAAGGAGTTTGAGGATGACCATGTTGTTTTCGCACAGGGAAAGTGAGGTCTTCGATGACGAGACAATCTCTGGGATGAACGTCGGCCAGTTGTGTGGCCATTCTTGCTTCAGAATCTAGGGAGTAGGCCGAGTGGAAGCGCTAAGCTATTCACAACTTCCGGCCGACTGCATGGTAGAAGACTGACCTGAATCAAAACGAGATTAAGCTTGTGTAAATACGCCTTCTCCGACTTTCCATATGTTCGGAAGGTGTTCTCATCCGACGTCATGACAATGATAGTGTTGATGATAAAGTTGCGAATACCTAGTATTGAGCGGTTCAGTACCATCGCGCCCAACCAGGCAAGTCTTTCCGAAGCTGACCCCCTCTCTGATCCTCGGGAAGCGCTTTCCACCGTGTCGTTATGAGCTTGTCCATGATTTGCAAGGCAATGAACTACAAAATGAGCCCCAAATAGGTCAGCCCCATATTCGCTGCACGAGGGTCATCCCTCAGGGCGAGTCGACCCTAGCGAACGCAACACTCGCCTTGCTCTGCATGTTAGAGGACGTTTCCATGATCACCGGCACTCGCTGCCACGCGTCCGGGTTGTCCTGGAACTGAGTCAGAACTTGCTGTGCAGCGAGTTGCTGTCAAGACCACCGAGGAGCGACGGTGAGTTGAAGGGTTACAGTGGTTAGCTCGACGTTGTGGTTATGCCAGGAGGTTCTTCATGCTCACTTGTGGCCCAGCGCCAGTAAAGAACGTCGTCACGACTTGGTCCAGTAATGTCACATTGAGGTCTTGGCTGAAATCCAGTATAGCCTGTTGGGTGTTGGGTGCTTTACTCAGCACTCGTTCATCGATGTCATTGTCGTTCATGAACTTTACCTCCATGGTCGCCTAGCGTTGATTGGAGCGTTGGGGAAAGACTGATATGGCAGCAGACGAGACTTTCAAGCAGCACCTGGATGTATGCCTCTTTGCTTCGTGGCCTGTGTCGTTGCAGTGGTGGAGATCGTCGAGTCTCTTGTTGTGTATTAGGGCTTCACGGGAAGAGAGCTCTCGGTTGACGCGTTTGTCCCCAGTTCACGTTAGAATTTTCTACTACCACCTCCATTCAAGTCACTCATGTTTAAGAAGTATGCAGCTCATCGTCTCGGCTGCGTTCAATCTAGGGTTAAATGAGTCAATCTTACACAGATTCAACCCGAAGGAGGATATTTCGAATCAGAACGTCCTCCGGTCTTCGGTTCAGCGCGGCATCCGGACAGCGATCATGACCCAGTACCCGGTGTTAGCAGCAGACGACGGGCTCCTCATGGAAGCTATCTGGCCAAAGAAGGGTGATGGGGAATTAGTAAAGTGGTCCGTCTTCATCTCCGGTGTGGCTGGCGTCGAGTGCCTGATGAGCGACCTTTCCAGTAGAGACCACATCTCCATATACGCCCTTGAGGGAGAGCCATTATTCTTTCAACAGAAGAACGGGCTGTTCTTTCCAACTTTGAAGCTTCTACATAAATGTTGGTCCTTTGCTGAACCCCGTTTACGCGACCCCCCGCCGTCCCTAACCGGTTCGCCCTCTCATCTGGCCCTTGACAGACCCCCAACTCCTTCCCCAGGTACAAGTGGATCGCGGAGCTATTAGATTCCTGCTCGCTGGAGCCAACATGATGTGTCCAGGTTTTACTTCAGCTGGGGGCCGGCTTCCTCCGCCAGCTGAGGCGATTCCAGCCGGCACCCCTGTCGCTATTCATTGCGAAGGGAAGGAGGAGGCAGCCGCCATAGGTTTGACAAAGCTGTCAACGGAAGACATCAAGAAGGTGAACAAGGATATTGGTGTCGAGCTCGTCACGTACTTGGGCGACGACTTGTGGACAAATAATAAGCTGTAAAGCCACAACCAGGATAGGTCTTCGCAGAGGAGTCGCTGAATACCTCGAAGAGTAAATTAGAACAGTTGTGGGTAGAAATACAGTGCTGTGATACAGTGAACATGCAGAATAGGATTGCAGTCCTCATTTACTATTGAGCTCCCATAGCCTGTTCTTCAATTCAAAATCTCGCATAGAGTCATCCAAACGAACCAAATGCACATCGTCTGATTCGGATCCTATATCAAAAGTGGGGGTTAACTCGGAAATGGATCGTCAGGCGGACGGGCACTGACGAATGATGATCTTTGGTGTTTCCCCTGACGTCTTGTCCTCAACCCACTGGAACCCGAGTTCACGATAAAGGTTAAGCCTTACGCTTTCAAGCAGATTGGGTATGCAAAACGTGAGCGGATGCCTGCCAGCTAACGGTTTACGCGAAAGGAACCTACGCTGTGCCATCAAGTTCGACATCGTTGGTGACGTCTTTCTCCTCCAATTCCTTGAGCTCGGCTTTCAGCCGCCTATACTCAGCTTCCTTCTCGTTAAGAGCCCCTTCTCCTTCCTCGATAGATTTAACGAGCTTGAACCGTTTGGCATCCAGTTTACTGATAGTCTGAGCATGGGCAGCAGGAGACGGAACATTCGGCGGACGTTGAGATGATTGACGAGCCGATACAAGCTTGCTGGTGAGAGCTAAGATGATACGATAGGTTTTAGCGATAGCTGTTAAGGAAACTCCGTCGCGAGACGTACGTTTCAATTCTGACCGCATCTGCTCGACCTCCTCCTGCCTTGAACGAACAGACTCCTCCATTAGCACAGCGACTCGCTTCATAAGATTGATGTCCTCCACAGGATTGCACATTGCTCGAATATCGTGTATTATGGGGCTAGGTGTCGCGCAAATAACACCATTAGTTACACTGAGCCGAGTTGGGGACACAGCTTGCCTTTACATCATGTTTGCCAAATCTACCGCGTCTTCAGACGACATTTTGCTTTACTTTTCTATCCTTTCTACCTTTGGAAGAGTTGGATGCCTGAGAAGTGATTATCCGACTGCAACGTGCTGAAGAGAGAGAAGGTCGTGCAACAGCTTGAATTCATCCCTCCCACGTGATGTTCTGTTTGAATGCGCGAGAGCAAACAAAGACCGGACAAACCTTGCGCATCGCGAATGATAGCCCTTATACGCGAAGCACCGAAGTAGCTCACCCTGTAGCTTCGTGAATGAAATTCAAGGATAAATTCTCTCTGGTTAATCAGTACTCTTGTGACTTGTGTGGATTTCTTCATTCACAACTCGAGCGCCATCTTAGGCCACATCACTGAAGAACATGACTACTCTCTCGCATTTCTGAGATATCAACCCTCCATATCTTGTGTCTCCGTCAGAGCCGCAGTGTCTTTCCTGAGCTCTTCAGGGAAGTAAACCTCTTGGTCGGTCTCCTCCCCTTCCAGCTCAAACCACTTCACATTCGACTTGATAAACTCCATCCAAATCTCGATATTTTTGAGCTTCTCTTCGGTAGCATCTTGCCTCGGTACGCCGGTGTTGCGGATATGTATGGAAAGGTATTGGATGGGTGGCAGTCCAGCCTTCTGTCGCAATTGAATGAATTCGTGTAGAATGCGGGGAACCGGGACCTCGATGTAGACGTCGATTTGCGCAATCGTGAGCCTCTGAAGGCTCGGGAGGATGACTCTTGCCCCAAGCTCCGCTGATAGCTTCAGCATTGTTCCCAACGAACGGCCGGACGGATCATCGAGGGAGTGGGAGGTCGCATTCGGAAGTTGTTTAATCGCGTCGGCGTAAAGTGCGTCCCTCCCGATCGGGGGCCACTTCATACGACTCCCCATCCTCGTCGAGCCCACCCAAGCGAAGTGCTCAAGTGGCTCAAACAGCAAGGCGGTATCATACCCCCGTTGTGCTAGTTGAATGGGGAGCGCTTGCAGGCCGCCAGGTCCGAGGGTCAGGCTCCTCAAGAGCGGCACCGCTGCACGCCTTAAGAAGCTGCGACCGAAGAGAAGGTCTTTACCCGTAACGGACAGGGACTTCAGGCTCGGTAATGTCAATTGATCTTGCGTTCTATCCATCGCTAGGCCGCTCCCGGAGATCGAGAGTGTCTCGAGGACTGGAAGGTGTCCGAGAACTCGCTCGCAGGACGGCCTCTCGTCTTGCTGAAAGAGGTGCAAGTCTATCGTTTTGAGATAGGGGAAGCGAACCGGTAGGTTGATTTTCAGGGTTGAACGAATGAGCTTGAGCGACCTGAGATGGCAAGTCCCGTCCGAATCCGTTGGTAGCATCAACACGTTGCAGGACCGGAACTCCATCGTCTTAGTAGCAAACGGGTCTTGGCGCATTATTGTCTTTACTATCTCCAAGGCGGGATCCACGTTAAATCCCACGGGGTATGCTGGTGTTTCGGATGGCTGGATGACAACCGTGGTCCATCGAGAGACGAGAGGCCTCAACAGGTTTGATCCAGGTAAGGTCCAGAAGGTGCTGTCGTTATTCGGGTCGAACAGAATAGTCAGATGTAGGGCAGTGTTTGATGCTCGTTGTAGGAATGTCTCGCAAGTCTCTCGAGGGAGAGACTTGCTGAGGACGATGTGTGACCAGAGAAGGGGGTTTCCGATGGCAACGTCCCGAAGACGACGATTGATCTGGCTGAGATTGATGACGGCCTTCAACCGTACCAGACCTTAAAAATAACTCAGGACGTATTCGAAGATGGTGCAAAGGAGCTCTACGGGGGCTTGATGTACTGGCGGGGCTGGGGTACTTTGCTCGACCGGCATCTGGACATCGCCGGGTGGCAGTCCAAAAGTGGTTGGCTAATGGTAGTTGGAATTTTCTAGGTTAGAGTTAGATGGTACTTAGCGACCGCAAAAAAACAGACCTCTGGGGCTTGCATGAAGTGAACTATGTCCAAAGCGTCTCGCTTGGGTGGTTGAAAGAACCAAATTTCACGCGTGACGAATCACGGCAAGTTCGTGTCATTAAGCGTGCATCAACGTGACATGTGTGTGACATGGATATGGGATGACCGTGCAGTGTGTCTCCGGGAGAGAAAGTACAATAAGTACACGATGAAAAGACCAGGAAAAAGAAAAAAAGATTCGATAATTCATGATAAAAGAGGCGTATTGGTGTAATGAGGAGATTCGTCCTGCGATCATCGTCCGAGAGAGCCCATGAAAGCGGAAAAATTGAGCGATTCGTATTCGTCCTCGTGCGGTAGATCCTCCAACCCTTCCAAAACATTCTTGGCAGTGGTAGGTTTGCTCGCTTCGGCCTCTTTTCGCTTCTGCTTTGCAGCGGGATCGTCGTCATCGTTGGTGTGGCGGAAGAGGTCGAGAACGAGGTCAGTGTCCATAGACCCAAGGCCGGCGTTTTGTTGGGTAACGACCGAGTTTGCGATATTGAGTTTGAAGCGTTGGAGACTAAAGATTACGAGTAAGTTTTCCCCAATCGAAAGGAAATGCTGTGACCATCACTTACCCCATAATCTTCTCTTCAAGCGTACCCTTCGTGATCAATCGATATACATTCACCACTTTCTTCTGTCCGAGACGGTGGGCACGATCCATGGCCTGGAGATCCTTCATTGGGTTCCAATCATGTTCGACGAAGATGACGGTGTCTGCGCCAGTGAGGGTCAATCCGAGGCCACCAACGTGGGTAGTTAGAAGAAGGCAGTCGATGCTTGGATCGGCATTGAATGTTTGCACAGTTGCATGGCGTTTGTTGGCATCGACAGTTCCGTCCAGTCGCATGTATGTAACCTCTGGCATGAGGGCCTGGAACAGGTCCGTCTCGATCATCTCGATCATCTGTTTCATTTGACAGAATATCAGGACGCGATGACGAGAGAATGTACCACCGCCATCGACTAAGTCCTGGGATTCATCGTCTTTCTGACATCCAATTCCACAATCGTTCAAAATTTGCCTAAAAGGCAATCGTATTAATTGCATCGTTCATAAGTCGTAAAGCCGTAGACTTACCTCAAGGCTTCGATCTTGGGCGCATGCACGACATCCCGGATTCCCTTCGGACCAAGCGTAATGTGCCGCTTTGCCGTTATCTCGCGGATCTCCTCTGGACTCTTTACCACCAGGGCGGGGTGGTTGCAGAGTTTTCGCAAGTACTGCAAAGCCTGGAAGACGTGTGTTTGGCCAGGACCAGTCTTTCCGCCGGACTGAACCGCTTCCGCGACCGCGGCCTGTGCTTGAGATTGAGTGTACTCATCGTACAAAGCCTTCTGAAGGTCGGACAACTCGCAGTAATAGTCCTGGATGATCTTGGGCGGCAAGTCTGACAGCACATCCTCCTTGAGGCGCCGGAGAAGGAATGGCAAAACTTGCTTATGAAGCGCATCCAAGGCGGCGGCCGCTGTCGAAGAGGCATGTGAGACAAACTTGCCGACTCTCCGAGACATGCGTACTCACCAGCTTCGGCGCCCTTGGCACCCCCTTTACCGTCACGATTTGCCAGAATCGGCTTCCCAAAGCGGTCATTGAAGCTGGCCTCCGTTCCCAGGAAGCCGGGCATCAGGAAGTCGAACAAGCTCCAGAGTTCGACAACATTATTCTGAATTGGGGTACCGGACAGGATCAAACGGTGGTTGGCCTTCATTGCCTTGACAGCTTTGGTGAGCTGGGTCTTCGGATTCTTGATAACATGTCCCTCGTCAAGGATGCAGTAGTGCCAGTCCTTTTGGCTCAGGTCTGCCACGTCGTTTCGAACCACGTCATACGATGTAATGACCACGTCGTATTTAGAGAAGGAATCGAGAAGCTTCGTGCGATCGCGAGCGGGTCCAACGTACTGAATGGGGCGGAGATTGGTTGCATATTTGAGGATTTCGTGGTACCAATGCCCGGTGAGGGTTGGTGGACAAACGATCAGCGATGGCCTGTGGCTAGAGTCGGCTGATTGTGAAGTCTTTCGTTTCTCGGCTCGTTCGTAATGCATTGATGCCAAAATACAGATCGATTGCAGTGTCTTGCCAAGACCCATATCTGACGGTCATGTTCAGCGTTCGCTCTCGATCAGGTCTGTTGGAATTACATACCATCGCACAACACTCCATGAAGTTGGTACTTGGCCAAGAACGCCAGCCAGTTGACACCCTCTTGCTGATACTTGCGAAGCTCAGCGTTGATGGGTACGGGGATCTTGTACGGTACGGTCTTCGAGCCGTCCAGAAGTTGAGAAAGGAACTGTCGTTCTTCAGCTTTCTTCTGCAGCAGCTCGGCGGAGAACCCGGGAGGATCAGGCAGGCCAGCCTCTAGCGGAACCATCTTGACGAGGGAAGCGAATGTGTTCGTAGCGGAAAAGCGGATATCATTATCGGGATCACTCATCCGTCCGAGAACGGGGACGATGAGGAAGATGACGTAGGGCAGAGTTTTGAGGTCAAGGAGTTGCACGACATCTTTTAACAGTGTGATTAGCAAAAGTAGTAAGACAAACACTAAGTGCAGCTGCGTACTGGCAATCAATTCCATCGATCCTTGACGAGTGTACACCTTTTCAGCCTGAAGACGAGGAAGGACGTTGTCCACCACATAATGCATCGCCTCCGAAGTGAAGACGTCGCACAACGTTGCGAAGCACCTCGCTGCACAGTTCCGGATGACAGCATAGCGACTATTCAGCGCTCCAAGGATGTAAGGAAAGATTGACGTGACATGTCTTAACAGGTCTTGGTGGAGGTGAGGTGCGATGCCTTGGATGACGGTCAAGTTGTCGACGACCGACTGTCCGCTTTCGACTTCGTCAATCTCTTTGAGGTCAAGGCCTAAAATCCTTCTCTGTGAGTATGAGCTCTCCCGTCATTAGATGCCACTTACTAGCTGAATACGTCGTGAACAGTCCAGCGGACATACATTCCCAGAGTTTAGGAAGCCTGTCAAAGAGGTTTGCCGCAAGGCGATCACCGAAGCTGGAGAGTGCCAAAAGGGCACCTCTGCGCTGGAGTTTAGAAGGCGACAACCAGTCCTCCGGCATCTCAACCCTGTACTGCTTATTCCGTTCCCGAAGACGGGCCGCTGGAATGTGTTTCTTGATCGGACCGATACCATTCAACTTCGTCGTGTTCTCCCCAAAGATCGGAGTAAGGCTTTCGTCGGCGCAGACAAACGTGCAAAGGTTCTTGACAATCTTTTCTGCCGGGTTGACCTTGGTAGTGACTGGAATCGAGGAGATATACGTGACAAAGTCGACAACCGCCAGAGCCGAACGCTCTTGAAGATCCGCGTTTTCCTCGAACTGGACGTACAGGATATCAGCAACTCGGATACAGTCGCCAGAATTCCACTAAAACCCACCTTCGTACCGTCCATAATACCGTGGATGATCGGGTTCTTCTTCTCTGGCAGGTTGCGCAAGGCAACAATAGCAGCAGCGACTGCCGACATTACGCGCACGTCGTAGGATTTCTTTGTCTTTTGATATCGTTCCAACGAAGCTTGAACCTGCTTTCGCTTGTCGTTGAGATTGTTCCAATTCTTCTTCTTCGGCTTGCCCACCAAGCCCTTGAGCTCGTCGAACGTCTTCGTGACCGTCGATTCCGCAAGCGCGGCAGAAAACCCACCCGGAGTATTGCCATCAATATCCAACTCGGACGGAAGGGTGGGGATCCGTGGAAGAGAGATTTGAACCTCTGTGTGGAAAGCTTGGAGCATGCTTTGAGACTCCTTTTGCAGTCTCGCGAGGTCTTGAAGTTGCTCATGGTATGTGGCTGGGGTAGGAGCCTCGATGGTTGTGATCAAGCGGGCCACCAACTCGGCTGCAAGAGGAGATGTCAGGCAAAGAGAGATGGGTGGGTGAAGCGTCGCTTTGGCATCGGCCGCAATGGCCCACTCCTGGATAATCGTCGCAGCTAGGAAACGCTGAAGCATGCTCCGTGAAACATCATAGAATGTGAGGAAGTAATGGAAAGCGTCGCGTTGTTTCTGTGGCGAAAGGGTTGCGAGTTAGCTTCGACTCGGCCATTAAAATAGATCCGTAACGCTTACCTCGACTGGCCAGACCGCCATTAGGTATCCCATAGCTTTACACGCCGTCACTCGTCCTCTCATGATCCATTCCTCGGAGACAAGGGAAAGATCCTGAGTAAGCATAGGTTTATCCACGTTGTGCAGGAACGCTGGGCCGTTGACGGGTTGGTAGAATTGACCCGCATCCAATGGGACGCCAATGGGGTTCATCAAAACAGTGAACCAAGGGAGGAGAGCTTCGGGCACTACCGTTTCCAGTCTCGATTTCAGTCTCGCCTGACCATTGGCCCCCAACATCGTAACCTCGGCATTGGCATCGTCCATAATAGTCATCTGTGTCAAGCAGTCGATAGAGGATTTCCATGCGGCGAAGGAGACATCGCGAATCTCGTGCTTCTCTTCGACAATGATGTTTTGGAAGAGTAGGCGGACAAAAGGTTGGGATATCCACTCGCCCACCAAAGCTGGGACGTCGAGGAAGCTGACGAACGTGTTGACCACGGCGAGACGGACGGTAGTGATGGTGTGGCGGAAGAATGGGAAAAGGATAGGTGCTAGGACTGTTAATGGTCGACTGGGGGGGCAGTCAGAAATCAAAAAGGGATGGTGCAGCCGGAAGAACGACTCACGAGGAGGCAGAGCTTGAAAGCAAGCTAATGACCTGGGGGAAAGAGACGAGTTTGCCTGCATCACAGTCTTGTCAGCAATGGCAGCGTTTAGGTTCCTCCGGGTTGCGTACCTAACAACTCCATGACAGCCCCAACGCTGGACCCAAGATCATCCTTCATGTCGGAAAGACAGTTCCATAACACATCCATCACCGCAGGAACATCCTCTGGCAACCTCTCGACGATGTGCTGCACAATTGGCGTTAAGCATGACGCAGCAACAGACCGGACATCGTCGTCTTGGTCGGCGAGACTAACAGCAAACTACGTCAGCATGAAAGTTCTGATGCCTGAAAAAATGCCTTACCCAAGCAGTGCAGCCTCCACGACGCCCTTCAACACTTCTCTTCCACCCTCTTGGTCAACGTCCACCAGGTCATACCTCACCGCCACCTCGTATTTGACGCCTAACAAGCCAGCGTGCCGGACTTGCCAGACGTGCGTGGCGGTGCTTTGGCCTTTGGCGTTTCGCTTCGAGGGGTTTCCATTCGCAACGTCGGGCGTGAGGTGGCCGTTGGAAGCTGGGGGCTGGATGTTGGCCTGGAGTATCATCTGAAGCAAAATTGCGTGAACGTGCAAGATAGACCTCCGAGGCATATGGAGAAGGAGGGATGCGAGGGATTGAGAAACGGTCTCCCGGACAGGTGCGACCATCTATGAGAGGCAGGAAGTCGTCAGCGACCACTCTAGTGGCACCTTGAACCACGACACCTCACCTGATCCGAAACAAAGTCACTGAAGCGATCGAGGACAAAGACAAGGAGAAACTTGGCAGCGAGCTGGTTGCACCAGTTTTCGTGGTTGTAAGCGTTTTCCTCGGCTGACAAGCCATCTAAAAGGCCGCGCGACAAATTTAGTTACTGACGTCCCAGAATTCACGCTGAGGATGGACTGACCAATCATCCCGCCACAAGCACCTTGAGACTTGACGATATCGCGGAGAGCCAGTCCGGCGCCATGTCGTACTTCCCAATTTGGACTACAAACGCCACGTTGGTAAAAGTGTACGAAACTTGATAATTTCCTTAAAATATGCGTACCTAACTAGGTCAACTTCGAGGACTTCCGCCACGCGATGCCACACCCAGTGACCCTCTTTGGGGTCGAGAGTGATGGTTTTTGTGGGCTTGTCTTGGGCAGTGACTTGGCCACCTTTCTGAGGGTCGATCACGACCTTCTCAGCTGAGGCACCATTCTCGGCTCCTGGGGAAGCGGGTTTGGCTGAGGGACCTCCGTCTGTATCGACCACTCGAACCCTATAGTATGGGGAATCAGAGAGTTGATAGGGACGAACGGCAGGCCATTGCTTACTTTGGTGACGGTTGAACTTCGTGGGCAGACCTCGCGGCAGCAGCTGGTGCGGCTGCCACGAAGGCATTTCCGTCCTTCCTCTTCCGCTTCAGTCTGTTTAGTTCACGCTTTGAGAGTTCGCGATGGGGTTCGGAGGATGACGGTGGCGTCGGAACGTCCACTTCCATTTTCACGGTGGTAACGGCTGGTGTGGGTGGTGGTTCAGAACCTTCTTGATCTGTCTTGTTTGCATCGCTCATCTTGACGTCGGTATCGTCGTCGTCGGCGAGCTCCTTTTCCAGGTCCTTGGCGAAACCCTCGCCGCTGACGTCTTCGAAGAACCCGAGCCCCATGCGTTTCATGGCTTCTTGTCGAGCGGCGGCGAGGTCCTTGTCGGATTGCAGGGGTTTTGCGAACTCTTTCCCGGACGATGCGAGGAGAAGGTTTGGAGAGAAAAGGAGGTCTTCTAAGACGAAGGGTGGAAATGGGGGTTCTGCGGGAGTTGAGGTGGAAGAGGATGGGCCGTCACGGGGCGTCGAGGGTGGTGTACGAGGCTTCCATTGTGGAACAAGGGAGCAAATTTGTTGAAGGGCACTAGAAGCCGCGACACGAGTTTCTGTTGATTTAGAATGCAAGTAAGGTAGGAGCTGGCAACACCCGCAAACTGGGAGTTAGCACTGCCGAGGGTGATTTACGGTCCAACCTGGGACTTACGCGTGAAACGACAGCCATAACCTGGCTCCAATCAGAAGATGGAGGGTGGTATACATGTACGTTTGTAGCGGAAGGAGCGTCGATGCCAGTGGTGTCAGTAGGGACTTCCTCGCTGACGCTCTTGGCTGCGATCTGTGCGACTTGCTTGGCGGCTGCCGCCCGAACTGCCTGTGATGCCCCGGTGTCGAGGAGCAGCAAGAGTCGGTCCAGCCTGTGTGGTCATCGGTGGGTGGTTGTCAGTGAAGGCGGCGCGGGAGCGGTGGTGGGAATAGACGCGCACCGCGAAGACATTATTATTTTGTTTGGGGGAGAGGTCGGCGTTATCAGTGACGAGGCCCGAGGACGACGCGGGTTATACTTATACCTTCGATGTGTTCGATTTTCTACTCACCGTCCCTGAGCTACAAGCCACAGGGACAAATAATATACACAAATAGCTCCAAATTCGATCTCCGACAACAAACCCTTTCTTCTTCTCCCTCCCCCGATGACGACGACGGCGACGACGTTCGCAAGAGCATCACCCTCGGCAGTGCAGTAAGCGGCCCCCGATGGAGAGAGAGATCTGGGCGGTGGAGGCTGATGGTTACGTTTGAAAGGACAGCGTATGAAAGCGTATTCCATAATCCGGACCTAACGCTATCGCAGCTCAAGGATGCAGCGATAGACGGTCACTTGCACTCTGCCCTTTCTGGGAAACCGCCCTCACAATCACTCGCAAGTGGACTCGAAGTTCCGGGGCGGAGCATCGCATGGAAGGTGAGAGAATCTTTTTGCCTCGCTTCGAGGTGCAAGGCAACTGAGAACACACGCGTTGTTCTCTCTACCAGGTCTTCTTGATCCCCCAACCTCCACTGACCTCGGGCTCATCCCCAGTATCCCCGTCAAATGTGCTGGCAAAGGCGAGGAAGGACTATGTCGACCTGCTCAAAGCACGCATGCGAGCTCCTGATGGAAGCTATGAACCCGGCTTTGTAGTGCCTGGTGAGGAGGCACCCCTGAGAACAACGGCCACGCAAGGTCCCTCGGCAGGGAACTGGGAGAGAAACAACCCCTTGAGCCTCGATGAAGAGGTCAGTAAGCCTCCTTCACCGTCGTTTGGTCACTAAACGGACGAAATAGAACCCTTGGCAAGATTACTTTGCAAACGTCGAGCTGAGGAAAACCATAGCCCAGGATGTTGAAAGAACGTAAGTCCGAAGCAGCCCTCGATGTCTGTTCCGAAGTCAGCATTATGACCAAACCCGAATTCGGCTTGTTTCAATAGTTTTCCTGAGATGCCATATTTCCGGCAGCCGGCGGTACAAGCGGCCCTCACGACCATTCTGTTTTTGCATTGCCTTGAGTATCCGTCGGTCGGGTACCGGCAAGGCATGCATGAACTTCTCGCGCCGATCCTTTACGTCGTCGACTTTGACTCGGTTCTACCAAATGCGACTGAAGTCTCTCCCGAGGTGCGAGAGATGTGCAACCGCACGTGGGTAGCTGCGGACGCATGGCTTCTCTTCGGGCTCGTCATGGCCGGCGCCCGCGAGTGGTACGAATGGCAAGAGCCAACATCGCCAACAGCGTCGACCGATGGACCCCTGCAAGTGAATAAATGGATGGCTCCCATAGTAAAGATATGTGGGGATATACAAGGGGAGTACTTGAAGATGGTAGATCCTCTGCTGTGGCAGAAGCTCAAGGAAGGTGGGATCGAGGCTCAGCTATACGGAATGTGAGTCCGGTCGAGAAATGCACTCTAGAAACGTGCTGACACTGATACCTTGTTGAAAGCCGCTGGCTCCGACTCCTGTTTTCTCGGGAGTTCCGTATCGAAGACGTTCTGCCGCTATGGGACGGAATATTTGCTGCCGATCCAACAATCCAAATTGCGAAGTGGATATGCGTAAGCATGCTGATTAGAATTCGTAACGAATGTCTGTACGGTTTCCTTCTAAGCGAGACATTGATACTGACGATCAGTTGGATGGTTCCAGTGATTCCGGGCGACTATAGCAGTCAACTCACGGCCCTCTTACGGTATCCACCGCTTCCATCTCAATCTCAAGAACCCGTCATACGGCATACAAACTTGCTTCTTCGGCAGGCTCTGTACATTAAGCTAGCTCCAGACCCGGCCGTTGGAGTTAATGTGGTCATGGAGAACAGGGACGCCCTCGGAATACCCGCCGAACCGCCGGAACCTCGACCTCAACCACGACGACTAAATAGTCGGACTCCTCCTACACGAGGCGGTCGACCAGCGAGTGCTGGAGTGGGTGCGGACTTGAGAAGGGATGTAGGAGGGCTTCAGGACTTGATTGCAAGTCGGTTGTTCGATGGGACCTCCGCGGTGTTTAGCACCGTGTCGGAGATACGGGTAGGCCATAGTAATCTGGCAGCTAGGCCAATCTGCTGACCAGACCCGCCTTCCAGAAAAACCTGCCAGACCTTAATGATCTCTCGGCTTCTCTCCTTAAAGGGAACGAACCAGAACCTGAGTCTAACGCCTTCCCATACGAAGTCATGTCCAAAAAGCTCAACCCACGACCTACATCAGAGTGGACAGCACCAAGTACTGGGTCATCTTTAAGATTCGATATCGATGCTTTGGAGAAGGAGCTGTCTGTCGTTCGAACGGCGCAAGTGCGGTTGGGCAAGGCGATGGAATGGTCGCTGGACGTGTTGCAGAAAGACAAAGCGGAGGACAAAGACCGCGCCCTGGATTGCTTGCTTCACGTGAAGGATATCCTGAAGAGTGGGGATTTGGGGAGGATTGATGAGCGCAGGCTGTCTCAGCATCCGTCGGACGAAGTGGTCTCGCCATCACCAGTGCAAGCCCAAGGCGTGTCTACAGCGGGCGTCTCGACTCTCCAACCCACGCTGTCTTCACGACCATCTCCCTTCGGGCACCGCTCCGCTGGATCCGTTTCTCGGGCTAGTCCGTTCTCCCGACATGAAGGGACGGATTCAGCTTTGACCCCACCTCGACTGTTCCAAGGCGACCGCCCGCCGTCAGCGTTGACGTTCCCCAGCCGCCTCAGCCCTTCAGGGCAATCACACTCCCGCTCGCCATCCATGCCCGTCAACTCCCCGCGGTCCGCGTTGAGTCCTACGACGCCTTCACAGCAAACGACCTCCGCGGGGACGGGAGAACGGGGTTCCGTCGCGTATGATCCATTGGGAGCTCTTCAGTAATTGGATTTCGTGGAGTGGGTTGATGAGGGTTGTACCTTCCTTTAGAACTGCAATCCCTTTCCATGTAGAGCTGCCAATCCATCTAACAAATTCGGACATATGTTAATGCGCTAATTGTCATTCTGCCATTGGCCACAGCGATGCCGATCGTAGCCGGGTCCTACCGGTTATTAGCCACTGACATGTGGTACCCGTGCGAATCTCCGCCCAAGGCTCGGAATTGAGACTGACCGCGAACATCCCGTCGTCACCCGTCTCACACTTTGAAACTTCCACTCGTCTCCCATCCTCTTACTCTCCCGCTCTCTCTCTCCTCTTCATCCTAAAAGCCCAGGTCATCTGCGGTACACCCAACAAAAAGACGTTCGAAAACGATGCTGCGACGGCTTGCGCAAGAATCCACCAAGACTTTGAGCAAGGCTGCTCAGCAGGCCCAGAGCCGGTCACTCCATGCCTCGTCCTCCGCAAAGATGATTGTGGGCACGCAGCCTGTGCGAGCTCAGGAAGCCAAGGTGAGTGTACCCAGGTTGGAACAAGTTATGGGTGCTGAGTGTCTCTCCCGCCGTTTGTAGAACTGGTCGACGACGGAGTACCCGATATTTGAGCACGAATATGATGCCGTTGTCGTGTGAGTACCGCCACCGAGCGGCCTTCCGTCTAAAGTAAATGCTCCCTCTTTTTCATCTGGCTCATCTCGTTACGCGATGTAGTGGTGCTGGAGGTGCTGGTCTTCGAGCAGCTTTCGGTCTCGCCGAGGGAGGCTTCAAGACGGCTTGCATTACAAAGCTCTTCCCGACAAGAAGTCATACTGTAGCAGCTCAAGTGAGAAAACGTTGAAGAGCAGGAAGTTCTTTCTTGCTGACGCGCTCTCTCTTAACAGGGTGGTGTTAATGCAGCGCTCGGCGTACGTTTTGGCCAATCTTCTTCGAATGATTAGAACCCCCCATTAACCTGCCTGGCCACAACAGAACATGACTGAAGATGACTGGAGATGGCATATGTACGATACCGTAAGTTGATCTTCTAGAGCCTAAAACGTTGCACCTTCTCACTTCCCGCCTTTTTCATGACGTCAATTAGGTTAAAGGCTCGGATTGGCTCGGTGATCAGGATGCTATCCATTATATGTGCCGTGAGGCTCCCAACACCGTTCTAGAAGTAGGCCCTCTCGCTCGTACATTTCGACAAGTGCTGACAAAGCGTGGTGTCGACAGCTCGAACACTTTGGTGTCCCATTCTCGCGAACACCAGAGGGCAAGATCTATCAACGTGCTTTCGGTGGTCAATCCCTCAAATTCGGAAAGGGCGGCCAAGCCTACCGCTGCGCTGCTGCTGCCGACCGTACCGGCCACGCCATCCTTCACACTCTTTATGGTCAATCGCTCAAGCACAACACCCAATTCTTCATCGAGTACTTCGCATTGGACTTGATCATGGAAGGCGGCGAGTGCGTTGGTGTTTTGGCTCTCAACATGGAAGACGGTACCCTCCACCGCTTCCGCTCACACAAGACCGTATTGGCTACTGGTGGATATGGTCGAGCCTACTTCAGCTGCACTAGCGCGCACACTTGCACTGGTGACGGTAACGCCATGGTTGCCCGTGCTGGTTTGCCACTTCAGGACTTGGAGTTCGTCCAATTCCACCCCACTGGTATCTATGGTGCTGGTTGCCTCATCACCGAAGGTACGGCGTCCGTGATATAAACCAATCACAAAGTACTCAATATATCAATCAATCCCCGTAGGCTCAAGAGGCGAAGGTGGATACCTGTTGAACTCGGAAGGTGAACGGTTCATGGAGAAGTACGCCCCGACCGCCAAGGACTTGGCTTCCCGTGACGTCGTCTCTCGCTCGATGACCATCGAGATCCGTGAAGGCCGTGGTGTTGGACCCGAGAAGGATCATATCTTCTTACAGCTCAGCCATCTTCCTCCAGCGATTCTTCACGAGCGCTTGCCCGGTATCTCGGAGACTGCTGCCATTTTCTCGGGCGTTGACGTTACCAAGGAGCCCATCCCCGTCTTGCCAACCGTTCATTACAACAGTAAGCCAGGCAAGAAACTCACCTAAACGGCGGTGCTGATGTATCTACCTTTTCATAGTGGGTGGTATTCCAACTCGCTACACCGGCGAGGTTTTAACGGTCGACAAGGTGATAACGGTGTCTGTGGTGTTAGCAATCACTGCTAACCCAGAACCTTAATATCATATAGGACGGCAAGGATAAGGTTGTCCCCGGTCTCTACGCTGCCGGCGAGGCTGCCTCCGTCTCCGTGCACGGAGCCAACCGTCTCGGAGCCAACTCACTCCTCGACATCGTCGTGTTCGGCCGTGCTATCGCTCACCACATCAAGGACAACCTTGAACCTGGCAAGCCTCACAAGAAGATCGATGACAACGCTGGCAGCCAGAGCATCGATTTCTTGGAGGAGATGAGGTGCGAACCCTCTTAGTATCGGTTTGAGCGTGACCGAGCTGAGAGCTTTTGCTTCAACAGGACCGCCGACGGAACCAAGCCCACTGCCCAGATCCGTCTCGAGATGCAGAAGGCTATGCAGTCCGATGCTGCTGTCTTCAGGTTCGTTTGAAACCGCCTGGTGACGATAGCGCGTTGCTGACCTGCTTCGACCACAGGACCCAGAAGTCTCTTGACGAGGGTGTCACGAAGATTGCTGATATCTATAACAGCTTCAAAGATGTCAAGGTTTCTGACCGCAGCTTGAAGTGGAACTCGTACGTCGACTGCAGGACTGACACACCAACCCGGAGTTGACATCGCTTTGACTTCAATCTAGGGACTTGATCGAGACCCTGGAACTCAGGAACCTCCTCCAGAATGCCACTCAGACCATCGTGGCCGCTGCCGCGCGCAAGGAATCTCGTGGTGCTCACGCCCGCGAAGACTTCCCTGACGTAAGTCGCGCGTCATTTGCGAATCTCAAACTGTGAACTAATTCATGGCGTACTTGTCTCCTAGCGTGACGACACCAACTGGATGAAGCACAGTCTCACTTGGCAACACGACTCCACCAAGCCTGACGTCGACCTCAAGTACCGTGGCGTCATCTCAAACACTCTTGATGAGAACGAGTGCAAGTCCGTACCACCATTCAAGCGTGTCTACTAAACGAAAAGCGGGAGTGGTTCGAAATGGCAGTGGATGGGGAACTCTTCATGGATCCCGTTAATCCTTTCCTTCGCGCTTTGGCCTTTGTTCTCTCTTCTACACTTGTATCTACCAATCGTCGTACGTAATGCTCAGTCGCTTTTGTTCGGTCTCAGTTCGTGGCTGGAAATGGGGAGAACATCTATCCGCGCCGTGCTCTGAGGCGAAGGTATCGTCGAAAGAGTGATTCTTGAGGCCACACTTTGACTACTCAGGGTGGGCGAACAAGGCAAAGTTTTACGGCGTGGAAACCCGCAGATCCCCGTGTCGTCCTTCAGAACTGGTCGCCGGTGAGAGGTTTGCACGTGCTGATGTCGGATTCCAGCGGTGACCTTGAGTTGTGGCGCGGCGAGGTTCGGTCTCGAAGCAGATTCTACCCCGCGTCAACCGCTTCCCTTCCTTTGCCAGTCAACCATCCAAAGCTCTCACCAAAGCCCTTTATATAAACTGAAGAGTCGAGGGCACTGATTACTTTACCCGGCTCTCGCAAGGATATTCTTCATGAGTGGGCAACAAGATATTATTCCAAGAGACCCGTTCTAGGCTTCTAACAAGCGTCCTGTTCTAGGTTCGGCGCAGCCCGCCCGCAAGAAAAAGCCCATTGTAAACCGAAACGTAAACTTATACGGCAGCTTTAAATCCGATGGGGCTCAACACGCCACTGCTGGCTTTCAACCGTATCAACGCAGGACGTCGGCTAAGTCGACGCGTCCTTCTCCGCCTAAAAGGTTGGATTATGAGAAGCTCTTTTCTCTTCCGCCAGAAATCATAACGAGGGTACGTGGCTAGCAGCTGTTTTAAAAGGGGTAAAGTTGGGTAGATGCGCTCTTTTAGGTCTGCCGATTCTTACATCCCCTGGACCTCCTTTTCCTGGCTCGAACAAGCAAGAAACTTCGAGCAATGTTCATGGAAAAAGAATCGAGGCCTCATTGGGATGCAACTCGTCACTTCATTGGTATGCCAGATTGGCGAACTGTTGCGTTTCCACAGGCTATCGCCACGCTTTACGAGTCAAGCTGTCAGGTTCGTACTCGACGGCCCTTGTTCCACCGAAAGAGTTTCTCATCCAAACCCTTAGGCTCTGTCGTGTAATGACCAATCGATAGTCTTGGCTTATCACGTCTGTCGTCGATACTGCTTAAAGTGTGCACGAGAAAAGTACGTCGACTCCGGGATCGATGAGCGTGTTATTTCTAATCCCAAATTTCAGTCTCCTTAACCTCGAAGAGGTCTCACGACAGTTTCCTTCCGTTCCGGAGGACATAGTGAAATGTTTGCCTTGGACGGCTCGCCGTATGTCTTATAATCCTTGGCTTCGAACGCCGGGTTCCGCGCAAATCCATTCAGTTATATCTTTCACATAGGGACTCCGCCTCCAGACACTGAGGCTATCACAGGGAGGTTCTATCTAAAGGCTGATGTTCTGAAGCTTCGTCGGCGATTGGACTTACTTGAACCTTTGAGCGACGAAAGTCGAGGTCAATTACGTCGGGAGCTATCGGCCTTTCAAAAGGAGAGAAAAGCAGTTAGTACCGTTCCACCCCCAAGCTTACTCGTAACTTATAATTAAGTTGCTATATCCAGTCGACGGTGGAGGTCGATAAATGGTATGGAGGGTATTTACGCCATGTCCAGGGGAGATTAAACGAGCGCTGGTGCAGGTGAGGATTGCCAACGGCTGCGTATATCCCGATCATCCAGCTGACTCGCTTTTAGAGTAACAGATGTCATGAAAAGTCGCTGGGGATGGAAACCTATTCAATACGACCAATTGGAGCCTCGATTAAGCCAAACTGTCAGCTATCTGCTGCACGGTCCGGTTCTCTCTGAAGAAAGTGAGATTCATTTCATCGCGGTGCTGGATATATGTACTAATAGCTGAGTACGTGCTCAGCGTGGGGACGCGTGCGTGGCGATCTTGAATGGACGATCAGAGAAGAAGCTAGGGTCCGTGATCGCTACTACACTGATCGTGACGCTCGCCGCTTCTCCCTCTCACACGAGGAACGACTCCAGTAATTCATAGACGTGTAATATAAAGAAATTGACTACTTTCGTGGCCCGATTCTTCGGTGATGGTAATGAGTTTCAACTTCACGCTCAGTTTTCACCAAGGAATCGAGTACACGGGCACTTCATGCCAACCCTCTACAAAGCTGTGGATAATCGGCCTTACAAATAATGCAATGTCGATGCGCAAAAGAAAGCCGAGCACACTGATTTTGGGGAACAGATTTAACAACGACTACCAAGACTACTTATCGTATTGATCGAGACCAAAAGTGGTGTTTCTACTCCTCAGGCAGCGTCGAAAGATCGTTGACGATGTAGGGATGCTCAAGGATCTCCGATATAGCCATGCACTCTTCAGGAAGTTCAACTAGGAGGTTCTTGAGGAAGTCGAGGCCTGAAGGAGAATGTCAGCGGCAGAAGCAAGACAAGAGACGATCATCCTTACACTTTTCTCCAGCTCCAGCCTTCGTAACAACACTAAAGGCCCGGGTTCGTCTCACACAAACACCTGGACACATCTCATCGCATCCGCACGTGGCGTGTGCTTTCCGGCTCTCCGGGGGCCAACGCGAGGATGTGAGGCTAGACGAAGGAACCCGACAAGTTAGAGAAGCAAGTAAATGAGAAGGTCCCTTGAACTTACACGAAGTACAGGACTCGACCTATCCCATAACAGTCAACAAGCCTGTCATCCTCCGGATACGACATGAAGGATCCCGGCGCCATCCAATGTTTGGTCCCTACGCGCCACTGGGAGAAGCAGATGTTCATGTGTTAAGGACGTAGAAGAGAGACCAACCAGCGTTGTAGATTTACCTCTTCGTTAGGAACGGGTTGGGTATTCAGGCGAGCGAGACCGAAGTCACACACGCGCAGGCTGACCTCGCCAGGGCCGACGACAGAAACGAGGAGATTCTGAGGCTTTATATCGCGATGAGCCATGTTATAGCCATGGATATGCTAATAAGACCATAAGAGTCATCTTAAGCATAACGAGTCCCGAAAGCAGGAGAAAATAATTCACGTACCGCGATTGCCTTCGAAGTCTGGGCGATCATTCCCGGGGCCTGGTTCGCGAGAACAGCCTGCTCATGGGACCTCATTTGCGACACATAGGCGTACAGGTCCATCTGTGCGGCTTCAAGAATAATATCTACATCGCGAGCGGACGATCAGCACAAATGACAACAGGAAATCTCAAAAAACCGGAGTATCATGATCTTACGATGAATGGATTCATGCTCGTCATAAAATTCCTCAATGAAGCGGACGATGTTCTGATGATATCCCAAAGTCTTGAAGGCACTGAGTTCTGTTTTCGCCATCTTCGCCATCTTGACCAGGTCCCCAGGGATTGCCTTCTCTACGAATGAGAGCTGGTCGCCAAGCCGTTTAACGCGAACGACGGTCGAGTTGGTCTGGTGATCACCAGAGACTTTGGCTTGGGGCTCGTACAAGTCTCGGAACTAGTTAAACCACGGTATACTTAGTCGAGGGTATTCTACATGCGGGAAGTGCCTCCCACCTTAGGTCCCTGATACTCGAACCAGTGACCGTCTCCGAACTGAACGCGATCTCCATTCGACAGGACTGCCGAATCCCGAAGTTGGTGACAAACACCATCTTTTATAACCTATAGCATAAACCCGCAATCACGTTTCGTAAGAGACTAAGGTAGGGGGTATCGTAGAAGCATAAATTAGACCGTCTGCTTACCAACGTACGAAGTGAAGACCTTTCTGGATCGATCCGTTTCACCCACAGGCGTCGGCGAAGGGGAACGTTTTCGACCTGTCGTAGCTCCAAGCGAAGCATGCAGTGCTGCTTAGCTAAATACATTTCTCGGTTAGCGTCGATGTTCCCAGCGGAGATGACGAGCTACGAAGACTCACCGACAGCAGGGCCTGACACAGAGATGTCGCACGACGCGTCGCGTCCGACCTTAAGGTTGTTCCCCCCTGATCCGTAAGGGTGCATCCGGAGAGCGATTGAAATCGTACGGTCCTTGACACATTGGAGTCTGCCAAACTCGACAAATTTCAGATCTGGAGGAGCGCAAGTTGGTGCCACAATATTTCTTTCGGTGGCCTCGGAGGGATTGGTGACAGCACAAGTATGAGGCGATGAGTGAGCGATGCCTATTTCGCTACGGAGCTGTGAAGTTGGGGGATCTTCTAAGGATTTCGGATCGGGTGGCTTGAGCGACCTAGGCGTTGCGCCGTCAGGTAAAGGATGGAGCCCGCATATTTGCAAGAACTGGGACGAACCTTTGAGGAAGGGGGTTGCTCTTGTCGGTTATGTAGCCAGCGGTGGCGACATGCTGGTTGTGTGCCTGGGCCTCGCGGACTTGGCTGCACTGTTCTTCGGTTTTAGCTGTCGACGACAGCCTTGGCTTCTTGGCGTCAGGTCTAGTCGAGGATTCTTGCCCAGGCGTAGAGTCGTTCGGACTTGTGGACGAGCTCCTCGGACGCGATTTAAGCTCGATCAAAGAACGAGCGACTTACTCATTCCTCTTGCGATCAGGAGACTTTCGGTCTACCTGTGGTCTAAGCTCCCTCACAGTGCTGTCTTGAGGTTTAAAAAAGGCATTTGCGTTGGGATCTCTTTCGTTTTTACGAGTTAGCCTCTGTCTGCGCATGCTGACGAAGTCGTGGTGGCGAACGGAGAATGATGGGGCCGACGGATAGTGTAGGGAGAGAAAAGGGAGTAAGAACGAGAGTTTCGAGTAAGAGTCTTCTTCAATTGAAAATGGGATATGAGGGTGACTGTGGCGCGGATGCTTGTAGCGATACAATCGAGCGGGAGCAAAGTGTTGAAGGCTCAGTTTAAACCCTTGGTCCCCGTTGCCCACTTTCGGGCCCAGAACTCAGGCCCCTCCTTCGTCGGAATACCATATCATCATCTTAATTTACCACAATCCCTCGATCTTCGGCGTCGATTTGAATGCGCTGCGAACTTGGTTGGCGTGGCGCGTCGGACCCCTGCGTATTCATTCCATGCAGTATCCAATATGCGGGAGGTGAAGAGCGGAAACGAGGTTTGACTATGCAAGAGAGCTGTGACCTTTGAGTGTTGGGATATTGGCTTTGACTACGCGGAGACTGTAATGGTCGACTACGGCGTGTTGTGCTACGAGTCGTGGAAAGAGTGGCGGAAGCTCGATCGACGCTGGCACCCACGATCACTTTGTTTGTGTTAAAACGGGCTGCACATGCGACTCTCCGACACGCGCCCTTCGACGGCGAGAGGAGGAATATCAAGGCGCTGATTTAGGGGGCGTAGGTGCCGTTGGAGCAACAATTCAAATTTAATCCGCTTTGAACTGTGGCCCCCGGGTGGTCACGGGGTCAGGTTTTCAATGAAGACGGCCTCTGTTTACAGAAAACAACAGCTCCGCATCTAACATTGATGAGAAATTAGGGGGTTACGATTGGCTAGAACAGTCGCGAGGGGAATTACTCCGGTCGGGAAAGCGTAGCATAGGATTTTGATTCCGTTACGTCGCATGACTTATTCTTTCGGCTCAAGACTTCACCCTCATTCAGTCGTAGACTTTTATACCATCGTCCGGCTTTGTTGCTTTTCCTCCCCTTCCCTCCCCTCCCCACCGCAGCCAGCCATCAGTGACTCTTCCCTTTCGCACTCGTTCAACACCACTCTCTTCTTACACGTCTACATTTCATTTGTTCTTGTAAGGCGATTTTCCTTCTCCCGTAGTTTCCTTCCCAGTGACCTGAATCTTTCTTCTCGTGCTTATAGGTCGTGGGCTTATCGCTGTAACCCTGGAGTCGTCGCCCGACTTATTCCTTTCGTCCGTGCCCTGGCCGTTCGAAAGGTGGGTCGGTCGTTTGCTCTGTGAGATGTTCCTCGGAACATCTTGCGCGGGTTTTCGGAGCGGGGTTAGCAGTCAGTCTGGTAAGCAAGCGGTGTCGGTGCTCTAGCGAGGGTCATAGCGCTCACTTGGGTGATATCGAAGCCGAGTTCAAGCCATGGTCTCCTGATGCGTGACCAATGGTTGGGTATGTCTCTATCGAGTTCTTTTCACCGTACGTCAGAGTGCTGAAGCCTTGTCCGGCAGGCGGGATCTAACCAGCCCCACACCCACGACCACTCCCCCCCCCAGCGAGGACGAGGGTCTAAAAGCTGAGTACCTTTGGGATTTTCCCGACTCTAAGTCTGATTTCTGATCGAAGTCCGTTATATATTTTCCTCATAATACGCTCATTGCTGTATCGCACTATCGTCTTATCGTGCGTCTGGCTGTTACGCGTCGGAGAGTTCAAACCGTTCCGCATCGTGGCCAGCCATCTAGCTCATTTGTCATCCCTTCCATCGAGTATTGCATGAGTACCGACGTGGGTTGTTCCTTTCGCTGGCGCATGGTTCGGGCGGGTCAGAGCGAATTAGGACGTCATGGGAGAAGTTTCCTAACCCACTGCATTTTTCCCGTCGAGTATGAGCTCGAATCTTCGCGAGAGCTGTGAACTTCGAGTACTGGGGTATCACAGCGGGTTCATGAGGCACGTAAAAGTGGCGTTCAAGATCGCCCCGTTGATGTATCTCCGTCGCCGTACATCCTTTGGAGTCCTATAATGTCTCCGCATCGCGGTGGACTCCTCCAGTGATATGTCCTTCCCTTCTGCGACCTACTCACCCGCTGACGCGCGCGGCCCCTTGACTTCAGCAGACAAAACATCGAAGAAGTGAATAACTTTAGATATCTTGGGATCTTTCATAGGATCTGGCTGTCGTTGGTTAATTTAATCCCTTTTGAGCTGTGACCCCGAAAGGTCACGGGGTCAGGCTTTCAATGAAGACGGCCTCTGTTTACAGAAAATAACAGCTGCATCCGCAGGCTTTGTTGCTTTTCCTCCCCTCCCCACCGCAGCCAGCCATCAGTGACTTTTCCCTTTCGCACTCGTTCAACACCACTCTATTCTTATACGTCTATATTCCATTTGTTCGGTAAGGCGATTTGCCCTCTCCAGTAGTTTCCTTCTCAGTGATCTGAATCTTCCTTCTCGTCCTTATAGGTCGTGGGCCTATCGCTGTAACCCTGGAGTCGTCTCCCGTCTTATTCCTTTCGTCCGTGCCTCGGCCATTCGAAAGATGGAATCGAGTAGTTTGCTCTGTGAGATGGTCCTCGGGACATCTTGCGCGGGTTTTCGGAGCGGGGTTAGCAGTCAGTCTGGTAAGCGAACGGTGTCGGTGCTCTAGCTAGGGTCATGGCGCTGACTTGGGTGATATCGAAGCCGAGTTCAAGTCATGGTCTCCTGATGCGTGACCAATGCTTGGGTACGTCTGTATCGAGTCCTTTCCACCGTACGTCAGAGTGCTGAAGCCTTGTCCGGCAGGCGGGATCGAACCAGCCCCACACCCACGACCACTTCCCCCCAGCGAGGACGAGGGTCTAAAAGCTAAGTATATTCGAAGTTCTTGTCGACTCTAAAGCCTGATCCTGACCAAAGTTTGTTACATATATTCATCCTCGTATGCTCATTGCTCTACCGCTCCGTCGTCGTATCGTGGATGTGGCGTTTACGTGTCTAAGGGTCCGAGATCTTTCCGGATGGTGGCTAGCAATCCTTTTGCTCCCAACATTATAACGGTTCTGCCCTAGAGCGTCCTGTGGAGCCCAATTTTTCCCTCCTCATCCTTCGTGGATGTCATGTTCTGTCTGATTACGCTAGTAGGCTAAAATCTAAGCTTTGCTGTCTTGCACTTTCAAGTCTCTCATAATAAGACGTGTCTCGAGTCTACTCCACTGGATTCCCCTTCCATCGGGTATTGCACAAGTATCGACGTGGGTTATTTACTAGTTCTCCGGCGCATGGTTTCGGAGCGAACTAGGACGTCATGAGGGATATTTCCTTACTCGCTCTAGTCATTGTGCTTTTGCCGTTGAATTAGAGCTCCAGTCCATTGTGAGAGCTAGAGCATTGGAGTGCTGGGTCCGATTGCGCGTCATCGTTGGTGGGCGCGTCGCAGTCACGGTAAGAGCAGCGTTCAATCGATACAAGCAACCACGACCACGATCATTCCATCGATGTATCTCCGTCGTCACCCATCATTTAGAGCCCTATAATTTCCACGCGTCGCCAAGTAAGTAAGATCAGTAGTATAGTGTTCCCATTTCCTTCCCTTCCGTTCCCTCTCCTTCCTTCCGTTCCTTCCGTTCCACGTCCATGTTGAGACTGGCTACGTCACTCTCTGACGCGCTCCTCTTGACGTCAGCAGACAAAACAGCGAGAGTGACTACCCCTTTGGAGATCGGACCCGAGGAATCATTCATGGGATCTGGGCGTACTACGAGGTTGTTGTTGGACCAGAATTCAATCCACTGTAAACCGGAACCGGCAAAAGGCCCGAGTCACGGAATCATGTACTCACAGAAGACCGTCTTTCCCGCAGAGAAAGAAGATAGCTCGTGGTTGCCTACGCGTTCTGTATCTATCACTGATGAAAATTAAGCAGCCCACCGCTGGCTGGAGCAATGGCAAGGAAAATCAGTCCATCGATCCTGATGGCGTCGTCATTTTGATTCCGTCCCGTCGCGTGACGTTTCCTTTCACCTGAGCCTGAAACGCCTCACTTCTCCCCCAGTCGCCGACTCGCATACCGTGGCCCGACTCGTTGCTTTTCCTCCCTTCTCCACCACCACAGCCGCCCCCCTTTAGTGTCTCTCCCCTTTCGCACTCGTTCGACACCACACCCTCCTCAAAACGTGTGTATTACACGGTTTGGTAAGGCAATTCGATTTCTCTACTAGGTGTCTTTTTAATCATGCATATCTTCCTTGCCGTTCTACAGGTCGTGGGTCTATTGCTGTAGCCCTGGAGTCTTCTCCCTACTTATTCCTTTCGTCTGTGCTCCGGCCATTCGAAAGATGGGCTGGGTAAGGTTGCTCTGCGAGATGCTCTTCGGGGCGTCTTGCCCGGGCTTGCGAAGCGAGGTTAGCAGTACATCTGGTAAGCGAGCGGTATCGGGCGTTTTAGCCAAAGCTGTGACACTCACTTGAGTGATATCTCAGCCGAGCTCAAGTCATGGTCTCCTCATGAGTGACCAATGCTTGGGTATGTCTTCATTGAGTCCTTTTCACCTTACGTTGAAGTGCTGAGTCCTTGACCGGTAGGCGGGATCTAACCTAGATCCTCATACCTCACGACTGCTCTACCAGCGACGACGAATGTCCGAAAGCTAAGTATCTTTGAAAGTTCCGCCGACTCTAAGCCAATTTCTGACCCAAATCTGTTATATATGTATTCTACCTCGTACGCTCATTGCCCCACCGCTCCGTCGTCGTATCGTGCGTCTGGCGTTTACGTGTCTGAGAGTTCAGGATCTTTTCGTATTGTGGCTAGCAATCCTTTTGCTCCCAACCGAACAAAGGTTCCGCATTAAGGCGTCCTGTGGAGCCCAATTTTTCCTTCCCCATCCTTCGTGGATGTCATTTTCTGCCCGATTATCCCAGGAGCCCGATTTCATTGCACTTTGCCTCCTGTACCTTTCGGGTCGCTTGGAATAAAATGATCGTCGAGTCTACTCCATTGGCTATCCTTCCATCACGTATAGCATGAGTAGCGACGTGGGTTGTTCACTTCGCTGGCGCGTTGTACGACCCGGTCTTCGCCTACTAAGACTTCGCGAGGGGAGCGTTCATGCTGCTTCTGGGAGGTGCGCGTTTCCCGTCGAATTAGAAACTCCGTTTGGAGCTACATACACCTTCCGCCAGGAACGTTAACAGAGCTGGCGACCCTGGCGACCCTGCTTCGCTGAGGGTGACGACGGAGAGGATGTCTGCGTTTTTCCACGCCACCGCTCTCTGTATCCGCTCCCCTCGTTACCTCAAGTCGAGGCTGACAAACGATTCTCTTGAGCATTCGATACAATTTCACATGTAATTTGGCGTCGGATGCGTTTAGCTGAGACAGTTCTGCCGATGTCGTTCCTTTGGCGGACCGATCTCAGAACATTCACACGTGTCGCAGTGCGGCAGTGGTTCGCTGCCTTATATCGGCAACCTTCTTTTTTTACATCCTCCGAGTCTACTTCACATTCTCACTGTCTTCAAAGAAGCGATGGAGCTGCTTCAAAGGAAGCGCGAAGTTTAAGAGGCGAGCGTATAGGCGAGTTGCAGCGAACCCGATGGATTCTACCCGACATTCTTCACTCTTGAGTATTCCCTATCTTTCCCCTTTCGCTTACGTCTTTGCCAGTCAAATTTCCGTCGGTGGTGGCCGCCTCTTCGGGATGCTCTTCGTTCGAGTCGCGGGACCCATGGTGGGGTATGGCGATTCGTCAGCCCGCCTAGAGTGGTCACCCGATTGAGAGTCTTGCCGACAGGTGGGGTCGAACCGTCCCCACACCTATATCTGCTCTTATTGCGATGCAAATGCTTAGGACATCAACTCTCGTTATGCTTTCACCCCGTTTACAACAGGTTGCTGACAAGCCCTTGGTACCCCTTCTGGTTTCGCAACGTCGTGGTACCATCTGTCTGCATCCTTTATGCATGTAAAGCCAGAAATTGTGCTTGTTGATAATGATAACGATGCTGACTCCGAACCTCTCACGGCCCTGCCTCGGAGCGTTGTTGGGGATCCAGTCTCCCCGACGCTTCGGGGATGTCATTTCGCCGCTCGTGTCGCCTAAACAGTCCTCGTGATAGGTGCATATTAAGCTCCAGCCTTACGAGATGTAGCTGCGGCGTCTATTTTATTTGCTCTCTGCCGGGAGCGGGGGGCGGAAGCGGCGTGTATTTCCTTAAAGGAACCAGGGGAACTTGAAAGAGGAACGTAGAGCCATGGTTAGTGCAATCTAGGTCCCGTTTGTCCCGGACATCACGCTTAATATGAGGGTCTTCTTAGCTGCGCTTTGTGGTGTGTCTTTCCTTGATTCCCTCGAGCTTGGCTTCTGCGGCATACTTTGTGGGGAAGTCTCACTAACAAACAAATCGACACGAACTTCAATTATATCCGATGTGCTGCATCTGACAACCAAAGGGGCTCCCTAGTTACAGCCAAGTTCTTGATTCTCCGTCCTGATCCTCAATCGTCTTCGCCTGGGACACCGATGTCACACCGTTGGAGTATAAGAGAGGGGGACCTGACTGTGTGCATTCTAGTCGGACACATTTCTGGTTATCTCACTATACTGGCTGAGCCTTTATCACTCTTTTCCACCTTCATACTAAAAGATTGTTCCCAATGCTCGCTCGTAGCATTATTCCTAGTGCGCTATTGCTGGCTGGATCAGCCCTTGCCCAGGGGGTCCAATCCACCACTGAGGTAAGCGCCGAGCTATCAGGGTCGAGGCTTAAGTCATCGGCTGACAAGACTCGTATTATATGTGACAGGTGGTAACTTCAAGCTACCCCGTCTTCACCAGTGTCGACGGCTCAACTTCTTACGCGTTCAGTGTGACAGACTCAAGCTACGCGACTCCCACTACCGATGCCGGAGCTTTCACAAGCACCGCGGCCCCCGTTTACACCTCCGTCGCTGTCACGAGCTCTGTGGCACCCGCTTACACCTCCGTTGAGTGCCAGTGTGTTTGCTCTGCCCCCGTTATCGGATATCCCATAGCGAGTCAGCCCTCGTTTAACGGATCGGACCCCATCACGGATTCTGGTGCATTCACCTCGTCCCCTGCATTCACCGATTCCTCCGTCTTCACCTCCGATTCCCCCGCTTCTACCACGTCAGCCATCGACAGTGAGGCAACCCCTTGTGATGACGACGCAACCAGCCAGGTCAACAGTCAGGCGACGCAGTCCTTCGCCGACCCAACCACTCCAATCACCAGCCAGACTACGCAATCCGACGCCGTTCCAACCACGCAATCCGTCGATGCTGGGGCCCAAGGCGTAGACCAAAACCAGGTGCTCAAAGCTAACAGTGCCGTCAAGGAAATCGTCCCTATCCAATTGACGGCTGTTTTCACACTCATCGGCCTTGTTGGCGCGGGTGTCACGTTCCTTTAAACTCGGACCAGACGAGGATTTGTGGTGGGAGAATGACTGGCTGGAATGATCGCCCTAAACCGTCTTCGCCGCCCTCATCGCTGCAGAACACTTTACGAGACTCCTTTCCTCCCTACTACTTCATTTTTGTTTCTCTCTCCGTCGTTTCGATTGCAGCTCGATGTCATCCAGATTGGTCCTTGTACGATCCTTGTGTAGTTTGAATGTGAAAATTGGACATTTTGTTTCGGAAGCCCTTAACTTTTTTACACTCTCTAGATTGCGGTACGTGGCCGCTGGACCCCGTCTCGTCATGTTCGGTGAGAGGGGCGGCCATTCAAAGCAGCGACGGCCGCGACGTCCTGTACGCTATGGAATTGGATGCAGGACCCGCCCTTCCACCTCCAAAAGATATTTTACTTAAAGATGGTCTGAGTGGAGCCATGCAGTAGAATGAGCCCTTGGGAATGCAAGGCCAGACCAGAGAAGACAATTGTGGAGGCGAGAATGCCAATATCATGCGATCAAAAGATTGTTCGTGGATCATAGTCTGAACAAGCATATTCATTTGTGTTTTGCAAGTGAATATATTCTTTCGCCGATCCCGCGAGGTTGCGCTACGGTCTAGACCAGAATCTGAGGTGGAGGTCTATCCCATCACTTGCAGATAAATAGCTGGTCCCTTGGACAATCAGGAAGTCATCTTTTCCCAAGAAGGATCCATGTACTTGAGAGCTGTGATTTGATGCTTACTGGTGGACATATGGACCTGGTCAACGACGGGGAACAGACAAGAGTCGCAGGACAATGCATTGGGTTCGGGGTGTGGTCCATTACTACTTCATCGTACGTATCTTATACCCATAAAGCATTTTTCTTGCTGCGATACTTGCCGCGGTCCCAGCACGCATTATGAAAGATGTTTCGCTCGGCCTCCGAAGCAACAATCGTCGCTCCCTCCTTCAAGGCCATCCCAAGGCAACCTCCCGTCGGCAACGGTTCCAGCAACCGCTAAGAGTATCTCTGCATTAAATTAAGCGGACCGCATGGGTGAAAAGACCGTGGTAGAACTACTCGAGAACTCTGAGTGGGGTCAGCTCAAGTCGGGCAGGTTGTTCGGTGTTCGCTGGACTGCGTTACTCTATCCGCCCCACGCACCTGTCGCTATCTCTTTATCTTCTACTTACGTCTCAATTGTTTATCTCTAAATGTCTGTCGAGCTTAGTAATTTTGCTTATCTCCACTTTAATAGACTCGATTGCAGCCCTGACGGAGAGTGTAGTTTTTCTGATCTTTGTGGATGTTTGCTGTCCGTGTCCTTTGGAAAGTCCGACTTTCTTTGGCTCAACAGTGGCTCTGTCTTCAATACAAATGTGGGCGTAGTGTCTACTCCATCCGTTCTCTGGGTATATTTCCTTCACTGATGAACCAGGCTTAGAGCGATCCAGGTGCCCCCTTCCCGGCCGTCATGCTTGCTAATGAACCTTCTAGGCTGCGCGTTGCTACGTAGCTTACCTCAATGCACTCGAGTTTGGCTTTTGCGGTATACTTTGTGGGAAGTCCCTCCAATAAATAGATCTGAACGCTAGCTTCCATTAAATCCGATGTACTGCATTTGACAACTTAGTCTACCTTGACCTTTCATAAGATGTAGCCCTCCCGTAGATGACGATGACCAGCCATCAACTTTGCCTTCGTTTAAGAGTGAAGAAGTAGAAGTCGTGACTACCTATGTGACTATGAGGTAAGAGTAACATGTTAGCTATCAGTCAATTACAAAATGTCGAAGATCCGGCACACCGTTTATGCTCGCGGGGATGAAGGGATGTGGCGGCGCGACTCGGCCTATCATTAAGCAAACACATGCGCTAACGAAGGCGGCGGGCGTTTTAAGTCTTGCTTGATTGTCGGGGCAGCTCACTGAGCCGCTGGTAAAGCTTGAACGTCTTGGGGCGTGGCAGGGGAGGGGTTGAGGAAAGGAGCGATTTGATTGGTCGAACACGGTGTACTGACGTAAGCGGCCCAGACGGTCGTGATCCGGGCCGGCTATGACGGAGTACGTAGCCTTTCGGTCAGCGAGCCGTAGAGCTCACAATATTAATCACCAGCCTTACAAAAGGTACTTACGGCGTCTATTTCATTTGCTCCCTGTGGGGGGCGGGGCGGCGCATATTTCCTTAGAGGAACCAAGGAAACCAGGAACGTTAACGGAGAGACATGGCTTAGTGCGACCTAGGTCCCGTTTGTCCCAGACATCACGCTTATTATGAGAACCAGCTGCGCCTTGCTGCGCGTCTTTTTTGGATTCCCTCGAACTTGGCTTTTGCGGCATACTTTGTGGGAAGGCTCACCAACAAACAGATAGACACGAACTTCCCTTACATCCTCTGTGCTACATTTGACGACCAAAGAGGCCCGAGGCGATACGAGTGGCAACAGCCAGTTATTCGATTCTCCGTACTGTTCCCTTTCTCGTTTTCGTATGGGACGCCGTCGGAGTATAAGAGGGGGGGACCTGGCTGTGTGCATTCTCGCCAAACACATTCCTTGCTATCTCACTATATTGCCCAGCCTTTATCGCTCTTTTCCACCTTCATACCACACTTAATCCCAATGCTCGCTCGGAGAATTATTCCTAGTGCCCTATTGCTGGCTGGATCAGCCCTTGCCAACCCGGTCCAACCCGTCACCGAGGTAAACGCCGAGCTATCACGATCGAGGGTTAAGTCATCAGCTGACAATACTCTTATTATATGCGACAGGTAGTAGCTACAAGCTACCCCGTTTTCACCAGTGTCATCCCCGCAACCCACCCGCTCAGTGTGACAGAAGGCGTCCCTACGGCCACTACCTATGCTGAAGTTTTCACAAGCACCATGGCCGCCGTTTCCACCTCCCTTGGGTGTGTTTGCTCTGTCCCATTCGTCGCATATGCCGTAGAGAGTCAGGCCCCGATTTCCAGCGAATCGGACCCCATCACGGTTGCAGCTGCCTCGTCCGCCGTCTTCACTTCGTCCCCCTCGTCCCCCGTTTTCACCTCCCAGTCCCCCACTTTCATCTCGCCAGCCATCGCCAGTACGGCAACCTTTTGCCCCTGTCAGCAGGTCACAACCAGCCAGGTCGTCAGTCAGACGACGACGCAGTCCTTCGTCGCCCCAACCACCCAATCCGCCGGTGCTGAAACTCAAGGCGTAGACCAAAACCAGGTGCTCAACGCTAACGGTGCCGTTATGGAAATCGTCTCTATTCAATTGGCGGCTGTTTTCACCTTCATCGGTCTTGTTGGAGCGGGTGTCACGCTCCTTTGAACTCGGAGCAGACGGGGATTTATGGCAGTTGGATGGCTGGCTGGAATGATCGCCCTGAACCGTCTTCGCCGCCCTCGTCGCTGCAGAGCACGCACGAGACTCTTTTCCTCCATACTCCTTTATTTCTGCTTCTCTCCGTCGTTTCGATTAATTGCAGCTCGATGTCATTCAGATTGGTTCCCGTACGATCCTTGTGTAGTTGAACTGCGAAATCGAACCCTTCGTTCCGGAGCCCTTAACTTGAATTCTTACGCTCTCTAGAATCTGATACGTGGCCGCTGGGCTCCGTCTCCTTACACTTGGTAAGGGGCCAGAGATGCAAAGCAGCGACGGCCGTGCAGTCCTGTATGCTATGGAATCGTGTGCAGGACTTGCCCTTCCACCTCCAAAAGACGTTTCAAAGGCGGTCCGAGGGGAACCATAAAGTAGAAATGAGCAGTTGGGATTGCAGGGCCAGACCGGAGCAAGCAACTATGGAGGCAAGAATTGCAAATATCGTGGCGATCAAAAGATTGTTCTTGCGTCCTAGTCTGAGCAAGCATATTTACTCGTATTTAGCAAGGGAGTAAGTTGGTTCGCTGATCCCGCGAGGTTGCAGTGCGGTCTGAACCAAAATTTGAGATGGGGGACCATCCTACATCGCTTGCAGATAAATAGCTGGTCCCTTGAACAGTCGCGAGATTATCTCCTCCCAAAAGGGTTCATGTGCCTGAAAGCTTTGACTTGCTGCTTACTGGTAGACGTGTGGAGTCGATCAACGACGAGCAACGGACAAGAGTCGCAGGGACGTTAGGTTCGAGGTATCGTCCATTGCCCCTTCGCCTTACGTCTCTTATATATACTTATTACAAGCATTATACCTGCTGCGATACTTGCTGCGGTCTCGGCACGCATTGTGAAAGATGTTTCGTTCGGCCTCCGAAGCAGCGATCGTCGCTCCCTCCTTCAAGGCCATTCCAGGGTAACCTCCAGTCGACAATAGCTGCTGCAGCCGCTAAGAGTATTTCTACTTGAAATTAAGCGGAATACATGAGTAAAAATACCGCAGTAGAGCTGCTAGAGGACTCGGCTGAGCTGACTTTCCCTAATCTTGACCGATCAAGCTCAAGTTTGTTCGCCCCGCACCATGCACCTGTCGCTATCTCTCTGTCTTCTACTTTCGTCTTAATTGATTTATCTTCAGTTTTCCGTCCAGCTTAGTAATCTTGCTCATCTCGACTTGAATAGACCCGATTGGAGTATGGTTTGCAGCCTGGTTTTTCTGTTCTTCGTGGATATTTGCTGGTAATGTCCTTGGGAAAGTCCGACCTTCTTTGGCTCAGCAATGGCTCTGTCAGACAGATGTCTTCGATACTTGTCTTGAGAAATGTGGGGGTAGTGTCTCCATCCGCTCTCTGGGTATATTTTCTTCAATGATGAACCAGGCTTAGAGCGACCCACTGGATTGCTTGGCAGGTGCCGTCATCACGGCCGTCATGCTTGCTAATAGAGCCTTCTAAGCTGCGCGTTGCTGCGTGGCTTACCTTGATGCACTCGAGTTTGGCTTTTGCGGCATACTTTGTGGGAAGTCCCACCGACAAACAGATCTTTCCATTGGACCCGATGGGCTGCATCTGACAACCAGATGGGCGGGGGCGATGCGAGTGGTTACGGCCCGCTATCCAGTTTTCCATGCTCGTCCTTTTGCGTGTCGTTTGAGACACCATCCGAGTATAAGAGGAGAGAGTCTTGGCTGCGTTATTGCCTCCAAACGCCTTTCTTTTTCATCTCACTATACTGCTCCCTCCCCTTTATCGCTCTTTTTCCACGTCACTGCTCCATCTACTCACAATGCTTGCGCAAGGAATCGTCCTCAGTTCCCTCTTGCTGGCTGGATCAGCCTTTGCCGACCAGGTCCAAGCTCGTTACGTAACGACAGAGGTAGCCGTCACTGAGGTAATTACCGAGGTACCCGACTATTGCTCCATCCATCGGCTGACAAGACTCGGATTATGTGCGACAGTTGGTAGCTGCAAGCTCCCCCTTCACCCCAATCATCAACGCAACCAACGCGCTCAACGCGACAGAAGGCGTGGCAACTGCCACTGCCTATGCTACGGCTGTCACAAGCACCATGGCCCCCGCTAACGCCACTGCATGTTTCTGCTCGATCCCATATACCGCCAATGTCACCGAGGCATTTACCGCCAATGTCACCGAGGCATTTGGTACCGTCAATGTCACCGAGGCGGCTAGTACTGTCAATGTCACCGAGGCATTTAGTACCGCCTATGTCAACGGATCGACCCCCACCACGAGACCAATTGCAGCTAAGGCCACTTCGCAGGCCGTCGCCGTCGCCGCTTCCGCAACCCTCTGTCCCTGCCAGCCGGCTGCAACCGCTCAGGCCACCAATCAAACTACCCAACCTGTCGGCGTTCCAACCACGCAATCCGTCAGCGCTGAAACCCAAGGCATAGGCAAAAACCAGGTGCTCAACGCTAACAGTGCCGTTATGGAAATCGTCTCTATTCAATTGGCGGGAGTTTTCACCTTCATTGGCCTTGTTGGAGCGAGCGTCACATTCCTTTAAACTCGGACCAGACGAGGATTTGTGCCTGCTGGGTGGCTGGCAGGAGCGATCGACCTGACCCGTCTTCGTCACCCTCGACGCTGCAGAGCACGCGCGAACTCTTTCAATCCCTTCTATCTCATTTCTATCTTTCTCCACCGTTTCGATTGTATCCAGATTCCACGCATATCGGTTCTCGTACGATGGTTGTACAGATAGAATGCCAAATTAAGCCTTTTGCTCCGGAAGCCCATAGCTTTCTTCTGCTCCCCAGAATAGGATACATGCGCTGGACTCCATCTCGTTATGCTCGGTGAGAGAGGCAGCATGAAAAGGCGTGACAGCTGCGAAGCCTTGCGTGTTTTGGACGACCCATTCATCCTAGAAGAAACATCTCAAAGTCCGCACAATCAAAGCTGCAAGGTAAAAGAAAGCAGTTGAGATTGACGAGCTCGACGAGAGGGAGCGACAACGAAGGGAGGCAAGAATCCCATGGGATCAAAAGGTGATTATTCCTAGTCTGAGCGAACATGCATATACATTCGATTTCTCCCCCAAGAAATAGGCCCGCCCGACGATCCCGCACAGGCGCGGTGCGGTCAGAACCAAAATTTGGAATTGAAGGCTGTGCTGCAGCGATTACAAAGAAAAAGCTAGCACCGAGCCACTCGAGGATCCTTCTCCTCCCAAGAAGAGCTCAATTATTTGGTAACCGAGGTTTGAGGTTCACTAGTGAAGGACCCAGAACGGACAAGAGTCGCAGGGACGTTAGATTCGAGGCGTCGTGAATCGTCATTTTATTCCATACCCTTATATAATTCAAGTATCAGGTCCGCTGCAGTACTGCGGTACTGCGGGCTCAGTGGCACGCACTATCAGGGACACCCAGCTCGGCCTCCAAAATACCGTCTTTGTACCCTCTCCCGGAGCATTTCCCCATCGATGACGATATCGAAGAGTACCACTGCGTGAAATGAAGTGGAATACACGAGTGCGAAAGTCAACGACCTTAGAGCTGCAAGAGAATCCCTGAGTCCAAGTCAAACAAGTTGCTCATTGGACTACATGACTCTTTCCGCCTGGAGCTCATTTTTCCATTGTTACTGCTCGGTATTGTGATCATGCCTGTGCCCTTTCTGTATAATGCCTGTCAAGATAGCAATCCTGCTGACCTTTACTTGAGCCCGACCTACGGCAGAGGCTGCTTGAACGCTCATATTCAGTCGATCCAGAGGAGCAAAAGTTTGAAATAACGAAAAAAATGGGGATACAATATTTGTTACCGAAGTCTTCCCAACTGCGCTGTGCTGTGCGGTTTCCCTCATGCGCTCAAAGCTGGCTTTTTGCGGCATACTTTGTGGGAGCCTCGGCAGTAAACAGCTCAAAATAAAAGACTTCCATTAATGAGATGTGCTGTATTTGGCGACCAAGGATGCTCGGGACGATGCAACTGGTCAGAGCGGTATTCGGCTTGCCGCACTACTCTCCCTCCTTTCCTTCGGTTTTCGTCCACATCGCGGTATAAAAGATGTCTTCTTAGCCACTTGTGATCTCATAACCTTCCTCTCTCAGATCTCACAATACCATCCTCTTTCTAAACCACTCTTTCTTACCTGCGTACCGCCGCATTCATTCGACGATGATTGCCCGAGCCGTCATTCCCGGTGTGCTGCTGCTGGCTGGATCAGCTATTGCCAACCAGGTACATGAAGCCCGCGATGTAACGACAGAGGCTATTATAGCCGTCACCGAGGTGGGTATTGAGCTAACTCGACCGTAGCTCGAGCCGCCGGCTGACGAAGCATCCATCGTGTGCGACAGGGCGGAACTACTTATTTCACTACAGTCACCAGCATTATAAAGCCTACCTCAACCCCGATCGACACGTCCACTGCCTGTTATTGCTCCATCCCAGTCACCACTGCTACCGCGGAGATTCAGACCTTGACTGTGCATGGACCAACCCCCACCACGATGACTGTCACAGTTCTGCCAGCCTCTCCCGATGCTGCCGCGGCTATCACCATCTGCCCTTGCCAGCCGGCTCCAACCAACGATGCGGACGTCATTGTTGCTCCAACTACTCAATCGGTTACTGCTGCTGCTTCGGAGGAGACTGCAGGTGGGGGCGACAACCTGCTGCTCAACGCTAATGGTGCGATTATGGGGGTCTTGTCCGTTCAAATGGCTGCTGTAGCTACCTTCTTCGGGCTCATCGGAGCGGGTGCCGTATTCCTTTAGCTTCAGTCCGGGGTGGGCTTGTGGCAGTTGGTTGTTCGGTAGAGTGATCGCCCTAAAGTCGCTGTAACCCACGCGAGACCCTCCGTTTTCCGCTCCTTCCGCTCTTTCACTCTCTACGTTTGTGTACTCTCTCTTTCTGGCTGTTGCTTGCCGTCATGTTAGTCTTCGCCCGATGCTTGCCGAATTGAACGCGGGACCGAACCCTTCATAGCTTCCATCCTGGGTATCTCTAGGGTTCATCCGCATCTGAATTCTAAACCACATCTTACCGGTAGAGATTTATCTCCAATAGGCTTGGTGGTGATGCTTCGTCGGAATGTGGGCACAGAGCGGCTGCAAGGACCCTAGTATCCCATAGGTTTTGGGTCCAAGAAGCATCATGCCAGGATGTCTTGGTTACTTACTCGAACACAGATGTAGCAATGGACACTATCTGAACCTATAAGGGAAAGGCGACCAAGAGCAAAGGCTGTGAGCGCCACGCTTGTCTTGTCGGGATCTAACGATTAACTTTCTGGGATGAACGAACGCCTCGAGAAAAAATATCCCCCTGATCCCAATTTAATTTTAAACACTCATGCGCCGAGACACATGGGAGGGGGAACAACGGCCCGTTGTGCAAAAGTTCGAACGAATTCGAGCCACTGCCGAGCGAACCCGTAATAGGGATCAAGCAAGGACCCAGCTCTCGCTCCAATGTGGAATGCGACAAAGAAGTCGCCATCGCGGGGGAGACAAGAGGTGATGGTGGTGAAATTTAAAGGTGGCGGTATCTATTAACAGCGGCCTTGGCTCCGCGAGCCGCAGAACTCACTCGGCCGTGAGTTCTAGCAATCTTCTAGCAATCTTCTACTGCCTTCTTGACTACCGCATTCAGGGTACGGGATTCGGTCTGCCGGGTTTCTCACCCTCCTTTCCTCAGGGTTTCGTCCACATCGTAGCATAAGAGAGAGTCGTCTTAGCCGCTTGTGCTCTCATTAAGCTCCTCTCAGATTCCCCAACACCATCCTCTTTATGTACCATTCTTTCTTACTTGCACACCGACTTCGTTGACGATGATTGGCCCGGCCATTATTCCCGGTGTGCTGCTGCTAGCTGGATCAGCTTTTGCTAGCCAAGTACATGGAGCCCGCGATGGAACGGCAGAGGCTATTACAGCCGTCACCGAGGTGAGTGTTGAGCTTACCCAACCTTAGCTTGAGCCGCCAGTCTCTGACGATGCTTACATCGCGTGCAACAGAGTGGAAGTACAGTATTTACCACCGTCCCAAGCATTATAAAGCCTACCCCCGTACGCAATGCGACTGATGGCCGCAACGGCAATAACGATGTCTGGGACGGAGACTTGAAGAGTATCGCAACCCCTATCAACACGTCCGCCGCCTGTTATTGCTCCATCCCGGTCACCACCGCTACCGCGGAGATCCAGACCTCGACTGTGCACGGACCAACCCCCACCACGGTGATAGTCACAGTTCTGCCAGCCTCTCCCGATGCTGCCGCGACTACCACCATCTGCCTTTGTCAGCCGGCTCCAACCAGCTATGTGGACGTCACAACCCCTCAGTCAATTGTTGCTCCGACTACTCAATCGGTTGCTGCTGTAGTCTCGGAGGGGACTGCAGTTGGCGGCGACAACGTACTGCTCCGCAATTGGAATGGTGCCGCTACGAGGGTCGTATCTGTTCGATTGGCTGCTGTCGCGACTTTCTTCGGAATCATCGGAGTAGGTGTCGTATTTCTTTAGCTTTAGGCTGGTTTTGGGTTTTTGGTCAGGTCGTTTGATCGGCAGAGCGATCGCCTCAAAGTAGTCCCAGTACCCCTTTTCGTCGCTGTAGCCCGCGCGAGACTCTCCGTTTTCCACTACTTCAGCTCTTCAGCTCTCCACCCGTTCGTTATCTTTAGTTCTGGCTGTTGCTTGATGTCGTGTCGGTCTTCGCCCAATTTGAATGGGTGACCGAACCCTTTCATGGCTTTCGTCCTGGACATCCCCAGGGTTCATATACACCCGAGCTCTGGACCACGAATGCCAGCAAAGCTTTAGCTCTAACAGGCTTGGTGGTAGTACTTGGTCGAAATGAGGGCCCATAGCGGCTGCAGGGACACCAACAAACTCCTCGTGAACGAAACTAGCTCCTCTACGAGTTAGAGAGTCTCGTTTTCAAAGAACTGAGCGCCCAAGGAGCGATTTTTATACGTTGGCTGGATCGCAATGCTTCAGTAGTCGTGATTCGATGCCCGACAGCGGGGTCCCGCTAAGCATAGGAAAAGGACGGTACTCGCAACAGCGATTAGACCGAGGAACCGCAGACCGTAAATGACACCCCATCATCTCGCATCACCCTGTCAACCACCAGCGTTTCCGCGGGCTTGGCAGCCATTTACGCAAGATGTCTCGCTTGGCGGTTCCCCGGCAGAGTCATCTTGGAAACCCAATGCCGGATATGTATGTATGGCGCAGAGTGTCCCACGAGTAGAGCTTCTGGTGGTTCCATGCGGACTGCAGGCTTCGCGCTCAGGTGGTGTGGCGTCGTGCGTGGGACATCCAGTCAAAACTTCTTTTGTGTCACCCCGCTCTCGGTGTTCGATCCCGGCACATGCCCAAGCCTGTTTTGTCGCGGCCTTTTCTCTTTCATCGAGGACAGACTATACGTACACACAGCTCACAAACCATATTGAAGAATGATTGATATTGGTAAACCTCTCTATAGGCAGCTTTTCCGTCAATCTGACCTGCAACTTTCAATTCGAACCTCTCGATGCACATGGAACGACTAGCTTCCCTTTGTACTTGTGGACTTTTTTTCGTGTTGAACGACCATGCGTTGGCCGACTTCTCTTTTACCTCAGAGAGGTATATAAACATGGAGAATGCATGGAAGGCAGATGAAGAGCTCTTCCTTTCAACGAATCAACTCTCAACCCCGGGCGAGAAGGATTGGCCTCCCCAATTCGGAAAGAGTGCGATTCTACGACTATTAACGACCTCAAACATCCCTCGAGGGAAAAGATATATACATTTCTTCTAACACGCCACGAATGCTCTGCCAACCTTTTCTTGCCGTCGCCGTACTCATCGCTTGCAGCAGCTCATCGGCTGCCGCTGCTGCCGGGATCGTAGTCCGGCAAGCTGAGGTACGCAACCTTTCACTCACTACACGATACTTTCCTTATTGATTTATTTACCCGTAGACTCCTTTCACGACTGTCGTGACCATGACGCTCGGCCCGGACGAATCCAGACGGCCTCTCATCTGTCCCTGTCCGACGACCAACAACCCCATAACCGGGGGACAATACACTCTACCGGTTACTTCTGCTAGTGCAGCTACTGCCAAGGTACGGTATCTGTTCCCCCTTTCTTTTCTTTCGCTCTTTTGAGCTGAAGCCTTTCAAAATTCGGGGGGGCTTTTACACGCGCAGAAACGTCAAGACCCAACCACAACGACCATAACAGAAAACTTACCAGGATCAAGCGTCATCGTTATCACCGCAACGTGCACCTGTCCAGCTACCTCAGGAGGTACCACTGCCACGCCGTCAGGGTCGGACGGCACGGGCCTTCCCGTGACAGCTGCACCTTCAGCTTCCACCCTCGGCCGATCCTCAGCGGGCCTGAGCACAACTAGCGCATCGTCCACGAGCAGCAGCAGCACCGCCCAGGGTAACGGAGCGGCCTCTCTGAACCTTGGAGGAACTTTCAGCAGCCGTAGCACGACTTTTGAGGGGTTGGTTGCTGCGATGGTTGCCGGTGCGGCGTTTTGGGCCTTGTTGGCCTAAATGGAGAAATGTACGGGGAACCAACGATCGGCTCTGCGGGGAAAAAACAACAGCAAAACGAGCGCCCGAATCGTCATCATCGATCTGGGCATCTTCGGGAGTCACCTTTGTTTCTTCTTCTCTCTCTCCTTACTCCTCTTCTCTTCTTCTCTTGAAAGTTACCAGTTTGATGGTGATGACGTACAGTGTAGCCACGGGCGGCTATGTGTTCTCTTGACCTAGGTTTTCTTTTCTATCTTCTCTCTCTCCTTTTTCTCATCGCTTTGAACTTTCCATTGATTTCGATTTCACAAGTTCGCTTGACCATCGGCCGGTGGTCCACTTGTCGTGTGCGTAAGGGTCATCCCAAGCTGTGGCTTGACTCTTTGCCCTCCAATTGCATGACAACACGATTCACGAGCTGTCAAAATGGAACACATATTGAAATTCCCCGACCCTTTTCTGTCAGCTGAAATCTAGCCCGCCCGCGCTGGCTTGTGGCGCCTCTCAGCCCTATACGTTTAGGGTTAGTTTCGGCCTTCCGTAGCAGCTTGGGGGTGGGTGGGTGGAACGAACCGGTAAGCGTGTGAAGGCCGGGCCGGCCTAGAGCGGCAAAATGGGCTTAGAAATTTAGGGACTTCCCTGCCCAACTTCGCCGATCGCTACCGACGGCATGGGAGATCGCTAAAAAAGGAAGGTTCCCCGTTGAATTTTCTTTAATCGTTCAATCTGAGACTGGCTGACTGACGACGAGGGTTGTGGCGGTTTGCCGTTGACTGCGCGCCTTACGGGAAACACGAGGAGCTGGCGTGCCCGTCCATGGACTGAGTGAGAGCGCAACCAAGGTGATGATCAACAAGGGCGTAAAGATATTATTACACCGTCAGAACGACAAAAAGAGTTACAAAAAATCGAAAAGTACGACTAAGGAGTATTAGAAGTCACTCTCCGTACTAGATTTTCCATCAGGGTATCACCGAAAGATCACTTAATCAAGAGGTATAATGGTACAAAGGATAATAATCACACGTTCCCATGGAGAGAGAGAGAAGAGGAGGGGGTGGGTTTTGGCCTGTTAGAGAATTAGAGTTCGAGTGTGAGCAAGGCCGTGTCTTGTGCGAAGGGAGGGGGAATGCAAGTCGTCTGGACTCACCTCTCCACATACATCATCGGCCCCCACAGGCCTCCCACCCCTCCTGCGCGCGTTTGAACAATTACTTTCGCGGTTGGCTTACTGGCCACCTTGAACCGTTTTTCTTGACCAGAATATCATCGAGGTCAGGCGTCCTTCGCCCATCGGCGACGTACGGAGTGAAGATGCCCTGTGGTTGCTGCTGGCTGGCGACGACGTAGGACGAGGGAACGGGAGGGACGTATCCCCCTGGAGGAGTGGATGGATCGCCTCTTCGTTGTGGGTGAGGCATGTAGCCGGAAGAGGAGGACATTGGATTTTGTTTTTGGTATTGGATTGCTTGTTGGAGGGGCGAGGAGGTGACTGGTGGACGGGGGATAGGCTGAGGAGATGAGCTTCCACCGGAGGTGAATGGGTGCAGTGCGAAGGGGTTGAATTTGTCGAGAGCTGAGGACATTTTTGTTAGAGTGAAGTGGGAGGTGGTGGTAGTGGTGGTAGTAGGTAGTAGATGCGATGGAGGGGAGGAGTTGAAGCTGGGTGATGATGGCTGGTCGTTCCAAAATGCTCGTGGGTGTTTATATGGCGACAAGAGGGAGAGACCCAGAAAAAGGGGACAGACATGTGGTTGTTGTGGGCATGGCAGAGAAAGACCCGAATGCAGGGTCCACCTCTCCCCCTTCAAGGCGCGTCACGTTCCGACGACATTTTCCCTTGCCGCAGAGGGAAAAACCCAACCGAACATATCCCGAGCTCATCCACTTACCTGCCTACCCGATATAATCGCAATTACTTTCACTGTTAGTTACCCCCCGCTCTCATGGATTTTTTTCTTTTTTTGCTCTCGTCCGGCTCATGCAGGGGTGGGCCGGTCACGAGTTGGGTGGTTTGTGAGTGAGGTCAAATTCGCGGAAGACCCATTTCCCTTCTTTACCTACAGACTTCATACACACACCCAACTCTCTGACATCTGAAAACCTCGCGTTTCGTTTCAAGTAGTAGCACAGGTCATGTGTCCAAACAGTGCACACAACAAAATCCTCTTCGCTCAACGAACAGTCGAAATCACCTGCCTTTTGTTCAAGCTAAAGAACGAGTGAGCGGAAACACACTCTACAAGTCTTTCAGACCCTCAACAACGGAGCGCACATGCAAGGCACCTCCCCTCCCTCAGCACAAGAAAAGAAAAAGAAAAGGAAAAGAAAGGAATAGAGAACCCCGCCGCCGCCCCGTCCGACGTTCGGCCTCGAGGCTTGTTTGCGAAAACCACACCTTACCATCCGGAGGCGCCATTATTCGCCGACTATTTCCTTCTAGCTTGAACAGAACGGGGACGTTTAATCACGGCAAAAAAAAAAAGACGTCACCCTAGTCAGAAAAGGACAGAAAAGCAGAGAGAGATCACTCTTTGCTTATCAGACTTTCAGACTTGCCCTTGGGTGGAATGAGGTTCAAATTAGGCAGGTGCGTCGCAGCAGTCTGGGTGAAGGGAAGAAGAAGAAGGTACCGGGTGGGAAACGGATGGGCTGTTCGGACAACCCGAAAAGAGACGCCACACTAAGATGCACCTTTCGGATCTCTCCCTTGGATCGACATGCGGCATGGCCATCGTCTTCGGACCGGACTAGTCCGATAACGGAGGGAAACACACCGATGTCATCATTATAATGGGAAGAGGAGCAAAAAATCGATTCGAGTGCTGTTGAAGTACAGTAACTCTTGGCTGAATTCTAAAGTAATGCGAAGCTCAAGGTGGAAGCAAAACCCCCCCAAAGGTGTTTCCGCATCTCACTTCAGACCCAGCCCGGTCATCTCATTTCGGAACAAAAACCAACGGCGCAATCCTGAGCAGGGAATAACAAAATATAAAATATTCCAAAAACCCAATCCCGAACCGCCCATGAACGGAAGTCTCATATCATGTGCCCAACCGCTCATTTCCCCTTCTGTACTATGCTCCCCCGTCTCACGCTCACACTCGTAATAATCCATAAGGCCTTTGAAGGGTCGTACACATGTAAACGTACATTACACATCATTTGCACATTGCACCTTGTCCGAAAGAACCCCGACGGCCTCGGGAGTCTAAACAGCACGCCCGGGCGTCGTTTTCCTTTCCTCGCATCATGATGTCAACATCAGGCAACCCGCATCCACGATAGCAGAACCGAACCTGGGAGGGTAGCGGTCCTGTGATCTCATTAGCCTTACAGGCCGGCGCCAACGCAAACGAGGTAGCGTCGTCTATTATTATGTTTTTCCCCCCTCTTAAAGAGATCGGAGATCGGCAATTGCAAAAGATGTGAGGCACGCGAGTCCTACTTAATCCAAATGATGGTGATGAGATTCCAGGACACTGGAATGCTTTTGAATCGCCAAGCGGTTTACGCTGAGGAGTAACAACAGATTGATGCCGTCGTCCGATAGGAAGGAGGGAAACGAGTGGGACCAAGTGTTCGAAAAAACGCTCTTCGCTTCGGGACTTCTAATCACAGATGGAGAATAGGTGGTGGTGCGTGAAAGCGTGCGCAGATGACCAGCACCCAGTCGGAAGGTCGGAATTGGGTGAGCGGCAACGGTCTTTGAGGCAAGTGAACAGCTGAGCGACCGGACGGACCCACGGCATAATGAACGTTCATCTCAAACCAAGCGGGAATGAGATACCACCTACCTCTTTTGCAGGCCTTGAAGAGAGAGGCCTCTTCGAGGACAGAGTCACGGTACCACACGCCGCTCCCCCTTTGATATGATAACGAAATGGATTTGGTAAAAATGAGTCGAACCACCAACGAACCAACACTTTTGTCCAAACCAATGAATGAACGTAAGGACAATAGTCTACTCACAATGGACTAGAAAAAACATAATAGCAAAGGCTAAAACGCCCCTGAGCTACGCATTTGTCAACGATTAGACTTTCCTCCAAATCCTCGAGGTGATGTTGCCTTTCCAGCAGCAGCAGCAAGGCCTTCACGCCCTTTCCTCGTGCATGCAGGACTCAACTCCCGGCTGTGCAATCGTCGATCTCCTGTACAATCGTCGTCATCATCACAACTCCTCAAACTCCTCGTACGGGTCGTACGACATGCCGCCTGCTCCTGCGCGATAGTAACCATCTCCGTCTCGATCATCTCCATATTCGTCCTTGTCTTCTTCTTCGACGTCATTGCCATATCCGTCCTCCTCGTCGACTAGCCGTTCCAGGAGATCCAACTCCCACCTCTCAATCGTAGACGACGCGCCCGTGACAGACGAGGCTCCACTCCCACTCCCATCCCCCGGACTACCGCGACCAAGCGAGGACAACGCCAGCTCCAATGCCCCAAAATCCATTGCTTTCACCTGCTTTTCCTTCTTGCCCTTCTTCGGTTTCGGGGGTGGGGCTGGTTTTCGGTTTCGTCGTGCACCACTCTCGGTAGAAGTAGAACCAGGGTCCTCTTCCTGCTCCACTTGCCCATCCAAGTCATCGTACCCTCCTTCGTCCACGCCATGTTCAGCCTCCCATACCCTCTTCAAAATCGCCACTTCGGTCTTATCTCTCAGGTAACCCTCCATCTCACCGTCATCAAACAAAGCCTCGTCCCCAATGTTCGCCTCACCCACAACAAGGGCTAACCGTTCCAAACGGCCCAGCGAAAGCCCTCTTTGACCCATTCGTTCAGAAGCTTCGCGTATACCCATCGCCAACACGTGTTTCCGAACGAAATCACCAACGCTATCACCGTCCATGCCATCGCTGATACCGAGGCGTCCACCGCCACCGGACTTGCCAGATGAGGCTATCGACCCGCGTCCTCCGAGAAGGGTTGCCGTGGCTTTAGCTAAATTAGCACCCCACGTTTCACGCTTCGATTTCCTCTTCTTCGATCGCTGTGCATACGCGGGCCGAAGGCATGCGGTCGTCTTGGTCGTCGGAGTCGGAGTTGCCGTAGTAAAGTTGCCCCGAAGTTTGGTCGACACACCGTCAGGTACGCGTCTTTGCCGTTTCGCCGGGCGTACTTCCGAATCTTGTCCGTCATCCGAAAGAAGCGGGGATAAACCCTCGGCAGAAGTGACAGTTGTGGCGGTATTGCGAAGCGCAACGGAGGTGGTCGTGTTGGTGGCCGTGTCCGTGGTCGAGCCCGAAGTCGACGGTGACCCCGCCAACTCTAAACTTTCTTCGTCTCTTGCCCCACGTCCCTCCGCAACGGCACCATCCACGTCCTCATCCCATCCCGCGTCTTCGTCGGATCCTTCCAACTCGAGCGTTAAATCAGCCTGCATACCGACCCCTCCGGAAGCGGTTAATTTGGAAGGTCCTCCATTTGACAGCGCCTCTGCTGCACTTTCCATCTCCTTGGACTTTCGCCACAATTCCTCCTGGAAAATAACGATATCCTTAATGAGACCTGCATGTTCCTCGCGTTCAGGTTGGGCGGCTTTTCGTTTCTTGACGTTCCTCGACTTCTTCGTCAATGTCGGATGGACGTCGATAGCAAACCACGGTAGGTTCATCTTCCATCGGCTAAGGAGCTCTTGAACTTCGAGGTAACGGTCCAATGTAGTCTCCCGATAAACGTTGAATGCCATAGAAAGCAGTTCCGCGAGGCGAGGCAAAGCTGGGGCGCATTTGCCTATCTCTCCTTCGAGGGCTACGATGACCAGCGCACATGCAACGGGTGGCGCCTGGCGGTTATGCGTGAGGTTGACAATTTCCGTGAGATAACACAAGTCCGTCGCAAGGTTTTGGACTGCGTTTAAGGAAGGCGTTGATAGGAATGTCCGGAGAGGTGCGGGGAGGGAACAACTCGGCGAGGCCAGAATTTCCGAAATCGCTCGAAGGACGGCTGGAATATAGTTTAGCGGGTCTGTAGGCTTCAGGTGCATTCCGTGCAGTGAGAGAATTTTGTATGTCGAGCCTGTGAGTCTTGCGGGGGTTAACTTGAGTCTAGCCTGTATCGATGAAGAAGAAGTGACGTCAGTCCCCGCCGGAAGAGGCAGGTACGTCATGATAAGAGAGAAAGCGGAGAACTCACAGCGAGGCTTTTCAAGGTCTCTGGGATGCCAGCCTCTCGCATGGTTATCAAAATACAGGCGCCGATTATGGCTGTTGCGCGAGTACCGAAGCGGAACTTGCCTTTGGCCATCGACGCGTCAAATAAGGCGACAACACGGTCGTAGTAGGAGCGAATGCCCATGTGGTTCAGAACAGACCGAATAAACTCGTGCGAAGTGGCCTACAAGAAAGAAGAGGCCACGGTAGTGAGCAACTGGGAGCAGCATTAAGAGCAAGAGTTGATTTACCATGTTCCTCCTGTACCTCTGCTCCTTCATTAGGCTTGCATCTTCCGGAGGGTCGTCATGCGTTCGAGCTTGAGTGTAAGGATGGAACACAAGGCTCATTCCTTCTTTTTCGTAACCAGTTGCGTTCGCGTCGTCGACGTCGCCCACAAGGACATACTGGGTTGGGTCGGACATGATTCCACATGATGCGCAAACGAAAGATAAGGCGTCTGGGACGTACTCTAGAGCGCCGCCGCATTCTTTACAAGCAGGGCGGGACATTAGGCACTTCGAAAGTGCTCCGTATGTTTTGTCAAAACGATGAGGCCCGGCCTGCGGCGAGGTTGGGCACGCAAAAACGCACAAGGCTTGCTGTTTGGTGGTTGTTGACGAAGCGGTTCGCACTAGGATGATTTGTTTGTCTCCCAGGAACTGCAGCGCCACTGGCCACGACCGCGGCTACATCTCACAGGCGGCCTTGGTGGAGGAAACCACAGCTCAAGGTCGGTATTTTCTATTTAACGGTCGCTTATAGGATACGTGGAAGGCGTGGTACAATGTGCATGAAAGGGGAGCAGATCTAGCAAATTGGAACAAGTGAGCAAACGAGACAGGATGCGATGATACAGAGGAGTGCAGAATTAAACGGTGTCATGGTAGTAAGAGAACAAGAAAGGAGGAAAGGAAAACAGAAGCTAATAAGTGATATGCATAGCATGACCAGGTACCTTCATCCTACACTTCTCGCAATCTGCCCTAGGTCCCATAGTGGGTGCACTTCCACGACGCTTGAACTGAGGTGTCTCAGCCTGCAGGGACTTGACCAGGAGCGGCGACTCGTAGCCTCGCGCGTCGAGGTTCGCAGCATCATGGGCAACTTCAGGGGTAGGAGGGATAAAGTTGAAGATGGGTGGCGTCGACAAGAACGATGGTTTGAATGGAGAGGACGCATCGGCGCTGGTGGCGAACTGAGGTTGACGGAAAGACGTGGCGAGGAATGGATCGGAACTACTTCTTGGAATCGAGGTAGTGGATTGCGTCGAGTTAGGTTGCTTGATAGTCGAATGAGACGCAAATGAAGGCTGTTGTAGAGGTAGTTCGTCTAAAGAGACGAATGACTTTGAAGGCGATTCCTCATCAATGGCCTGAATTAGTTCCAAAGATTTTGTCAGTCAACAACCACAAGATTGACATTCATTGAAACTAACCATATCGGCATCGTGTTCCATTGAAATCTCTGGCGGATTCATTGACGCGTCGTTCATGGAATTCTCCGCTGCATTGTTGTCATTCCGACTAGAATCGGCTGCTTGGTCCGTACCACACAACCACAGTTCCTGCCGATTCCCGCCCATGGCTCTGAAAACGTCTGTCCCAAGACTGAAACGTTTCTAGGTTTCAATGGGATATCAGATTCGTGGTCCACAGTGGCCAAAGCAAGAAGCTGAAACGTACTGGCGCACGTTCGAAAGGTGTGGGTGAACCAGGTGAGCGCGAACGCTTCCGACGAAGAGCCATAGCATGAGGAGTGCGATAGTAGTGCGAAGGAGGTAGTGTCATTCTCAGTTCCATGAGATGTTTGTCGTCCAAGAGGGAGAGAGCAAGTCCAAGGTGAAGTAGGATGAGGATTTGAACCAAGACCGTTTCAGCAGGAGATGAGTGCGTCCCTAGTTCTCACGGCAGCGCCACATTACCCAAACAAAGTGTCCAACGCTCAGCTTTATGGGCAACTGCATCGTAGCTGCGCAGCACCCAATCCCTGATTCTACCGGGAAGATTTGAAAGCTAAACGATCCATATGATTCAAGGCAAAAATGCGTGGGTTGTGCAACTATTGAGGCTCAACGAGTTGATTTTGGACGAGAATGCCCGTGCATAACCCAACGTGTTCGGACAGTTTTCACTGAAAAGGATGCGAAGCCTAAAGGCCTGAGCATTAATTCTCCCACAGGCACATAGGAATGGGCTAGAAACTTAATAGGAAGGTGTGCTGGGAGTTGACAGAAACGGAACCCGTGCGTTTTAGCGAACAAAGCAGAATGCACTTATGCCCATTTCGGTGTATATCTGGAGGGATTCAGAGTGAAACCTGGCATCGTCGTACTCCTCTCGAGATCGATGGACCTCGCCAAGACTCCACAAAACGTCGGCTCTCCCTATGCTGAAGCCTTCGTCGGTACGTATTTGAAGACTTTCCTCGCAGAGTTTGATAGCCTCGTCGTAGTCCTCTTGTAATATGTATCTCAGCGAGACCCCGAAGAGCGCTACCTCTTCCGCTTTGATAACCAATGCCGGTATAAATCTGCAGGGCTTCGGTGTAGGACTCGGTAGCTTCGGTGTTCTCGCCTCGGTTTCGGTGCACCTCACCGAGACCCCATAAAGCTCTGGCCCTTACTATTTGATCACCGACGTCGGTATTAACCTGCAGGACTTCAGAGTAGAACTCTGCCGCCTTGCTATACTCGGCTCGAAACCGATGTACTTCAGCAAGGCCGTGTAGAGCGGCGGCTTTTCCGGGGGTGTTCTCGGTGGTTGCACAAACATTCAATGCCTTGGTGAAGCAGTCCGATGCGTTGATGTAGTCGCCTTGCAGTTTGTACATCTCTCCGAGCTGACGGAGCAGGCTAGCGAAGCGAATTTGAGAAGCTTCTGGGTCTCCGGCTTGGGTAGGTGCTGGAACGATCATCGGCTGTATCAAGTGCATGGTGGGTCAACCAAGGAAACATGGATAACATCGATCCGTTACCCGTGCCACTCACCATCCAAGATATTGATTTGCGACAGTCCTCTGCCGTCGGTCGTTTTTCGGGGCTGATGCTCCAGCACTGAACCATGAGCGAGCAAAGCGCCTGAATTAACGACATGCGGGCGTCGCGGGTGATTGATGGAAGGTCTCCCTGAATGACCCGGTTGACTACGGCTACGTCCTTTCGGACATCATGAAATGGAATGCTGTTGGTCATAACCTATCTCAGACCAAATCTCTGAGCATAGACGATGAATGATACCAGCGGTTCATCATACCTCATAAGCTATCCATCCAAATGCCCAAATATCACATGCAAGGCTCGGTGGGTCGTTCCTCAGCAGTTCTGGAGCAGCCCAGCGGAGGGTGTATCTGTCGCAGGTGAGGGTTATTGTGTTGGTGACGACAGAGTACAACGCCTGAAGCGTGATACTCTCCTCGTCCGTGGTCTGTCCTGGTCCTGGTTCAAGCTGCTGGTCGGGTTTCTTCGCTTTCTGGTCGGAGGTCTCGGTTCCTAGGCGGCGAGCGGAGCCGAAATCCGTAATTAGCCAGACCTCCAAGCGAATTTTCGAGGAGGCCCGCCTACCGGTTTAAGTCTCCATGATATATGGGCGGGGTTAGGCTATGGAGGTATTCAACCCCTCTCGCCACGTCATCAGTCTAGAATATGACTTGTCAACCAAGAGTTAAAGGAAATGGGGTGTTCGTACCAGCGAGATTCGCTCAGGAATTTCCCATTCTCCCGACGCAAGGAAGTCCCTTAAATTTCCGTTTTCTTTCCATGGGAAAATCAGCATCATGTACTGGGACGTATCTTCAACAAATCCTTCGAATGTAACAATGTTGGGATGCGAAAGCTCGAGTAGGAATTCCGATTCCCTGAGTGCCAGCTAAGAGAAGTTGGTGTGTCAATCAATTTCTACCATGGGATGCGGAATTCTTACGCCCAATACACGTTCTACATCCGCATAATCTGCCATATTCAGCCTCTTGATTGCAACATCCCGTTGGAGCAGACGACTCAGTTAACCATGAGCCGTCTTAATAATGAGGGGCTTATTGTCACACCACCTTCGGGCTAGCCGCCTGTTCACCGGACTTCCGTCCCTCGTCCTTATCCTCCCGTTCTTTGCTCTTTCCCTCTTTCAGGTGGTCGTTTTCGCCTCCATTTGAGAGCCCGCTTTGATATTCCTTTTCACTTCGTTCCTCATGTTCAGACTTTTGGGCATCGCCGAGGGACTTGAAGTTTTGAACGTCTGAATCCGAACCCTCGCCTGTCATATGTCCGGGCTCGCTCCTACCGCCTTGAATGCTAGACGGGGAACCTAATAACGCTCATAAAACCGTCGCGTATCCTCCACGAAACTCGTGGGCGTTGCCAGGGAATTCGATCAAGGAGGGATCAATCCGCCACCGCGCAAGCGTCTCCAGCCTTTCATGCTACAAAACAAAGCCGTGTCAGTAAGTGGTTAAAATTATTTGGACGGAACGCACTAATTTAGGGCTGAGAGGGGATGTATACTGGAGATTTCCTGGGAGAGACCCGGAGACCGGGAGAGTATCGGGGTTGTAGTTTTCGTTTTCTTGCATTGGACTGTATTGCAATTGCGTCGATCAAGTATATGAGGCAACGGTCAAGCAGGAGTTCCGCGGAGAGGGGTTCGGAAACGCGAGAGTTGACGGGAAACGGGGGAGGCAAGAGGGTATAAAAAGAAGTCCCATCTGCCCTCCTCTTGGGTCAGGAGATAGTCGGTCTCCTAGAGAGGTTCTGGAACCTATGCAAGGCTGTAGACCGAAGTTGAGATTCTGTCGCACGAATCAACCTCTCGCACAAAGTTTAGACGATTCTTTCCCGCGCCTTCGGTTGCCGTTATCAACGACTTTGACGCATCAGGATCTTGTATATACAGATCGAGAGCGGGATTGACGAGCAAGGCGAGCGTTTTTTTTTTTTTCAATTTATTCCGCGCAAGATTGAATCTTACTCAGCGAGTAATCCAGTGGTCAAAAGCTCTGCAGACTCGAAGGTACTTTACACCTCATCCCCCAAGGGACATCGTTCTGTAGCGGCTCCATCCGACCTGGAATCATCGAGGTGAGAGGAAAATCAAGGCGTTCGGTGCATTTTAGAGAACTCCCCTGACGATGGGTGGCTACTAATTGGATCGAATGCCTGCCAGGGCCGAGCCACAACGGGGACAGTACCGGCATCTCAGCCAACATGATACACAGCTTACAATTTTGTAGAGCAACATGCGTTACAAGAGCTACAGTCGGGTATCGGGAAATCTCGGTCGGTCTCGAAATGTCTCGGTGAAACATCATTCCGCCTCCGTTGGTTCGAGTTTTCGACGGCAACCAGCAGCGAAGGTTAATGCCCTCTCCGCATTCCGAGTATTTCCGACTTCTTCAAAAATTCCAGCGGCTTGTTCATAAAGGCGTATTGCGTCTTCGTGCTGACCCTGTTTGCGATGGACGTGAGCAAGGCACATCAGAGTCAAGCCGCTTCCATTTCTGTCGCCAATGTCGATATAAAGTTGCAAGGCTTCGGAGAAAAGCTGAACGGCCTGGTTGTATTGATTTTGGAGTCGATGCGCCTCAGCGAGACTCCACAGAGCGTCGGCTCTTCCCTGTATGTTGCCGATGTCGGTGGAGATTCGGGCAACCTCTGAGAAGAGGGGAACGGCTTTGCTGTACTCGTTTTGAGATAGATGCACATGAGCAAGACCCTGCAAGGCGTCTGCTCTTCCGTGTCTATCGCCGATGTCAGTGCAGATTTGGGCGACCTCGGAGTAGAACGTAGCTGCTTCGCTGTACTCGTCTTGAAGCCGATGCACCTCGGCAACCCCCCACAGAGCGTCGGCTCTACCTTGCCTATTGCCAGTGTCGGCGCAGATTTGGGCGACTTCGGAGAAGAGTGTACGGGCCTCATGGTACTTGTTTTGAAGCTTATAAATCATAGCCAGACCGAACATAGCATCGGCTTTTCCTGCATTGTCAGCAGTTTCCGTGCAAATCCCCAAAGCTTCGGTGTAAAATTTTGACGCGTTGATATAGTCATTTTGGTATCGATGCATGTTACCCAGATTCATAAGAAGTTTAGGAGAGCGGGCTTGGGAATCCGACGTATTTGAGGCCCGCTGCGGATCCGGAACAATCATTGGCTATATGGGAGCAGGTCAAGTTGGATTCAGATTACCACAAAACCGACAACACCTACCATCCAATTTATCAACTTTCTACATTCCTCAGCCGTCGGCCGTTTGCTGGGATCGATGCTCCAACACGTGATCATAAGCGAGTAAAGTTTCCGGATCAACACCATGCGGGTGTGATCAGCAACGGAAGGGAGGTTCCCTCGAATAACGTGTATGATAACGACGGAGTCCTTTTGGACATTTTGAAACGGAATTGAATTGGTCATAACCTATTCAGCGTTGATTGTAAGCTTTTGTTGAGAGCAATATTAGGGTGTTGGTATACCTCGTAAACTATCCAGCCCAATGCCCAGATATCGCTCCATAGGCCGGGTTCCATGCCAGGTTCATCTTCCATGAGCAGCTCTGGAGCAGCCCAGCGAAGCGTAAATTGATTGCCCTTCAGTGTCACGGTATTGGTGGCTTCACAAAATTCCGTCTCGAACGACAGCGCTGGCTGCGCTCCCTTTTTGCTTTTCTCGAGCTGCACTGGAGGATCTTTTTTTGTGAGACGACGCGCGGAACCGAAGTCCGTGATGACAGCGCGGTGTTTTGAGTTCACCAACACGTTGGCCTACGCAGCGCGGAGTTCAGCTCGCCAGGTGTCCATACCACAGTAACATCTGGACCCACCGATTTGAGGTCGCCGTGGTAGATCGGCGGATTTTGATTGTGAAGGTGCTCCACGCCTCTCGTCACATCATCTATCTGTCATACTGTCTCTCAGAGGGCGCCCGGAAGGATAACGTCCTGATCTTACCATCCAGATTCGTTCCGGGATTTCCCAGTTGGCTGAGGCCACAAAGTCCTTTAAATTTCCGTTGTCCGCCCAGGGAAATACCAACCAGACCCTGTCCTCGGAGAGATCTTCAACAAATCCTTCAAGCTCGATGACGTTTTCGTGAGAAAGCTCGGTTAAGAATCCCGCTTCCCTGAGTGCCAACTGAGGGGAGTTAGCGCTGCGCGAAGCTCGACGCAATGGGATGACTTATTCTCACCCCCAATACTCGCTCTTTGTCCTTTCCATTCTCGATCTTCAGCTTCTTCACCGCTATGACCTAACATGTAGAAGCCGGCTCGGTCAATGACTTGTCTTAGGAAACAAATTGAGTCTCATCGGAACTGACCTTTCGCTTGGGCGTCCCACCATCAGACTCGTTCTCGCCTCCGGTTTGAGCTAAATCACCCGCGGTACTTTTCGAAGCGGCAGTGGAAATCAAAAACGCTCGTGAAACCGTCGCAAATCCTCCACGAAACTCCGGGCTTTCCTCAGGGAATTCGATCGAGGATGAATCGATTCGCCATTCGGCAAGCTTCTGGAGTTTATCCCTCTACGTAAAATCGGTAAGCGCTCATGATTATTCTTCGTGATTTGGGTGGGACGCACTAATTTGCTGCCTAGCTGGGGCATACTGCCAGAATCGCCTGGATCGGACCCTTGCGAACCCTGACGGTCGGCGTTGTCGTTTTGGTCGACTTGCATCGGAGGATTTAACGTAAAAAGGATCGAAGATCAGAGAGGTCGATGGTCAGGTATACGTAGGAGCTTCGCCGAGGGGAGGGAGCGAAAGGGGGTGAATCTGAGGGTCTTTATACCACGGGAATCCCTCCCCCACGAACCGCGCTCGTACCGCTCCTCTGTACACTACCATTTGCCTCGAGGCGAAGGAAGTGTGGCAACAGTCATGGGCGCCTTCGAGGCCTACAGGTAAGATAGCGTTGTCCTGCTGAAGCATATCCGCTTTCAGCAAGTAGCCTTTCAGTGCTAGCTTCTCTATAATAGGGAGGTCAAAGCTAGCTCCTGGGCCCCGCTTCACGCGCGGCTTCAGGTAACGGCTTCAGTGAAACCGCTTCACCCTCCTCGCAGTGAAGCAGCAGCCTGTGCTGAAGCAACTCGCGCGCTGCTTCACCCCACCCCTCACGCTTCACCCCCTTGCCGTCGTTTGTTCTTGACATAATTACCGATCGGATTAGAAAGAAATGTCGTCGATTTCATTTTACCTGTGTAACACCATTTAAATCAACTCAAAACAGCCATCTATCATGCTGAAATCGGCATCTGCGGGTGCTCAGCAAGTTGCAACCAGCTAAGGGTACCCAAAGCTCCAAGATTCGACCTAGAAGAGGGTTAACATCACCGATATAGAAGGAATCACAGCTGGACAACATCTATGTAGCAAAGGGTGGAGCGAGTAAATATTATTAAATGAAGCGGGTGGTGAAGCGGGTGCGGTCAGAGGGAAGATGGCTTCTGGGAGAGTTTCAGGAGGTCGAAGCCGCGACAGAAGCCGCGCATGAAGCGGGGCTCAGAAGCCAGCTTTGACCTCCCCTATTAAACACCTGCGAACACGGTACTTATTACTCAGTTTCGTGTTCCGGGCTTTCACTGTCTAATAAGTCGACTTAGACTGCAAGTGAATGCGCGGCCTTAGTACACACAGTGCCACGACAATCGTGGGCTTAGAATTTCGCGAGGGTGCAAGGAGGGAGAATGCGACGAAACGCGACACACCCATTCGACTTCAATAAAACCCTCCCCTCCTACGCAGAATCGGGAACAGTAATTCTAGCCGAAGTAAGCCCATTCTATGGAGTAATAGTCCACTTTTCCCGTATTTCCATCCCATCCACACAGAAGATGTGCTTTCTTCGTGACCGTTCCTAACCTTCCATAAGCGACGATCTGCATCGGAGTGAGCTTTGTGGTTGATGTTAATAGGACAGTTGCCACGAAGTGTGAATGGTATCTTAGTTGATCGCCTTTAAAATTTTAGAGCAGGTGCATCAGTTTCCTGTGCCATCGAGCGAACCGAAGCAAAAGACCGCCTACCTGGGTACACCAACCAATCTCCCCCAAACTTCAATCCACCGCCAATAAAGTACCCTTTATCAATCAAGTCTTTATATACAGCACATTTGGCTTGTTCGGTGGGAGTGGAAGGGTAGGTCCACACCCCAGCTTCCTTTGCGGCTTGAATAGTCTCATAAGCTGGCGCCCGGAACCAAGGATGATCTTCAGGTGTCGAAGGTATGAGCACATTATAAGTCGAATCTTCTCCTTTCTTGTCGTCTTGTGGTTTCAGCTGCGGAGAGCTGGGTGTTTCGTCAGGGATAAACACGTCGTCGACTGTTCCGGACGTTGATGCAACGTTGTCGAATGCGGCTTCAGCCGGAGCACCCATAACATTTGCGCCAGGAGCGGGCTTCTTTCTTGCCTCTCGTTCCATGCGCTTCCGCTGAGCCTCTTCTGTATCTTGCTTTCCCCTTGCAGTCTCCTTTTGCTTCCGGATTTTCGCCAGATTGTCCTGGGAAGCTGCTCGATAGTCGACAATCCTCTGTCGCCACTCGGCAATTTCAGCCTCTGAGGGAGGTTGGGTGTTTGCTGAGGTGTTATCTAGCAGCACAGCGGCCTCTGAAGTTAAGGGAGTAGAGGTGAGTATGCCAACCGGAGGTTTCGATGTTACCAAGACTTTACCTTTCTCAACAAGATATACCACCTCTTCCGGCATCAGCGAGAGGGGAAGACCTAGGAAGACATTCTGCTGAGCCAGAGAGGGTAGCGTTCCCGTAAGCAAGCCAGTGATATGGTGTTGTGTTCGAACGATTTCCGCCGCTGGAGCGAGAAAGTTAATTGTCAGCAACCGCCTACTTGAGGTCAATAAACCAGTCGTACTTACATTCTACATCCCAGACGTAAGCTTTGTTGTTCGAAACGTGAATAGGGATCTTGGTAGACATGGTCCAATTTGCTGCTTGCACAAAGAGTCACGACCTCTCCGACGTCGCCGTGTGACTACATAGCACGTTTGTTGGAGGGGTGGTATCAACCATCCCCTAGACACATTAGATGCAGGAAGAGGTCAATGGGCCACCAACACCTATCACCCCTTACACTGCCTGCTACTGCGAAGAAAACGTGTACCTTTTGGGCGAAACTCTTAGACGGCTCCTCCCGCCTTCTGCCAAGATATTCGCAGTGGTCGTTTCGAATCCCACAAAGACCATCGCCGTATGGCAGCAATTGGCGTCTCAATACTCTGCGCTTGATAACTTCTTGGTAGTTTGGGACTATCACGTTATATTATGCCTCAAGCTGCCGGACGTGGAGGACGTGTGGGTTTACGATGCGGATACCAGACTTGGAAGTCCGTGTAAGTGGGATCGTAAGTTGAGAAAGAGACCTGCCTGGAACGACGATGGGCTTAAAGGGAGACAACAGGATATATTATAGAGACGTTCAAGTCGAACCTTGTTGCCCCCACCTCCGATGAACCTGACGATGTCCCGATCCCCCAGTCGTTCCGCTGGTATGTACACACGGTCTCGAGCATAGGTCGGGTCGCCACAACATTCACCTTTCACTCCTTTCCGGATCAGCATGTTTCGGGTCGTTCCAATCGACGATTTTCTTGCCAACTTCTCTTCAGATCGATCTCATATGGTAAGCATTGTGTCTCATTCAGCTCTGTTGTCTGAAATACCTGACCACCACCACTTCAGCTGCGGTTTTCACCAGAAAGTGGGATCGAAGAGTACATAGCCCCGCCTCCGGAGTATCCACCCATCGTTGGGTCTCGTACAGCTAGCTTGGGCAAGCTCAACACCTTAATGGCGGAATGGGTGGACATGACGGCGGAAGGGGAGGGCCATGGACTTGTTTTGCCAGACTACGAGTTTCTAAAAGACACTAGTTGGATAGAACGCTTTTAAGTTGCCCCTGCTATCTAGGTGCAAAGGGCATCGCTGGAGTGGAGGGGTGCAACGAGTGTCGTATTTTTAAGCGCGTGTTTGCTCCGTTGGCTGATTGAAGCGGCTTTCGGATTCTCTTTCGCTCTTTCTCGTCTGCATCACTCCCCGCCTCATCCTCACTTCGCACCCCGTCGCCCTTCTACGCGTCTATATCTCACCTTGAGTCTTTTCTGTACTGATGGAAGCTCCCTCACCTCACTACGGCACTAATGGAACCACCAACGGCGTCCCCCACATTCATGTCAATGGCCTGAATGGTGTTGCTGGTCCAAGCAAGGGTTACCCGCCCACACCACCTTCGACTCATCCGGACACCTCAACTCCCGTCAACGGCTCGAATACCAATGGCTTACACTACACATCGTGAGTACCCCCTCTCTACTTGTATATCAACATCCCTTAAATTTTGACAACCCTTGCTTGGATTTGCATTTGGACTGTGTTCCGAATACCTTTGCTTCCGCAACCACGGCTTGAAGACTATCTCACAACGACGCCATCGTTAACCATATCTATACTGCTGGGTTCCAGCATGGTGTAAGTCATTATCTAGGCGAATACAATTCACCTTTCTTTGGCTAACCTTACGAACATTCCAGAACTATTCCGACACCCTTCTGGTATGTGCCGATTCCGCCGTTCCATGGCCAATCACTCACATCTTCTCCCTGAACTACCTTCGTGCAGCATATTTTAAACCATCAATATCGCCTGCACGCGATAATTCTATCGCGCTCGCCATATCTTGCACATCTCATCAACACCGCAGGCTCAAACTCCATCCACGTTCCGATCGAATCTGAACCACTAATCACAGAAGAGGTGGGAAACAAAGTCCATCGATCCCTATATCAAGCTTCTTTAACCTTTCGTTTTGCGTTCTTCTAGGGCTTTGCGGTTGCTCTTGGCTACCTTTACTCGTCAATCAGCCTGCGTCTCATTACCCCGCAAAACGCGCTTTCCGTTCTCGCATCCGCCTGCCTCCTTGGTGGGATGGAGGACCTTTGCGCACACGCGTACGAGGCCTGCAAGGAACACATCACTCTCGAAACCATAAACGATTGGATTCAGTTCATGGACGTTCCTCCTCCGTCATCGCCTTCCAACCCGTCGACACCCGTTGGGATGTCGCCTGTGGCAACCTCTCCTTCAACACCTGCCCTCGAGTTGATCGGTCCCACGGCTATCTTAGGCCCTTACGCTCGACGTCTTCGGGATGATATCCTCGGCTTCATCGTATCCACCCTCCCCCAGACTCTTCAGGCATTCCCCTCATACTCTCATCATCCCTCCAAACCCCCAGCCGCAAACACCGAATCCGGATACGACACTCTTCTTCGTATTTACTCCACATTGCCGTTCCACGTATTCAAGCATGCCGTGGAATCACCCGGCTTCCCGGTGGGCATCGGTGAGTCTTAGGCTTCAGCGATCGTTCGGACCTCCGGTGACGTTTTTTGGTTTTCAGGAGGGGATCAAGCGCGATTCCGGTTCGCCAAGGAAGCCATTGCCGCTCGAAAGAAAACGAAGGCAGGGCGAGATGCGGAGGAATCAGTTGTGCTGGCATTCGGTAAAGCGGAAGGTGGAAGTGCGGTTCACGTTACCCGGAAGATGAAGAAGCGTCCTCTATGGAAAGTAGCCAAGTAGGAGGACATCTACCTGTATCTTGCTGTATCTTCCCTTCCGTCTGTAGCGGTATCTATCTTGGACACAAAATCAAGCGCTCATTCAGCTTTGCAAACAACGTTCTGTCGGCGACCAGTAAATAGACTTGATTGACGACGCGCTTGCATAGTACAGGGTGAAGGATGCGTACATTATGAGATGGGAGAACGAAAGTGTCCAAGTGGTATCCGAAAACTCGAAAGATGCATAATGAATGAAAAGGGTTAAAGACGAAACACGAAACACGAGCGATAGCATTATCGAAGACGGCATGGAGAGGGGATTAAATATGGCGTGAAGTGACCTTGAGTAGGTGCTCTAAACGATCCTCAACTGGGACTGTACTATCGGTCATGGAGATGGCAGGCGAGTGTGACTTAATGGAAGATTTGAACGTCTGAGTCGAGGCAGATGACGAAGGTATCGGGGATTCTTGCCGGCTAGGTGCGAAGTTGAACGAGCCCGCGTCGGCTCCCCGACTCATGGCCTCGATCAAACGTCCAATATGGTCTGCTGAACTGAAGAAAACCTAAACAAAGGTAAAAGTCATGGTCAACAGCTTATATTTAAAGTACAGCAGGCTGCGCCTACCTTCGTCTCGGGTCTCTGGCCATTTGGAGGGAACAGCAATCGACGGGACGCGCTGGATCCGCCACTACCTTTAGATCCACCACGTTTATGCTCCTTGAAAAAGACCTGCATGTTGTCGCGATTTGGATTGTCTTCCGACATGCGCATCGAATATTCGGAAGTCGTGCTGAGACGGTTCTGGTAAAGAGACGCTATATCGTCCTCAATCCCGAGATCGCCTCTCATGGCGTCGACGACATTCCAGACGACTTCTCCATTGGACATCTCGACAACTTCAATAGCCTGCCCGGGCCCTGCAATCGGGAGGGCTGGACTCGGGGGACCTGAGGTCTCAGCCTGAAAAGAGGGTCGCCCTTCGTTTTCTCCGTACATATCAAACCTGCAAAAGCGCCAGCAATCAGACCAAACGCCGACAGAGCAGGGTGGAAGAGATACTCACAGAGAGCCATAAGCTGAACCGACGGAGTTCTGGGACTTATGACTGGGGCGCGGAGGACTTGATGATCCATTCTCCTGGCCACTGAGGGCAATTCCGGGTGGAAGAGCGGGAACAGGTGGGCTTGAATCCTTTGAGAACCGACGACTGCTCCGGTTCGGAGGCGGGGTAGGTGAGCGCTCTTTAAGGGAGCGGATAGATTGCACAGACTGGGTACTGAAGCGATTCTTTTTCTTGCTCGCTTTGGTTGCCTGAGATGGTCGACGAGTCAAGGCACTCTCCGCCTCGGAGGGGAAAATCAACGTCCGACGAAGGATAGTCTGGCTTTCATCACCCGGTATCCCTTGAACCGATTTCTCCGATACACTACTCAGAGCAGGAGCTCGAGTGGAAGGCTCTCGCTTAAGACCAAAGAACGACCTCGGCGAATCTCGTTGACTAACAGGGTTGGCAACTGCCGTTGCTGACGTTGCCGTTGTTGCCGCAGAACCAGGTCGAGCCGTCAATCCCGTTGAACGAGACGAAGTCGACGATGATCGAGCGAGCAAATCGTTCAGGGCTGCTTTGTCAAGGCCGAGGTTTGAAGCCGCGTCAAAGAGCTGTTTCACTGCGGTCTCGTCGGGAGTGTGGTCGGCGGGTGGGGTCGGAGTAGATAGATTGAACTGCCTGTCGTCCGCATCGAGTCTTGGAGAAGTAAGATCGACGACGTTGGGCCCAGGTTCAGTGTCGGTTCGGACGGATGGGGGCTTCCTTCGGATGGATTCAGGTGAAGCCGGGCGCTGGTTCATACTACTGGAGATACTATGAGCGATGGAGGGGGCGAATTGTGATGTTTGTTGTGTCTGGGCATCCGTGGCGTAGGCTCCGTTCAAAGACGTAAGCGACGCCTTTTCTACAAGATCATGCTTTGAGTTGGAGCGCAGACGTGACATCAGTCTTTTTATCCCCCTTCCGCCATGGGTTGATGGTATGGGAGATGCTGGAGAAGGAGACGGGGATGGAAATCTGAAGCTCTGGACATCCGCAGACGGAGGGACGGGAATAGGGGATTTGCGCGGAGACGTGTCCACCGTCTGGGTGATGAGAACAGCGGCATGACCAACCGGCGTGTGGCCCGCTGCCGAAGAGGAGGGAGAGATGGATCGCTCTTCGAAGGTGTAAGGGGTTATTTCCTCGCCATTGGGGAAGGAGGGTCTTGTTTTCAATTTGTCACGAAGCTTCTTGATTCTCAGACTAAGCTTCGAGCTGAGCTTTTCTGGGGCAGCTGGGGACTGAGAGGCAGTATTGGTCAAAGATGAAGAGGAGGGTGACGCCAGTGGAAGGGCATCGACGCTTGTGGTCGATGACACAAGTTGAGGCCCTGAGATCAGCTTAGCGTTCAGTCGTTTAGTCCCTTGTCGTTTCAGAGCACTTTCTGAGCGTGTAATTCCTGGGCTCTTTAAGGCATCGGTGGCGACAACGTTCCTCCGGGTCACGTCAGCCATCAACTCCTCCACTGTAGGGGTAGGGGGCACAGCTGTTGGAGGCTTTTCAACAGGCTCTGGATCCTCTAGGGCCGGGTTGCCAGTAGTGTACGGATGTGGCTCCTCCTGGGGTGTAGTGGCTTCCGGAGATGGTGATTCACCGAAGAGTGCTTCCGTCAGGGCTTTCTTTCGCAGATCAGGATCGTTAAATGACGGGACTGGTGAGCGTCTGGAGTTCGCCGAAGGAGCCTCGTTTGCTTCTTCCTGTCCGCTAGTCGATCTCGAGAGGTCAGGATGTTGTGCTTCCACTGGAGTGTCAGGGCCGAAGTTCGTCGGGCTTGGGATGAAGGATGCTGGCAGAGTTGGCGGCGGCAGACTATCCACCATAGACTGCAGAAGAGCGTTCACTTTGCTCGACTTGTCTTTCCGGGCGGACCATGTGGGAGATGGGGGGACGGCAGCGACCTGCGTCTTCTGTGGAGTTTCCATCAGCTCTCGTCTTTTTTTTCGATTCTACTGGACACTTACCTCAGATTCCTTGTTCAGTGATCGTGCACTGTACTGAGAGCCTTGTCGCTGGTGAGTCCGCGAGGGAGAGCGAGTTGCGAAAGGTTGGAACGATGATGCCGACGGACTCCGAGCGCGAGCGGGAGTAACGCTCGGGGATCGAGCACGTTTTCTCGCGACCGCAGCATCGACAAGCTTGTCATGAATGGCAGTCAAATCCTTTCTTGTTATGCCGCCCCAACAGTTCAATAGATCCTCGTGGTCACTTTCGGTGGATTCTTCAACGGGTGACGTTGATGTTCCGTCGCCCTCTGATAAGACCCCTCGTTCAAGGTCCAGAAGAAGGCCGTCTCCGTCCAAGGAATGGAAGCTTGAGCCAGCTGACACAAGAGACGAGCGGGACGAATTGAAGATAGGACGTTGCCATCCCAATTTTGATGCGACGGTAGTGGTAGATCCAGCGGGTCGCAACGACGTGTTACCCTCCGACAGGGTCAAATTGGAGGCTGCAGACGGACTTTGTACCAATATAGGCTTCGGAGGAGCCGCCCTCGTTCCACCTTTCATACCAGACGATGGATTCCAGGACACAGCATGATCCTCGTCATCCGGGCCCAGATCGACAGAGCCCCTGGATCGAGATCGCGCGTGGTGGTGGGTATATTGTTGCTTCGGTCCTTTGGTCGACACTGGAGGTGGTGAGCGGGAACCTGTGGCAATGGTGCGGGTAGGATGGTCTCCACCTATGGAGCCCCCAGCGGCAAAGGGAGCTGTTTCAGCCCTTGTGCTGCTGATGCTGCGGCTCGCCCCTGTTGCACTGGACGTTGTTGATACACCCGGCGGCATGGGCCGCCTTTCGGAGACCATTCGCTGCAGTGAAGACTTCAGAGGATGCTGGCTCGTAGGAGCAGAACGATCGGCTCCAGCAGGGGTGCCGGAAGCAGGAACAAATGGACCCGATGATCCAGTATACATCTGTCCCAAAGGGGTGTCTGGCCGGGAGTCGGAGGAGTGTGCAGGAGCGGTGGGTGAAGACGCCATGATAGCTCCAGTGTTCGATGTGCGCAACGCGGAGACAATTGGAGAGACTGGTTTAGGAGGGTAGCGATTGGTTTTATCTGAACCTATTCCTGGACTGGAGGGGCTTGCCACTTGGAATGAGGTGCCGAAGTCCGGGGAAGTGAGCATGGTCCCCGAGTCTGACTGATAAAGAGACGTAAGCGACGAAGAGCTCGTGCTGGGAGGTAGTATGGACGAGGAAGAAGTCGACATCTTCGTATCTCTATCGATCCTGTGAGGCACAGGGGCACGACCGGCTTGTTCCCGAAGCGCGTTGGGACTCAGTTGGCGACCATACGAACTCTCTTCAATCATTGCTGCAGCCCGTAGAGCAGCCGACGAGAGGTCGCCATTGAGGCTAGCACCTGCAGTTGGTGATGTAGGCGAAGCCGTGGCTGAACTCCAGGCAGACACTGGGGGAGGTCTTTGGATCGGAGTCGCATTGCTCGCAGAACGTGGTGATGCAGGAGATAGTGGTGAAGTCGGGCCAAACGTGCTCGAGGCGAGGGACCCGAAGCGACGATGGGGGATCTGGGAGTACTCTGAAAAGCCTCTTGTCGATGTCCCGCCTAGCTTGGGAGGAGTTGACTGTCCAAACGTTGAGGCAGAAGGAGATAACGCTCTCGGTGTTGTTGCTTCTTCCGAGTCGGCATCCTTTGGGGTGATGGGGCGGTGCATTCCAGGGATGTAGCCAGGAAGGCGGCCGTGTCCTCGAGGGACCCCGGGTGGTGATCCGCCAGCGTATCTCGTTGAAGCGGACCTAGCGAGACTCGACAGGTTTGATTGTTGAGACGGATGTGAGGGGGACTGTGTATCTTCCTGGAAACTCGACACCGCGGGCGAGTTGGTGTTTGGAGTCCTAGGTTGTCCGCTGGACGGCTTCATTGACGATGCTCTAAATGACCCGTCTCCTTCCCTCTCGGTGCTGCTCTTTGAGTGATGAGACCACAGACCTGGCGACACGGTCTGTTAAATAGCAAGTGGAAACGATGTCAGCAATCGGTGACGACAGTTGCAAGCCACGAGTTTGCCATGCGGAACTCCACGGGCCACGGCTCGCACGCCGGGAATGCACGACTTCGAGACACAACTCACAGGCTGCTGTCTTGACCACGGATGTATAGTCCGAGTGTATCCATTGGTCTGGAAATTCCCGTTAGGGGTTCGGGGAGTCAAAATCTCTTCTTCGGCATTGGAGTCTTGTTCGAAGTTCCGAATGACTTCTTCCAGCGCCAATGAGGCCCTCCGCACCTGGGCTGCGGAAAATAGGAGCGGGACCGGACCCTTCTTTCGACCAGCACTATACGGCGAAGCGGATGGCGAGGCGAATGGAGAATGGGCTTGTCTGACGCTACCACTGGGCGATTTTGGCGACTTGGGAGATAGTGGAAGGACAGGTGGCAGATCATGGGGCATGTCCAGTCCGCCATTTTGTACCGGAGTAACTGGTCTAGAGTCGGCATCCGAGCCGTCGAGATCTAAGTCCGAAGGTTGGTCATATGCGCCGTCATACCCGGATGTAATGGCTTGTCCAATTTGAATACCATCGTCTCCATCCCCAGAAGGATAGGCGTCTTCTTCAATACTCGTAATGCCGTTCTGTATCGAACCCTGGTGCTCTGTCTTCTCCTCTTGGACACCTCCAATACGTCCGTAACTTTGAGAACTGTCCGAAGTCTGCGCCCGAGCCTTGTCCGCATCATCCTTCTTGTCAATTGATTTCACACTACGGGTGCTTAAGGAGCGGGAAGCACCGCCTCGCATAAATTGTTGGTCCTTGATACGGCCTGACCCGAACAAATTGTTGCTATAGCGCCTTGATGAGTTCGAGGCATGGCTGGTCCGCGATTTAGTAGAGGGCGGCCCATTCTATGCGTTTTTTAAATTAGTCAAGAGACAGCGCCAGGTCGAGCGCGTTCCTCACCGAGGTCCGAAAGCTAGAATCAATGGCTGAGTGGGGAGTTGCATTCGAATGGATCGACTCAGGTGTTTCGGTGGTGTACCTCGTCTTTGCAGAAATAGGCGAGCGCTGTTGGGAGTCGTCCGTGCCACGATCATCCACCACTCCTCCGGGGATATGACCCGCGTTGCTCAGGTAGTTGATGACATACTCCTCCTCCTCTTCGGTGATGACGTTGGGTGATCCATTGGCCCGTTGTGCGGCAAACACTTCTCTGACGTCTTGGATGTCTAGTGGGCGCCCATCAGGTTGGCGAAGCAGGGAGAATCGACGCGAGAGACTAGTGCCGATTTCGTCACGTCGCCAGACACGGTTGCCGTTGTCCCGGTTGAAGCAACGTAGCAACAATGCAAAATGATATTACGTCGCCAATAGTTCCGCAAATCAAGGAAAAGCCGGGGAAGGATGCGTGAAGGAACGAAAAGGTCAGTGACCGGCGTTTGAAGTTGGACTGGCTGTACTGCGGACGCCAGCTAGGCAACGTACTCTGGGAGTATCAGGGAGGTCCTAAAGTCCGACTCCGGTGGAAGAAGCTCGACGCGTTCGGCTTTGGTGAACTGTTGAGACGATGAAGACGATGCTTGAGCGGTGACATGCTGGGTGGCTGGTCTGGTGGATGGCTGCGTTACCGCCGCTGAACTAGAGATTGAAGGTTTTTTGGCATCCGACTTTTTCCTGAAATGGGAATTCCAAAGTACGACGACGGTTCAGCATCTCTTTTCGTGGCTGAGGATAGGTGAACAAAAGCTGACCGGAAGCGGTGCATGCGAATGACAGTTGAATTCTAAACTCCTTGAAGACGTTCTGAACTTGCTCCTGCAGTACTCCTGTGTTTTCTAGGTCGGTTACTAGTATAAGATTAGGTGGTAGATTGGACTAGAGGTAGTTGCGGACGGGTTATCGTGTATGGAGACGGTGGAAAGTAGATGGTGGGCAATGCATGCAAACAAATCACAGAACAAATCCGAGCCAACCGCGTCCGTCCCTTTCAGGCTCACCCGCTCCCGTTGCAAAAGCCCTTCAACACAATTTATCTGAAGTCGCTGCTTCATTCGCGACCCAAACCCACTGGTTCTGTACGAAGCTGAGACTTCAATCCGAATGCCCTTTCAGGATTCGTCGAATCTCCCGAGGAGATTTCGAAATCAGTCCCTGAAAGTCTCACAATCGGCTTACCCCGGAGGTTCTTTATTTCGCTCGGACCTCAATTGTCCAGACGACATGAAGCGCGTGAGTATGTTAATCGACGGGCTGGGCCCATGGGTCGCTAGCAGCGTCTTGATTTTGAACGCCTTTGCCGGTCATCGCTCTTCGTATTCCAATCCACGTAACAACATATCCGAAAGACGAGAATCTTGTTGAAGCTATGATCCAATTTGGCGATATTTCATGACGTCAAGTGAATCTTTGGAGTCTTTTTGCGGAGCGGAAGTCAGTCGTCCCAGTCCTTCCGCAATCGTCGGGTTACTTCCGCCCTCGCAGAAGCCAGGGGAAGCCTGGATTTTCCCATATTTGGCAGGCTGGAAATACACATATTGTTACATGAACGAATACATGGCATATCCCCGATTCCATATTGCGTCGAAACGGCGTTGAACTACCGGTGATCGTTGCTGAGACTTTGGTGGATCGGCTCGAACATGCAGACGACGTGCGGAACACTTCAAACGAGGTCATTTAATTCCCTACAACATCTTTGCAAGTACAAGAGGTGACAGCGAGCTCCTCTTGACTTGGTCCTATCTTCCGTGTTCCGTACCCACAGATTCGAGGAACGTCAGTACACCGGACTCCTTAAGCCGCAACGCGCCTCTTATATGTTCGGAATGGCGACAATGTGTATGAAGGTAGGTAAATTCACAAGGGATGATTCCCGCTCGATGAAAATGGAGTGTTCCGGTTGGCAAACTCCTGAACCGGGTTAGTTCAATGCATCCACCAGGCCACGAATTCACGGCCCGGAAACTCGCTGCACAAGCACATGAACAAGGACCATGAACGCAACAAGCCTAAATGGGGTTTGGAATATATTTCTGTTCCGTTCACCGCAACAGGCACCGTGGTCGCGATTTACGTTTAACACCGAGTCCTAATCTTAACCCAAGACACAAACGCAGAACAGACATCGGTATTTATTAAAAGGAAAAGCTTCAATGATACATGAAATAGGTACTTGAGTGATAGGTTTGCTACATCGTGCAGACGTGAAGACCTAGAAGCTTGGTTCTCAGCCGTCAGCAACTGGAGGTCCTCCTCGACCACGTCCACGTCCCCTGCCGCGTCCGCCGCCTCGACCGCGCCCTCTTGGCGGTGGTTGAATAGGAATGATACCTGCATGGGTGGGCGAAGCTGGAGTTGCACCTTCGTCGTCGATCCTAGCTGCTGGTCGCTGAAGAATACGAGGCACCACGGGATGTTTCGCATACGCGTCGGTGCTGGTAGCTGGCTTCGCAGCTGAGGATTCAGCTGTACTTCCTGCCCTGGCCGAAGCTGCTGGGTGGGCGGTAGAGTCTTTCTCTTTGTCCTTTCCTTTGCGTCCTCTGCGCGAAGGAGGACTTGTGGCTTCCGTCGAGGTCGTTTCCGTGGTTGGCGACGATGCTGCGGTAGGTGTATTACCACCATCTGATTTGCCAGGCCGTGGGCGCGTTCCACCCGGAGCAAGAATTCCATCGAATTTGAATTTAGGCCGTGCTTTCTGCGCGACAGGCGACGTGCTGCCATCCGCCGCAGAAGTAGATGGACCTGCCGCTTCGTGTGCTGCTGAAGGCGGTGGTTTCGACTTCTTAGTCCGAACCGGAGAAGAAGGGGTATTCCCCTTCGCCTTGTTGGGTGCATCACCGGATTCCGAGGCTTTCTTGGTTGGTGGATTAGGATTTTTCCCGCCTCCCGACCGTTCTTTCCCAGTTTGCCCTTTCTTCGATTGCTCCTCGGGAGGATGAGTTGTATCAAGACGGAGAGGATTGCGAGAGAACTCCGCGTCTTCATTTTGCTCCTTTTGAGCCTGTTCCTTTTCCTTTCGCTTCCGCGCTTTGCCTGAAATTGGTTTATCTTCAGGACGCGTATCTTGTAATTTGTTACGATGGTCGGCGAACTTGTCAACTTGGTTACCCTTGTTGGGAAGGAGGGATGCCAGGAGCGGGGTCGTCATCTTTAAGTTGATGTCAGGTGGGGGTGCCATTGCAAGTTTTTCGGCTTCAGTCGGTTCAACCTGACTGAGAGAGGCGATGAAAGACTTGAAGTCCTCATCTATCGGATACAATAAGCCTCCAGCACCGCAAATATCATTAACAGAGAGATACGGACCATCTTCGATAGTACCCTGCCTCTGATCAACCTTGCCTTTCGCTAGAGGGACCTTTTGAAAGGGCGCGTATTCGACTACAGCTTGACTCTCATTCCCTGAGGTCACAGGAGGTTAGGAAATGAATCTCGGAAGCGATGATTGCCCCACTCCATTTACCTGATTTATCCCGGAATAAATGGCCATCATAGGCAAGATGGAAATTCCTCAGTTGTTCTTCAGTATTGAATACGATATAGGCCCGGGATAAGATGTTCTCCTTGTTAACTCTGTGCAATCAACCGTTCAGCGACTATGTAGCATTGCACGAGAGGTTTTTCGAGTTTACCCTTTGGGACGTAGTTTTCCTGCATGAAACACCTTCCACGACGTTGTCTCAGCGTCCACCCATGGGGCTACGCTGTCCCAAAACACCGCCTCGGGTAAGTTGGGTGGCAACCTCCGGACGAGGACCTTGAGACGCGATTCAGGTCCTGAACGCTTGGTCCGTGACGCCTTAGCCTTGGCTGGTTTCTCTGTCTTTATTGTGGACATTTATGGGTGAGAGCTTGAAGCGTTGGCAGGCCGGTGCAAGTGGTGGTTGACAGAAGCCGGGCCCTCTGACTATTTGTGAACATAGACAAGCAGCGGTTCAAGGCACACCATACCGTCCAGATCCTAATACCGCTATTGCAAGCCCCCTAGAAACCCAATCATGGCTGGAGGACTCTACGGAGGATTGAAGTTCGGAGGCGCAAGCACTTCAGCTAGTTCATCTCAGCCAGCGGCGAGCACGTCCACAGCTGACGTTGCAGAGGCGCCGAACACCGGTGCGGCAGCGGAGCAGCCAATCGTCGTAGACGAGACGCCGAAACCAACCGATGCGGCACCACAGAAAGGCTCAGGTGAGCTCTCTCCTAACTCTCTTGATATGCATCTCCAACTTGTCGTTTTATTGTTTATTGGCAGAATGGTCGGCCGCACTCGCCTTCGCGCCCGTTCGGCGGAGCACGCTGAAGAAAGCAGCACCTGCCCCCACCCGCGCGCCACCGGCTGCAGTAGCAATCGCAAGTGCCAACATCTCTAGCACCGCTGTGATCTTTGCTGCCCCTGTTCTTGTAAATACAACTCGAGCCGCCACTTCGGATGCGGCTTCAGAGACGAACTCGACCAACCCAACCGACAGCAAAGAAGAAACAAGCAAAGGATGGGGAAAGAAGATAAAACCTCCGGCAATGGTGCTTGACGATAATGTCAATGGATTCAAAGGAGCAAAAGGCAGAGTGGGAGGAGGGAAAAAATCCAAAGGCAAAAAGGTGGCCTCCACAGCAGCTCGAATGATTAGTTTACTGAATCTCTGCTTCGGAATGGTCAGGCTAAGTTTCAGCCAAATGTCTGGGACCCTATGGATGTTTACGATCCAACAAGACCGAACGACTACGCCGAGTTCAAAGCGTGGAAGCAACGAGAGAAAACGGAGGCCCAAATGCGGAGGAGAGAGGAGGGATCGTACCAACGAAGAACCAGAGATAGCGATTACTCGGACGAGCGTAGTGCGAGTGAGGATGAAGATGGGATGCACTGGCGACCAAGGCGTCAGTTTTCCTTGATACATCTGGAGTTCGTGTTGCAAAGCGCTGAAGTTCCAACTTCCCCATCACAGCGAGAAACGAGTCTCCACCACCCCAAGCTCGGCGCGAAGGCCCTCCGTCATTTTCGCCGGCAGCTTCTGCGACTTCCATGCCTCAATCTGGAGAAGACGCTTACCTTCGCCGACTGGCAATGTCCAATCCAAATGCCGTTGCTCCGTCCGCTGTTTCTGGAAGCCCGCCTGAAACAGGGGACGAAGCGTATGCGCGACGTGCGGCATTGTCGGCACCTTCTTTTGTACGCAGTACCCAATCCATGCCCGCCAGTTCAGTCGATCCAGATCTCGACGACGAAGTTCCTCCCCCAACCCCTCCATCCGAACCTCAACCACTCCCACTTGAGCAATTGGAGCTGCAGAAGAAGAAGGAAGTAGCGGCATCAATAGCTGCTCGGTTAGCCGCACTCGCCGCCGCCAAATCCGGCGCTCAACCACCCAACGAGTAAGTGTCGTAAGTAGTTGAGCTCCAAAAGTATGACCGCTAACGAGACCAACGGCGCTAGAACGAAGGAGCCATCACCTGCATCCGACCCACTGCCACAGACTGGGGAAGACGCCTACGCACGACGATTGGCCATGTCCGATCCCTCCCTCTCTTCTGTACCACCAGCCGCATTTACTGCCATCCAAGATAAACCAGAGGACTTCCAAGCCGAACTACACAAGCGGAGAGAGGCGGCCGCTGCTATCGCTGCTCGACTAGCCAAGGCAGCCGCAGGTCCTTTCGCACAGTCTACCTCTTCCGCTCCTCCCGCTCCTTCGGAGTCAACCGTCAGGGTGTTGGATGATGACGACCACGAACCGGATCCTCATGGCTTCGCAGCCCGTATGATGGCCAAATGGGGTCACAAAGCCGGTTCTGGATTAGGGGCCGGGTCATCTGGGTCTGCCGGGTTGGTCGAACCCTTGACGGTTGAACAAGCCAAGGCGAAGGCAAAGGCAAACGTCAACCCGGCGTTCAACGCTCCCAAGTTCACAAAAGGTGGTGCGGCTATCGGAGGAATTGGCACGAAAGATGCGACAAACCGTATAATCAATACGAATCCGGAAAAGGGAAGAGAGGAAAGGGAGAAGTGGGGTGAACCAAGTCCGGTGGTGGTGCTGACGAATATGGTTGGACTGGAGGATGCTGGGGACGACGAACTTAATCAGGAAATTGGTAAGTTGTGCGATAGATTCGACTTCTGCAAATCTTCGTCTGACGTTTTGCATGATAGGGGAAGAATGCTCGAAATACGGCGTTGTCGAGAGGGTCATTGTTCATCTGGCAGACCCAACGGCCAACGAACCTCAAGGATCAGTTCGCATATTCGTAAAATTCTCTGGCCCAGCAGCAGCGTGGAAGACGGTGCGAGAGCTTGACGGACGGTTATTCGGTGGTCGGAGCATCCGAGCACAGTATTACCCAGAGAATGCGTTCATGAGGCACGACCTCGACAGACAGATCATTCTGTGAAGGAAATCATGGGCTAGGCAATGTTCGTATTTAGATCGTTCGGTAATGATACAATAGTTGCATAGGGTCCACCCGTTATTCGGTGGTCTTGGCGCCAAGCACGTAATGCCAGCCTCGCCCAACATGCGTTTACAGAACCGCTGCAACGACGCCAGCAACGCCAGCGACCGCCGCCAGGCCATATCCACCAACGCTTCTTGCGGTTGCGCTATTTGACGAGGTCGTTGCTGCTGGAGCGTTCGTGGCCACGGGAGTTGAGAATGTTGGAGTCGTGAAAGTCGGTAGCTCAGTGGCAACACCGCTCGAGAGAACGACGGATGAGGTTGGTTCAGCCGATGGAGATGCTCCAACGGGAATGGTGGAGGTGATGACCGAGTTTGAGCCCGACACGGAGGTCGTGATGAGAGAAATTATGGGCGCTTGGGTGCTTGTCGTGACCTTAAATTCAATTCGGAAGATCAGATCAGACTGTTACGGTCTACGAAAGCGTAGAAGACTCACGGCAACTCTGGTAGAGCGACTCAAGTTCGTGGACCGTGTAAATAAAGTGGTTGTGGTTCCTTGAATTACAGTTGGGAAAGTCTCCGTCCCTTGAGGAGCAGGCGCAGCGACTGTGCTCGCGGCAAGTACGAAGAGGGAGAAAAGCTTTGAGATTGATACGAACATTATATGCGAGGTGTTATGATACGAAGATGGGAGAGGAGGGAAGAAAACGACTGAAGATCATTCGAGCTGTTGTGTTGGTGGCTTTTAAGCTAACATGCATGTGGCGTGCGACTGCCAGGACGTAAGCCCCTGACATAGCGCGCACCTCGTTTTTCGAGTTCACCCCGCGTCCGCCGACTGAACCGCTTCCCGCAATGGGGTATCCTCAGGATGCGGTGAAACAAAAGATGGAGACCGAGCTATCGACACTCCGAAAATAGCAGCGGACCCCTTGTGTGGCAGGACCGCCGGCCCACCCCGCTCCACAGTGCGGCGATGACTCGGTTGGATCCCTTCGACAGCTTTGGAGCCCGCGTCCAAGATGCAGTTCAGGGAATTAGGGGGAGCTTGGAGCTTGTATCGAGCAGAGCCTGGTAGCTTGTCGCTATCGAGCAAGTCAGAAAGCACAAATGGCGTCCCGAGGAGCTCGCGGTCGTGAACCGGCTGCTCGACACTCTCACAGATCAACGCATAGCGCTATAGCTCGTACAGAATATTACGGTAGTGAAAGCTGTGCACATTCTGACCACCCGCACTAACAGTTGTTGGATCGCAGAGAGTAGAATGGCATTGGGAGAGAAATCGTCCATGGCCATGCAACTCGAACTTGACCTAGAGGAGAAAGGACAGTGGTATAATGTGCGAGCGAATATACAAAATAAACGAGGAATTTCCTTCCACAATGTCCATATACATTCGTTCGCCTTGAAACCAGATGCGGAGGGGACTCTGAACATTCGGTTACAACACCGCAGCCACGACGCCAGCAACGCCAACAATAGCGGCAAGCCCCATTCCACCTGCAGTCTGTCCATTCGCTCCATTCTTGGCGGCGGTGGTCGCAGTCGCCGTCGTGGTATGAGAGGCTGATCCCGAAGCAGCGACCGCCTGGGTGAAGGAGTGTGAAGATGGCACGGCACTAGCGGAGCCCACAGGATTCAAGGTCACGGTTTGGGGAGACAGAGTGGTCGTCTCGCGAATGGCTGAAGTGATGATCGAATCCGAACCAGACACGGAGGTGGTGATCAATGTCTCTACTGTGACCACCGTCACGACGGCAGCTGAGGTGGTCGTCTGCGCCAGGGCCAACCATCAGCGTCATCCTCACATCCCTATACCCAGAAACTTACGGCCTTCGTAGTCGCTGGGACTGTTGTGTGAGCTTGTGTTGTTGAAGTGGTTCCTGCAGCGCTGGACGCCCCAGAAGAAGCTGGAGCCTGAGGTGCGGCTGCGACGGACGCGACGAGAGCCAAAAGGGCAAGAAACTTGGAAGTTGAGACAAGCATTATGGTTATGAGCGGAGCGGATGGTTGTTGTAGAAGTGAAAAGGGAGGATTTGGAATGAAGGAAAGCTGATGGATCGTTCGAAGGATGGAAAGGACGGGTTAAAATACCTTTGGGGACCAAAATATGTTGCTGAGCCTTACTTTGGTAATGCGATCCACCCCATTTCTAAAAAAAGAATACCTAAGGCACTGACGTTGAGGCCCAAGACCACCGTGAGTGAGACACAATCACCGACGAAGTGGTAATCAGCATACGGTAGCTATTAATACTTCAATATCCAGGAATAGCCCACTGCGGAAGGCGAGGCCTGTTCAATCCCGCCTGCGGAGCCTCGTGTTTTGTACAACTTGAGATAAGAAATCTAGTGCCAAGACTAGCACCAAAATTATACCTCTTTGGCACCGCAGCGGTTTGGCTGGGAATGCGGCATGGTTTCTAGCACGTTCATTCCTAGACCAATCACAAAATTAAAAAAAACCACCGTCTTGCTGCGGCAAGAAAAGCAGGGCATAATCCTCCCCTCCCTCTCCCTGGGGCGGATTCAAGCGAGGTAGGATTCGGTCACCACGTCTCGAGCAGGCTTGGACCCAACGTCCATAGTGGGTTCTCAACTCCATCGTCGTATACTCATCAACCATTCCTCTGGACGCTCTTGTTTCTTGGCCTACCACGTGGCATCAGGAATTCTCCTTATGATCTGCACGGCAATTAACTCAGCTATATAGTCGAGCTTTGGGTGGGTAAAATAGGAGCGAATAGACTGAGTAAAATATTCCTAGCTACTTGGCAACGACGTGTCAAAAATAGCAGCGGGATTTTCTCTGTGGCAGTTCCGCCGGCTGCGACCCACCCCGTTCCACAGTGCGGGCGATGGTCGGAGGCCTTCAACAGCTTTGGGGTCGCGTCCAATATGCAGTTCAGGAAATTAGGGGATACTTGTACGAGCTTGGAGCCCGGGATAGCAGGCTATCGAGCAAGTCAAAGAAGCACAGATAGCGTCACGAGGAGCTCGCGGTCGTGAACCGGCTGCTCGACACTCTCACAGATGATATCAACACATGGCGCTCCAGCTCGTCCAGAACATTAAGGTAATAAAAGCTCTGCGCATTCTGCCCATCCGCACTAACAGTTGTTGGATCGCAGAGACCAGAAGGGTATTGAGGGAGAAGTCATCCATGCATGTCACGCAACTCGAACTTGGCCTTTGGCGAGCACTCCCAGAGGGGAAAGACGGTGGTATAATGACTCCGAGAGAAGGGACAGTGGTAAAATGTGGGAGCAAATCTCCATAAATAAAGTCCTTCCACAATGTCCGCATACATTCGTTCGCCTTGAAACCACGCACGGAGGGGACTCTGAGTATTCGCTTACATCACCGCAGCCACGACGCCAGCGACGCCAACAATAGCGGCAAGCCCCATTCCACCGGCAGTTTGTCCCTTCGCTCCATTCTTCTTGGCGGTGGTGGTCGCACTCGCAGTCGTGGTATGAGAGCCCGTCACGACGGCAACTGAGGTGGTCATCTGCGCCAACGTCAACCATCAGCGTCGTCCTCACATCCCTATACCCAGGAACTTACGGCCTTCGTAGTCGTTAGGACTGTTGATTGCGCTTGCGTTGTTGAAGTAGTGTCTGCAACACTGGACGCCCCAGACGAAGCCTGCGGTGCAGCGGCGACGGACACGACGAGAGCCAAAAGGGCAAGGAACTTGGAAGTTGAGATGAGCATTATGGTTATGAGCGGAGCGGACGGTGGTTGTAGAAGTGAAAAGAGGGGATTTGGAAGGAGGGAAAGCTGATGGATCGTTCGAAGGATGGAAAGGGCGGGTTAAAATACCCTTGGGGGCCAAAATTTGCGGTTGGGCCTTACTTTAGTAATGCGATCCAGCCCATTTCTAAAAAAAGAATACTCAAGACACTGGCGTCGAGGCACATGACAACCGTGAACGAGAATCACCGATGAGGCTGTAATTAGCATATGGTAGCTATTAATGCTTCAATTGTCCAGGAATTGCCCACTGCGGAAGGCGAGATCCGTTCAATCCCGCAGAGCCTCGTGTCGTGTTTGAGATGAGAATTTTGGTGGCCAAGGCTAGCACCGAAGTTACACTTCCTTGATACCGCAGGGGTTTGGCTGGGAATGCGGCATGGTTTCTATCACGTTCATTCCTAAACCAATCAAATAATTAAAAAACACCGCCTTGCTGCAGAAAGAAAAGTAGCTGGACGTAGTCCTCCCATCCTTGGGGAGGATTCAAGCGGGGTAGCATTTGGTCACCACGTCTCGAGCAGACTTTGACCCAACGTCCATAGTGGGTTCTTAACCCCATCGTCGTAAATTCATCAACCATTCCTCTTGACGCTCTTGTTGCTTTGGACACCGCGTGGCATCATGGATTCTCCTTATAATTTGTACGGCAATTAACTTACCTATATAGTCGACCTTTGGGTGGGCAAAATAGGAGCGAATAGACTGGGTACCATATTCCTAGCTACTTGGCAACGTACTCTCAGACTGCTGTTACGTTTGTTCATTCCTTTACGGGGAAGAGTAGGAGCCAGTACTAGACTCTACCCTGGAGCTGATTTCAGCGCGGAGCCTGTGCTTGGAAGGAGCACGTCCCGCATTGGGTTGAAGGCCCGCAAGGAGAGCTAGTGCTTTAGTAGTTTAATCTATTAGAGATAGCTATGGTTGAACAGAAGGGCCATAACGAGGTCGCTACACTTGGAATTAGAGCATCAGCCTTTGCGACCCAGGCCCGCGTTCCTGCCGTCCGCAAATGGAACTCGGAACGCTCACACTTGGTCTCGCTCTCCTTCGGCTCGGCTTACGGTCTCGCTTTGCAGTCACGGTCCACCACTCCGGTTTGCCGTTCTTGTGCAAGTAATATCATCGGGCTCCCCAGTAAGGCATGACCACATGGGATATGCCGATCTTGTGGGACCTATGATGGCTTATGACGGGGGGACGGGGACCCAGCACTCGACAGCTTTTTCGCTAGCTCCCGCTATTTTCAAGGGGCCCCTTCGACGCAACTTCCAGCAGAGATTCGATACTTATGGAAGGCAAATCTGGACGGATCGTCTGACGCATGCACTTCTGACTGGTACATGTTGTCTGATCCTGCCCGTTACTTGGATCTCTGGTCCAGCAGTAGCATGGAAGACGGTGCGACCTTGGCGGACGATTATTTGGTGGTCGGAACGTCTGGGCGCAGTATTACCCAGAGAATGCGTTCATGAGGCAAGACCTCGACAGACAGATCATTTTGTGAAGGAAATCATGGGCTAGACAATGTTCGTATTTAAATCGTTCAGTAATTGTATAGAATAGCTGAATAGGGTCCACCCGCTATTCGGTGGTCTTGGCGCGCCAAGAATGTAACCATATAACACCAGCCTCGCCCAACATGCATTTACAGAACCGCTGCGACGACGCCAGCAACACCAGCGACTGCTGCCAAGCCATATCCACCAACGCTTCTTGCGGTTGCGCTATTTGACGAGGTCGTTGCTGCTGGAGCGTTCGTGGCCGCCGGAGTTGAGAATGTTGGAGTAGTGAAAGTCGGCAGTTCAGTGGCAGCACCGCTCGAGAGAACGACGGACGAGGTTGGTTCGGCCACGCTTTCGGTCGATGGGGTTGCTCCAACGGGAATGGTGGAGGTGATGACCGAGTTTGAGCCCGACACGGAGGTCGTGATGAGGGAAATTATGGGCGCTTCTGTGCTTGTCGTCACCTTGAATTCGATTCGGAGGATCAGAAACACTATGATAGTCTGCCAAAGTGTGGAAGACTCACGGCAACTCTGGTAGAGCGACTCAAGTTCATGGACCGTGTAACCAAAGTGGTTGTGGTTCCTTGAACTACAGTTGGGAAAGTCTCCGTCCCTTGAGGAGCAGGCGCAGCGACTGTGCTCACAGCAAGTACGAAGAGGGAGAAAAGCTTTGAGGTTGACACGAACATTATATGCGAGATTTTACGATACGAGAATGAGAGGAGAGGGAGGAAAAGGACTGAAGATCACTCGACCTGTCTTGAGAGTGGCTTTTAAACCAAGATGCATGTGGCGTGCGAATGCTAGGATGGAAAGCCCCTGACATAGCGGGCACCTCGTTTTTCACCCCATGTCCGACGACTGAACCGCACCTCAGATGCGGTGAAAAAAAAAAGATGGAGACCGAACTATTGACAGTCCAAAAATAGCCGCGGACCCCTTGTGTGGCAGTCCCGCCGGCTGCGGCCCGCCATGCTCCACAGTCCGGCGATGGAGGCCTTCGACAACTTTGGGGCCCGCGTCCAAGATGCAGTTCAGGAAATTAGGGGATACTCGTACGGGCTTGGAGGCCGAGGAAGCAGGTGCGGCTCGTCCAGGATATTCCGGTAATGAACGCTATGCACATTCTGACCATCCACACTAGCAGTTGTTGGATCGCAGAGAGTAGAAAGGTATTGCTGGAGAAGTCATCCACGGCCGTCCAACTCGAACTTGGCCTTCCACGAACGCTCCCAGAGTAGAAAAGACAGTGGTATAATGTGCGAGCGAATATACATAAATAAACGAGGAATGTTCTTCCACAATGTTCGCGTACACTCATTGACCTAGAAAACACACACGAAGGGACGCTGAATATTGGCTTACAATACCGCAGCCACGACGCCAGCAACTCCAACAATAACGGCAAGCCCCATTCCACCTGCAGTCTGTCCAATCGCTCCATTCTTCTTGGCGGTGGTGGTCGCCGTCGCTACCGTGGTAGTAGAGGCTGATCCCGAAACAGCGACCGCCGGGGTAAAGGAATATGGCACAGCACTAGCAGAGCCCACAGGATTCACGCTCGCGCCTCCGGGAGACAGAGTGGTCTTCTCGCGAATGGTTGAAGTGATAACCTCGGCTGAACCAGACACGGAGGTGGTGATGAATGTGACGGCTGTGACGTCCGTCACGACGGCTGCTGGCGTAGTGGTCGTCTGCGGCTGCAAGGCCAACCATCAGCGTCATCCTCGCAACACATCCCGATACCCAGGCACTCACCACCTTCGTAGTCGTGGGGACCGTTGATTGTGCTTCCGTTGTTGAAGTGGTATCTGCAGCGCTGGACGCCCCAGAAGAAGCCGGAGGTGCAGCTGCGACGGACGCGACGAGAGCCAAAAGGGCAAGGAACTTGGAAGTTGAGACGAGCATTATGATTATGAACGGAGCGGACGGTAGTTGTAGAAGTGAGGAGGGAGGACTCGGGTGGGGGGGTGGGGCAGAAAGCTGTCAGATCGTTCGAAGGATGGAAAGGACGGGTTAAAATACCTCTGGGGGGTTGCCTTGGGGTGAGGACCAAAAATATCTTGTTGGGCCTTACTTTAGTAACGCGGTTCACCCCGTTTCTAAAGAAAGATTGTTTACAGCCCTGGCGTCGAGGCCCATGACAACGGGGAACGAGACACAATAACCGATGAAGTTGCAATTAGAATACGGTAGCTATTAATACTTCAACTGTCTAGAAATAGCCACTGCGCAAGGCGAGGCCTGTTCAATCCCGCCAGCGGAGCCTCGTGTTGTGTAAAAACGTGAGATGATAAGAAATCTGGTGGCCAAGACTAGCACCAAAATTATACTTCCCTGGAACCCCAAGGGTTTGGCTGGGGATGCGGGACGGTTTCTAGCACGTTCGTTCCTAAACCAACCACATTATTAAAAAAACACCGCCTCGTGGCGACAGGAAAAGCAACTGAGCATAATCCTCCCCCTCCTTGGGGCGGACTCAAGCGAGGGAGCATTCGGTCACCCCGTCTCGGGCAGACTTGGACCCAACGTCCATAGTGGATTCTCAACTCCATCGTCGTATAGTCATCAACCATGCATTCCTCTGGACGCTCTTGTTTATTTGGACGCCGCGTGGCATCAGGGATTCTCCTTATGGTCTGCACGACAATTAACTTCGATCTCTGGGTGGGCAAAATAGAGCATTAGCCTTTGCGACCCAGGCACGCGGTTCTACAGCCCTCAAGTGGAACTCGGATCCCTTACACTTGGTCTCGCGCTCCTTCGGCTCGGCTTACGGTCCTGCTTGGAAGTCACGGTCCACCACTCCGGTTTGCCGTTCTTGTGCAAGCAATATATCATCGGGCCCCCCGTAAGGCATGACCACACGGCATATGTTGACCTTGTGAGGCCTATGATGGTTTATGACCGGGGGGGGCGGGGGGCGGGGACCCAACACTCGACAACTTTTTCACTATCTCCCGCTCTTTTCAAGGGGCGGCAGCAACTAACGCCTCCGTCCGTTTTGTTTCTCTCCTCTTCCCTCTTCTCTTTTGCTCTCTCCCTCTCCCTTTTTGTGCTATTTCAAAGCATATCGATACGCGGCGCGTACCATGAATCCAGCAGCATCTGACATCTACCCTGTAATCGACACATGGCGCCTTCAACGCAACTTCCAGCAGAAATTCTTATGGAAGGCAAATCTGGACGGATCGTCTGACGCATGCACCTCACTGACTGGTACGTGCGGTCTGATCCTGCCTGTTACTTGGGATGTGGATCTCTGGACCAGCAGCAGCATGGAATACGATGCGAGAGCTTGATGGACGATTATTTGGTGGTCGGAGCGTCCGGGCGCAGTATTACCCAGATAATGCTTTCATGAGGCACGACTTAGACAGACAGATCATTTTGTGAAGGAAATCATGGGCTAGGCAATGTTCGTGTTTAGATCGTTCGATAATGATACAATGGCTGAATAGGGTCCACCCGCTATTCGGTGTTCCTGGCGCGCCAAGCACGTAATGCTAGCCTCGCCCAACATGCGTTTACAGAACTGCTGCAACGACGCCAGCAACGCCAGCGACCGCCGCCAGGCCATATCCACCAACGCTTCTTGCGGTTGCGCTATTTGACGAGGTCGTTGCTACTGGAACGTTCGTGGCCGCCGGAGTTGATAATGTTAGAGTCGTGAAAGTCGGCAGCCCAGTGGCCACACCGCTCGAGAGAACGACGGATGAGGTTGGTTCAGCCGATGGGGATGCTCCAACGGGAATGGTGGAGGTGATGACCGAGTTTGAGCCCGACACGGAGGTCGTGATGAGGGAAATTATGGGTGCTTGGGTGCCAATTGTCGTCACCTTGAATTCAATTCAGAGGATCAGAAACGCTGTGACGGTTTACCAAACGCGTAGAAGACTCACGGCAACTCTGGTAGAGCGACTCAAGTTCATGGACCGTGTAAACACGGTGGTTGGGGTTCCTTGAATTACAGTTGGGAAAGTCTCCATCCCTTGAGGAGCAGGCACAGCGAGCGTGCTTGCGGCAAGTACGAAGAGAGAGAAAAGCTTTGAGGTTGACACGAACATTATATGAGAGGTGTTACGATACGCGGATGAGAGAGGAGGGAAGAAAACGACTGTAGATCACTCGACCTTTGTGTTGGTGGCTTTTGAACCAACAATGCATGTGGCGTGCGACTACCAGGACGTAAAGCCCCTGACATAGCTCGCACCTCGTTGTTCACCCCCGTCACGGTGTACGACGACAGAGTCGCTCCTCGCAAAGAAGTATCCTCAGACGCGGTGGGAAAAAATGGAGACCGAACTATTGACAGTCCAAAAATAGCCGCGGACCCCTTGTGTGGCAGTCCCGCCGGCTGCGGCCCGCCATGCTCCAGTGCGGCGATGGTCGGAGGTCTTCGACGGCTTTCGGGCCCGCGTCCAAGTGCAGTTCAGGAAAATGGGGCAACGAGCTTGGAGCTTGGGATCGAGCAGAGCCAGCTGGTACCTTGTCGCTATCGAGCAAGTCAGAAAGCACAAATGTCACGAAGAGCTCGCGGTTGTGAACCGGCTGCTCGACACTCTCACAGATGACATAAACGCAGGGCGCTACAGGATATTGATGTAATAAACGCTGTGCGCATTCTGTCCATCCGCACGAACAGTCGTTGGATCGCAGAGACCTGAAGGGTATTGCGAGAGAGAAGTCATCCATGGACACGCAACTCGAACTTGGTCTTCCGCGAACACTCCCAGAGGAGAAAAGACAGTGGTATAATGTGCGAGCGAATATACATAAATAAACGAGGAATGTTCTTTCACAATGTCCACGTACATTCGTTCGCCTTGAAAATACACACAAGGGGACGCTGGATATTGGCTTACAACACCGCAGCCACGACGCCAGCAACGCCAACAATAGCGGCAAGCCCCATTCCACCAGCAGTCTGTCCATTCGCTCCATTCTTGGCTGAGGTGGTGGTCGCCGCCGCCGCCGGAGTAGTAGCAGCTGCTCCCGAAACGACCGCCGGCGTGAAGGAAGCTGGTACAGTGCTAGCAGAGCCCACAGGAATCACGGACGCGCCGGGAGACAGAGTGGTCTTCACGCCAATGGTTCTAGTGACGATCTCGACTGAACCAGAATCGCTCCTGGTGATTAGTGTTATGGTGGGGACGGACGTCACGATGGGAGCAGTGGTCGTAGGCTGCGCCAAGGCCAACCATCCATCAGCGTCATCCTCGCATCCCTATACCCAGAAACTCACCACTTCCGTAGTCGCGGGAACTATTGATTGAGCTTCCGATGATGAAGTAGTGTCTGCAGCGCTGGACGCCGGAGAAGAAGCCTGTGGTGCAGCTACGACGGCCGCGACGAGAGCCAAAAGGGCAAGGAATTTGGAAGTTGAGACGAGCATTATTATGATTATGAGCGGAGCGGGCGGTAGTTGTAGAAGTGAGAAGGGAGGACTCGGGGGGGGGGGGCAGAAAGCTGACGGAACGCTCGAAAGATGGAAAGGACGAGTTAAAATACCGTCGGCAACGCGGTCGGGGTGATGAGAACCAAAATATCTTGTTGAGCCTTGCGTTAGCAACGCGATTTTACCCTATTTCTAAAGAAAGAATGTTCACAGCACCGCCCGCGCGAGGCTGATGGGCAACGGCGAACGAAACCCATTCCCCGTCGAATTGTGATTAGGGTGTTGCAGCTATTAATACTTCAATCATCCAAGAATAGCTATAGCCCGCTGCCGATGGCAAAGCCTGTTTAATGCCGCCTTCCGCGCCTCGTGCTGTGAAACAGTCCGAGATAACCAGTCTGGTGGCCAAGGCTGGCACCAAAATTATACTTTGTCGGGAACCTGAGGGGTTCGGTCGGGAAGTTAACAGAAGACCGGGCGGGACTATAGCGTCCGGTCTTAACCTTGCCGCATAATTAACGAAGGGTCCCTCGTTACGAGAAGAAATTAGCCGCGCAAATCCTCTTCCCGGCGGATTCAAGTGAGGTGGCAACCGGTCAGCCACGTCTCGAGTAGACTTAGACCCAACGTCGATAATGGGGTTCCCAACTCCATAGCCGTCTAGTTATCAAAGGTTCCTCTATATTGTTGTTTCTTTGGATATCACGTGGTGTTAGGGAATCTTTTTACGATCTGCACAACAATTAATTCAGCTATGTAGTCAACCGTCGGGTGGGCGGATCGGGAACGGAGAGACTTGCACAATATTTCCCCAGCTACTTTTGGGATGTACTCCCAGGATGCTGTTACATTTGTTCGCTCCCTCACTTACAGAGGAGCCAGCTCCAGAGTCGACCCGGGGTTTGTATCAGAGCGGAGCCTATGTTTGGAAGGGACACGTCCGCATTGGGCTTAAGGTCGGCAAGAAGCCCCATGAAGCGGCCCTAATGGGCGCAAGGAGTCGGCATCTTGGTAATGTAATCCGTTGGAGCAAGTTTTGCTGGGACAGCAGGGTGGGTAACGGGGTTGCTACACACAGCTGGAATTAGAGCATTAGCCTTTGCGATCCAAGCCTTTGGGTCAACGCCCGTAAATGAGCTCGGGCCCATCGCACGTGGTCTCGCTCTCGTGCCATTTCTAGGGCTAGGCCGCTAGCGTAATCCAGGTAGCATTGTCCATTGCGGTTGGAGAATTCGATTCGAAAGCCATACCCTCAAAAACCGGGAACCTGACTATGAACTTCATAAATACAAGTGACACTGGGCACCGAGATGACCGAGACCTCTTGGATGAATCACAGCTGCGGTCAGGAGGACTGAAACAGCCGCCCAAGGGAAAGCGGAGTGCGACGGCGAAAAAGAAGATCACCCGCAATGATGCGTCTGTGAAGGTTCTGTTGATACAGCCCTGATACTGATGTCATCCCTGCGTGGATTATCTCTTGTCTTTATGGTTTCATGTGCGTCATAAGTCTAGGTTGACTGGCACACGCACAATACACTTTGATCTCAAAAAAGGGAAAAAAAAAAGAAGATCACCCGCAAGCTCGAGTGCTATATTAGAACTGCGAGCGGCGTGAAAAGGACCGAAGGAAACAATCTGGCTAGGACACGGGCTCGGACCCGGATGATGGTATCCGTCCGATTTAAGGGGCGTTCGGGAGGCTAACGCAGGAGAAGGCCAATCCGAGCGTATCAACCAGGGGCAAGATCGGGAAACCTAGGAAAATAGGCTAGAAACAAACTCGGAAGCAACCAAAACAATTGGAGATGGACCAAGAGAAGATGTGGCGGTGCAGAGCTCGCAATGCCGAAGGACATGCGTAAGGAGCTGATGGGCTGACGAAAGCCGGAGAAGCAAAACGGACGCACCCAGATAGATAGAAGCCACGGTTCTAGAGGAATAGGAGTTCCCAATCAAAGGTACAGGTTAAATGTAGATGATTAGTCAGAAGCGCAGGAGAAATTAGTGAATTCAAGAACGGGGTAAAATCTGTGACTGGGGTCTTGGAACAAGGGGGTGCGCTGGCAGAAAACGCGCGAGTCGCGAAGCACACAAAGTAATTACACAGGGAAAATAGCCGAAAGTTCTTCATGAGAAACTTTCGACGAGCTTTTCGAAAGGTTTGCTTAGTCATTTAGTACATGACGCAACTTTCGGACAATTATCAACAAAGTTGTCACTGGTCAGTGACGCCTTTGGACCCTTTTCCCTGCGTAAAGCGAAACACTTCGATCGAACTTCGTCTCTCCGTTCGCCTTTTTCCCGCCCACAGGGCCACAGTATGAGCTTCCGCAATCTGAATGACCGCATGTATTCGTCCGGCACCATACAGGGAAGGACATGCCGACTCGGCACACGTGCTTATATACATTACTGCAGCCACAACGCCAGCAACGAACACTCCCAGAGAAGAAAGGACAGTGGCATAATGTGCGAGTGAATATACATATGTAAATAAACGAGGAATGTCCTTGCATAATGTCCGCATACATTCGTTCGCGTAGAAATCACACACGAGGAGACGCTGAGTACTGGCTTACAACACCGCAGCCACGACGCCAGCCACCCCAAGAATGGCCGCAAGCCCCATTCCACCTCCGATCCTTGCCGGTGATCCATTCGTCCTTACGCTTGTCGCCGTCGCCGTCGCTGCTTGAGAAGACGTGGTGACCGCTGGTGCCGCAGTGAATGGCGCCACCGAGGGGACAGACACGCTCTGGGGGTACAGAGTGACCGTCTCGACAATTGCTGAAGTAACAAGCACCTGCGACCCAGAAACGGAGCTCTTGACGAGTGAGCCTATCGTTATCTCGGTCACGATACCGTTGGTCTGGGTGTTCGCGACCAACTTGCAACAGGAATGGCGATTAGAAGGGTGCTGAAGGCTCTGCGAAGAAATCAGGACTTACCGGTGGCGTAGTAGTGGTAGTTGTACTCGAGCGAACTTTCGACGTCGTCGCCGAATGAGTCGGTGTAGCGCTGCTGCTCTGCGCATCGCTGGTCGTTGCAATAGAAGAGCTAGCAGGCGCGGCAGCTACGGAAGCGACCAGAGCCAAGAGGGCAAGAAACTTGGATGTTGAGACGAGCATCATGGATACGAGCGGATTCGAGTATAGAGTCAGAGTCGAGAACTGGAAGAAAAAGGAGGACGAGTTGCTGAGAGACGGTTTCTAAGGACGGGAGTTCAAAGCCGGGATGGCTTGGAATATATTGGCGGAAGCACCCTGACCGAGGATAAAAATACGTTATGGAGGCTTACTTTTAGTGACACCCAGTTCTAAAGAAAGATCACTCGCAGCAGCAATCTCGAGACCCATCACAATATAAGCGAGCGATAGGCAAGCGCTGATATAGCCCCCTTTAGCGTCTAGGGGTTATATTTATCGTAACCTTCCAAGTATGTTCTACTGCGGGAGGCGAGGCTGGTGTTGTGGGACAGACCGGGGCAGTGCAGTATGGACAATATTTCTCATGACGTAGCGCCAGCCAGCCACAGAAGAACGGGGTATGGTTCCAGCATGTTTTTCATGAAGCAAAAGAAAATAAAGTAATAGAGGCTTGATAGATTACATGAAAGGCAGCTTCCGCGATAGCAATTTCTCCTCCTGTTGCGGCGGATGCAAGTCGAGATAGTACTCGCTGAACCACTTTTCTCGAGCAGACTTGGACATGACGTGAACAGCATGGTCTCCTAAGTCTAGCATCGCCCAGCCATCAGATGATCCTCTGGATTTCGTCGTCCCTTTGGAAGGTACGTGGAATCCGGGATTCTCTTTGATAATCTGTACACAGCCAACGTTGCACTGTCAGCTGTGCAATGTGCAAGCGAGGAACAAACTTACGAGATTCCTGGCTAGCTTGGCAACGTATTCTACTGCCCCTCTTCCTTCTGTTCCCTCCTTAACTTGCAGCAACAGAAGCCAGCTCCAGAGTTGGCCGTGGGGCTCAAGTCCAGCACCGAGCCCTTCCCCGTGATCCGTTCCACCTCTTCGACGGCGGCCCTTCGGTGCTCGGAAGAAGCCCGGTGGAGGAGAAGGCTTTGCTACTGGAGCTGATATGCGAATATAGTCGTGTTCAAGGAAGGGAGATGTCTGCAGTTGGGTGTATAGCGCTTGAAGGTATTGCGGTGCTTCGGAAGGTGGCGGTTGCAAGACGCGCGCTACAGGGAATAGAGTTTGAATATAAAGTTTAACAGTATCAACGGTAGTATTTTACTTACAAGGTCCGGCTAACGGGGATGAATCTCGCTCCGCGGCCATTTTTGGCACAGACGGTCGCTGCTCGACATACCACGGAGTCGGCTTGCTCGGCGCCTCCAAAGTGGTAAGACTCGCTCGTAACAGTGTCCCTGTAGGACGAGACTGTCTAAGTAGGCTTCTTGCGCTTGACACCCTGAGCATTTTGGTTGGGAGGAGAGAGGTGGTTTCCGCGGTGAGGGGATTACGAGGGAAGAGGCCGACGGTGTTCTAAAATTCACGTGCCTTGGATTGAATTTCGGACTGGCCTGCCGATCGTCCACACTCCAAAGGCGCTCTCTCCGTTGCGGTTCGCCAATTCCAGCGAAGCTCGGTAAAATACCCCAAACCCCCCTTCCAACCTCCCCCACTCATCCTTTTTACCTGTATATCTTAACTCTTTCATGGGCTTACGGGTGGCAGGCGTAACGGTTGCAACTTCATTCCTCCTTGGTCAGTTTTGGCCACAGCCGGTTTCTCGTAATAGCTTTGGAAATTAGGACCCACCCGAAAAAGCTGACTGGATACACATGTACCTACAGGTATCCTCTTCACCCATTGGATTGCAGACTCCCTTACACTATGGCAGTCACCATTGACTGACGATCACCTACGCACTGCGGCGATTTATTACTCCGCGTTCGCAACCCAGCCCCAATGGATGACGTGGGTTCTCCTTGGTGTCACCACTGTCGGCGCTGCCTCCCTATTCCTCAGTGTCCGAGAGGGCCAGGCAGGCAATGTCATGTTTGACGGTGCTAGCATCTGTGAGTGAGCGCTTGATTGTGGATTTGGGCTTCGTATCCTCCGGCTGACCGGCAACGCGCCTTCGCGTCCCCTCCTAATTGCAGTCCTGTACATTTGCACCATCTACGTCTATTGGAGCTCCGTAGTCCCCAGTAAGCGCTGAGTTCACTTTGCAACCCCTTTGCCCGGCCGCCCTGCTGACGGGGCTTTATTCGTAACCCTGAACACGCACACGACTGCAGACCTGTCCGAAGTCTTCTCTAGGCCCCTTCCTCAAACCCCCTCGGTCGACGTTCCATTCCCAGATGACCTCCGTCAACCAACGATTGAATTGGCTTCCTCGCACCTCATTTGCTCGGTGGCGTTAACGGGTGTGTTGCTGCTTCAGGCGGGCCGTGCTTGGGCGGAGGATGAAGATGCCGAAGAACTGGCGGAGGAGGAGGCTGAGGAGAGAGCACAATTGGAGCGCGAGCGAAGGAGTTCTGATGGTGCTAGGGGAAGGAACAGGCCACAGGATGAGGACGAAGCTGCTGCGGTTCCGGCGCCCAGCCGAAAGAGTCCTAGCGCGCGGAGGAAAGATTCCAAGACGACGGCTCCAAGAGCTGGTTCATCATCTTCTGGCTCTATTGGACGGTCTGGCGGATCAAGGATGCGCAGGCCATCGTAATGGAGGTAAAACCTTGCTTGGGAGGAATGGGAGAGCGGGAGGCAACTATTTCATGTCGTCATGAATACCAGATTATTATGATGAGCGACGACATGAAATTTTCAGGATACCATCAACTGTGTATGTATAGTGTAGTTTCAGGCTTCAACGCTTTGTCTTGTTCGTCAGAACGACCTTTGTTGGGTGGACGACCTGCGCCTGACCTCATACTAGTCTTCACTTGAGAAATCCAAAAACGACCTCGTGTCGCCTTATAGCTCCTAATACATTCTTAACATGCATGTGCCACCTAACTGTCCAAGAGGAGGAGGCATGCTCGTCTGACCGGCGGTTGGCTAAGTTTGAACATTTGTCCGCTCTTGTGTCTATCTACCACCACCCATCACCCAGCCGCATTTCTCATACATGCCCCCAAAACGGAAAACCGGTGCTTCCTCGAAAGCCAAGGGCAAGAGAAAGGCCGAAGAAATAGAGCCAGAGGTTGTTGAAGCACCTCAGGAGGTCAAAGCGCCATCACCAGTACCCGAACCAGCTCCAATTCCAGTTGAGACTGGTTCCACTCCCAAAGACCGAATACCGTCTCCTCCACCAAGAGAAAGCTCGCCAAGCGATGGAGAGAAAGCTGGAGCGTCGGATGGAATGGATATAGATGCTGGTGCTGGTGTTGCAGCTTCTGAAACCCCAGAAGAGGCTGCTGGGCCGAGTATGACGATGGAGGACCGGCAGGCAAAGATGCTGCAGCTTCGAGCAAAGATGGTGAGTAACATTGTGTCCGTACCCTTTTCAGGGCTAACATATGTCGTTGTTGGGCTCTTGGAACTAGCGGTCAACTCTGCAAGCTAACCGGAAAGACCTGGTTGAGGAAAGTGCCAAGGCGAAAGTAACCGCTCGCGATTTGGCTCGTCAAGAGAAACAGCGCAAACTCGCCGAGACGCTTCGTGACCGTATAGACGCAGAGGAAAAGGGCGAGGATGTGGACCGGAAGAAGAATTGGGAGTATACTATCGAGGAGAATGAGGAATGGGAGAAGAGGCAGGCCAGGAAGAAGAGGAGGTCTAATTTCGAGTTCAATGGTGGGCGATTGGGGTTTCTCATCGGGTATGACCCAGATTGAACTGACTCGTATCGCTCCTTGCTAGACTACGAGGACGCCGCGCGCCGTCGTTACAAGAAGGACGTAGACATGCTCAAGCCCGACCTCGAAGCATACCAGAAGCAAAAGGAAGCCACCGCTGGATCGTCGTCCCAGGCACTTGCTGCCCATCAAGACTTGTATCGTGATGCCAACAGCTTGGTTTACGCTGATCATAAGCCGAGTGAAGAGGCCATCGATCGGGTTGCCAGCAAGCTGAATGCCGAGTACGTCTTGACTGAATTATCTTGCGAACCGCGAAATCCATACTAAACCTTACGAACTTCTTCTTCCCAGTATTGATCGTCGACGCAACTTCTCCAAGACTCGTGTCAACGAGAAGGAAGGTGATGTCACTTACATCAACGAGGCCAATCGTGTCTTCAATAAGAAGGTTCGTATTTGGCGTGTGTTTAATTTCGTTAGGGCTTGAGCAGCTGACTTGGGGTTCCTAGATTGAGCGGTACTACAACAAGTATACAGCGGAGATTCGTGCCAACTTTGAACGTGGTACTGCACTCTAAGTTTGATCATGACGATCTGCTGCCGCCTCGGCGTTCTGTCGGCGTCGGCCACGCCACACCGCAGCCTCCCTCCGATTTCAATTTCCGCTCGATGGACGCAAGACGGCCTCCTCCGAATCCCTCTGAATGTACTTGTTGTGTGTTGCTGTACTTTGCTTTTCTAGAATCGTAATTTGAGGGATTGTTTTGCGGGACCTCACTCAGGGTGTATCGTGGGAATATTATTGTAGCCGAGTCCCTTTTGTCTGCTCGACGGTTGAGCACCCATTGTCCTCGGACGCCTTGACGATGGTCAAACGACACATGGGCCGCTTTGTACGCTAGGAGTTTACTCGCTCGCACACTGTGGAGAATTTTGCTCTGCCCTCTCGGATCTTTTCCTTCATCCACCACACACGACCTTTAACGTTGGTCTTTCTCTCTCTCCTTCGCTTTCGTCTGTCCTTCGTTTCGCCTCAACTAGCCATGAAGTCTCAATTCTTAATATTCACCCTGGTGGCAAACTTTCTCTCCTTTACTTCAGCAACCACAGTATGCACTGCTAGTCAGTGCTTGGACGGTAATGCGGACGTTGCTGCTTCATGTGCGTGATTGGAATCTCGACCGCCCTCTCCTGCTCTCATCTCATCGAACGGCGATTTGTAACTTTTATAGTCTCTGGCTCTCTGAGCTCAACTTCATCCTCAAACAACATTCTCTTAATACCTGACCAATATACTTCTGCGTCGCCGTCGGACGTCGTCGCTCTAATATCTTCGGGCCAATCCACGATCAGCCTACCTCCCTACCTCTCCAGCTCCGCATCAAGCACGGGCGCCATCTCGGGCTTACCATTCTCTATCGACTTTCAGCTTGGAGTCACCGCGTTCTCCGCTTCGTACTTCCAGGGCAAAGCCTCGACGGTCTCGCTTAACTCGACTACCATTAATAACAGTACACTCCAAGCGTCTAGTTTCTTCGTCTCCAAGAACGCAATCGCCATCTTCTCAGGCTCGGCCTCCAAGCCTGTGGTATTTTACGATGTTACGCCGGACGTCTCCCAGCTGCCTTCGGGTCTTTTGACGCTCCAGAGCGGTCAAGCGACCCTGATCGACGTCGAATCCAGTGAGCTCCCTCCGTCGCGATGGTACCTAGATTGCTACTAACGACGAGTATCCAGCAACATGCACTACACCATGCGCGGCTGGAGGACAATGTAACACTCAAGGAGCGTGTGTCTGCAAGCCTGGGTTCACCGGCGCTTCCTGCGAGACCTGTGCCTCTGGATTCTTCGGGCCCCAATGCCAAGGTACGCACAGCCAGCTCTTAAATGCGGAATCCGCTTGTCTGACCAAATCCTTACGCTTTAGCTTGTCCTGCGGGATGCACCTCCTGCGACGAAGGACCACAGGGCTCCGGGAAATGCCTTTCGCCCTCAACCAGCAACGCGCCCTCTACCTGCAACTGCGACAACGGAACCTGCGACGGCTCTGGTGGCTGCACGTGTTCTGCCGGCTGGACGACGCTGACTTCCACTACCAACGGTACTGCGAAACTCTGCAACGACTGCGCCCAAGGGTTCTTCAAGGACTCCACCGGCAACTGCAGAGCCTGCAGTCAGAACTGCGCCGCTTGCTCGGGTCCTACTGGAACCTGCACTCAGTGCAGAGCTGGATTCACGACGAGCTCGACCGATGCAACGCTGTGCGTTGCTTCGACTTCTGGTGCGGCGACTTGCCCGGATGGAAGCTTCCCCCAAGCGAGCGGTGGCTGCGCGACCTGCAACGCCCTTTGCAAGACCTGTACTGGTCCAACCAGCGGGGATTGCCTTGTATGCGGTGCTGGACAGGCTAATTTGAACGGCCGGTGCACTCAGGTCGACACGAACGGCATTTGCATTGGAACTGGGTTAGTCGTCGATAACTCCAAGGGTAAATGCGATGGTACGTAATAAATCTTGTTATTTTTCCAAGCATTGGTGGACTAACGATGGGCAATCTTGTCGTCAGCTTGCCCCCACAATTGCACGTCCTGTTCCATCCCGAACTTTAGCATCGTTTCGACCTTCAGCTCGGTCCAATGCACTGCATGCCTGCCAGGATTCGTTCTCTCCGCTGGGCAGTGTGTATCCCAATGTCCTGCTGGCCAGTTCGTTGGGAGTGATGGTGTTAGCTGCCAAGGTTCGTTCTGCCTCACTGCCAGCCTGCTTTCGCGGTCCATTTTACTAATTCGCCTTGCCTTAATTTAGCGTGCGACTCTTCATGCGCATCCTGTGTTGGTTCGGCGACGTTCTGCCTTACCTGCGCGGGCTCGGGGCAATTTGCCTTGGACGGCAAATGTACGAAACAATGCCCGACGAACACCTTCTCGCTTACCTCCGCGGTATCTTCCGGCAACAACTCTACGTCTGCCGCTGCAGGCAGTACAACGGGAGGGGCCTGTGTTTCGTGTCACGAGGACTGCAATACCTGCTCCGGTCCCCGGTTTGACCAGTGTACATCGTGTCCGAACGATAGGCCCGTCAAGACTGCTTCGGGTCGCTGTCTCAAAGCCTGCAGTCGTGGGCAGTTCTGGAACGACATTTCTGGGACGTGCGACCAATGCTCTAGCGGATGTGCGACCTGCGCGTCCAGTGGCTCGGACCAATGTTTAAGCTGTCCTTCCGGAATGGTACTCCAAGGAGGGAAATGCGTCCAGGCCGCTTGTCCAAATGGGGCCCCCGGCGTCGCCACCCTCGGAGGTGTATGCCTCGCCACCTTGCTCGGAGTTAAGCCCGTGCCAACCTCACCGACGGTAGTTCCGGACAAGTCGTCGGGCGGAAGCAGCGTCATCTCTCAGCGCTGGCCCTTCATCCTAGCTGGAGGCCTGTCACTGCTCTTGATCATCATCATCGGTCTCTTGGTTTGGCGATGCTTAGCCAGAAAGCGCAGACAAGCCAAGACCAAGGTCTTCAAGGAGCGTGTCGAGCGGGACGGCATGGTCAGCAGCAGGGCTCGCGCCGCCAGCAAATTCATCAGTCGAATCTTCATCAAGAAGGACGAGGAAAAGGACGCGGCTTCCGAGCGGCGTCAGAAGCTCCGAACACAGCTTCGAATGTCGCAGAACCCTCCTCGCAACCCTGCCATGGCCGAGGACGTCGACCTCGAAGCGATGAGTGATACTTCGAGTCGCAAAGCCCAGAGGATAGCGCAGTGGCGATCGGAACTCGAGTTCGATAGCCCACCAGCCAAAGCTCCGTCCAAGGGCTCTCGCTCCCGATCATCGATCTACTCCGATGGGACCTCTTTGACGGATGATTCCGAATTAGGACCCGAACAGCCCGTGGCAGCACGAAGCAGAGGGGCCCCCTCGAGGAGCAATCGATCTCGCATCGCACCGAGTCATGCAGAGACGGGGAGCGTCTACTCCGAGTCGACGTCGAGCGCTGCTGCGGCATTCCAGTCGACGAGACGGCATGGAGGACCAACGCCGAAACAACCGATCAGGGATTCAGAGTTCGACATCTCCCAGATGGGGAGGTACGCGCCTCTCGCCCCGTCTAAACTGACTCACGAGCGATCGATGTCCTCCTCGTCAGATGAGAAAAAGAGTGCGAGAGGACTGAGGCCCCTCCTTCTGCAGGCTCAGCCATCGGTGGAGACTCCTCCGCCCTCATATGGATTTGCAGGCGGCGTCGGCGGCCCTGGAGTTACACAGGAGAAGACGGCGGGGACCTGGCAAACTCCGATGTTTACTGGAGCTTCCACGGTGGCATCCGAGACTAGCAGCAACAAGCTAAGCGATAAGAATCCGTTCAAGCAGCGGATATAGGCAAAGTGTATAGTGGACGCTTCTTTTTACGCATTGTAGCCTCATCCGCGTTTTTCCTTCTTTTGTCCGATTGCTTTTGCGTTTCCTCACTCTCTCCCCTTTTTTTTTTGTTTGTTTATTTTCCGCAATTTTACCACCACCGCCCGCTCTCTCAACCCATTCCATCTCACTTTTTGCTTCCATCGTTTCGCCTTTGTATTCGCCCGTCGTTTGTATTCTAGTTAGTGTTAATTGGACGGGCGTATTTGGATCCACCTTTATTTTATTTGTCGCCGTCAGATTAGTCACGTGTGTGTGAGGACCCTTATTCTTAGCTTCTGGACTCCCCAAGCATCGTTTGCTCCTCTTCTCTCTCCTCCAAGTCTCCGCCTTTCTACTCCTGCATCTGCGACTCGCTCGAAGACCCCCTCGACGACGCCTTCAACAGTCTTCACCACCCTTGTCCAGCCACGGACCATGGATATTCGACTCCTACTTGCTACTGAACCAAGCTCAACACACGAGGACCGCATAGCTCGTTCACGGGCAATCAGATCATTCTCGACTGACACCACTCACTCCGCCGACACGACCTCGACGATCCCTTCCGCTGCCGCTCAGCTCAGGCGGGACGCTGCCAGGGTGCTTCAAGGTATTTTCGACAGCCAATCCAGACGTTCGACGTCGCGCGGGGCCTCTCCAACGACTGGTGTCCCTGCGCCAGTCCGAAGTGGAACGCCAACTTTGTCTGACACCACGTCCCCTATACCTCCTCTTCACCCCCTCACTAAGAAGTCAAAGCAGCAAAGGAACGCCTCCAAGATCGCTTTCGGTGCAACCGCTTGCAGCGCGCAGTCCTCTGTCGCATCCATGGGCTCTCCCGAGGTGGCGAGCAGCAGCACAGCGCTCTCGATCGGTTCAAGCTTCTCTTACACGCCCTTGCCTGACGACTACTACTTGCGAGAAGCCGAGTACGACTACGCGGCAGCCCATGATTACCTAAACTCACTCGACAGCGAGAGCGAGGCAGAGGAGCCCGAGACACCGCCTTTGGATTACATGGGTACCGGCACCCCCCTCTTCACTCCACGACTCATGGCCAAGGTCCTTCAAGCAAAAGCCGCGGGACGGCCTTTACAAGTCAGTAGCTCGAACCAGCGTGTGAGGAAAATCAAGGACAAAAAACAGAAGAAGAAGGACGGGAGCAAGAAAGATGGAAAAGGGAAGGACAAGGCAAAAAAGAACTCCTCCTCCGATTCCAGACACCGGGCTGGGTCCATGGCATCCTCTGGAGCCTCTGATGGACACCGAAAATCGCAAGGAGGGGAGAGGGCCAGTGTGGGAAGCAAGCGGAGCCGAGAGGACGAGTCGGATGATGAACACTACAGAACAAAGAAAGGACCTTATTCCGACGCTAGCAGCACTCCTACTGCCCACGAACCTCCCGTCAAACGACCAAAGGGCTGGAAAGGATGGGCACTGGTGGAAGTTAGCTCTTCAGAGGATGAGAAACCGACCTCCAACTTGTATGACGAAGACGGCAGACGGATCAAGTCCCAGTCAACCGAGCCACAATCACAGCATGTTGAAGAAGAGTCTGAACTTGACTCAGAGGCCGAGCGAATGAAGTCCAAACCAGGCTGGAAAGGTGCGCTGATTGCCCGTCTGATCGCCGCATCTCCTTTACCCCTCCGTCCTCGTTCCCCAACTGACGGATTTTCTCCTAATCATTTCTCTCGACTCTATAGGCTGGGCGCTTGTGAAAGATCCCCCAGATCGATCCAAGTTGATCAAACTGGATGCGCCACCGCTCGTCTTAACCACCCGAGCCACGCGGTCGGGGCGGACATTTGGGGACGGACTCCTCCCAGGATTGGGTGGCGGACCATCCGGGTCTGCCTCTGAGGTAAAGCGTCGCGAAAGCACCGCCGGGAGCATCAGCCGCAAAAGCAGCCGCGCCAGCATGGGCGGCAAGGCTTGATTAGCTCAATAGGAGCGATCGGAGTTTATGCTTTCCCCCACTCTTTCCGTCTTTTTTCTCCCCACTAGAAAACTCTGCTGTACAAGTCAGCGCTTAGAGCCTCCCATCTTGGTGCAATAAGTTTTTTTATTCTGTATGCAAATCTCTCTGTGTTGCTACTTTGCCCCCTTTTTTCCTCCCTTCTCTACGTCCTACTAGGCAAGCTCTTTTTTTTCTTTTCTATTGGTATCTCTCGCTACTACTGCCCTGCTTCGGATCGTTAGTTGACTATTCTATGCCTTTGCGTTTTTTTCAACCGCCGGACGGTCTCGCGTTACGTTTTTTGCGTGACTCTGGGGCCACGATTGGGGCTGAGGGTAAATTGGGAGCGGCCATGATTGCAAGTGGCAGGAAAGAACCCAGTGGGAAGTGGTGCTGTGCTTCGTTGACCAAGACAAATGAGGAACGGCGGCGCGCCGAACTACCGGTACGTTTTTAGATCGCCTGATGTGAGAAACGCTGTCTGCGGAACTAAACTACGTTGCCTTAGCGAGAGAAGACGGATCGCCAGGCGCAGCATACATTCGCTGTTGAGCAATTCTAATACAGGAAAAACATATACAGGTCTGCGGCGAAGTGGACACGGCAGATAGCGTAAGTGGGCACCTTGCACACATACCCCGAGGCATTGCCGCCGCCTCCCTCTAGTTTGATGGGACAAGGCAGCGGAATCTAAAAAGGCTAACACCTGTAGTCGGGGATAGGAGGTCCGGCCACGCGAGATTAGCGGCGATAGGCTTGTTCGGGCGACGAGACGCGCGAACTATGTCGGTCGGAGCGCTGCCGGACGCGGCGCCCGCTCCACAGCTCGCCCGACGGTCTGCTCGTCGTGTCTATCGACGTGTATGTGATTTTCGCGGCGTCTTTACACTTGTCGTGAATTTCCAACGATCGGAACTGCCGGAACTGGACGAACAAGGGAGATAAGGGTGCGCCTCGGATGTGCCCGAGTCACCCCCCTTCGGATTAGAGCGGTGTTTAACGGGGCAGCCCCCAAACCACAAAGCCCACGAGCATCAGAGCCAGTTTATGACCAGCCACTTGCGTCATTTTTGAAACCTACCAGAAACGTTTGGGGTTTGCGGCACAGGCACGGTGAGGAGCGACCTGTAATATCACTTTTCTTCCCACGAACGGCATCTCCTAATTTCTGTTCCCCCTCTGACCTATTCGCTAAGCGAAGCTCAAAAATGCCTCCAAAAGGTGATGGGATCAAGCCTGGCCTACCAGAGCACCTGAAGAGAGGGAAATCAAATGCTAGAACCTTCTCTGAGGCAAGTTCATTGGACGCGGCAGCGCTCGCGTCAGCCACCCCAGCTTCTCGGACGGACCAACTAAGTATGGAAAGTTCCACCACGTTCATCGGTCGGGGGAAAGGTCTAACGCCGGCTCACTTGTTCGCTACGTTAAGATGAAGACGTTCCTAGAAAGAGTAAGCGGTCTTTTATTGTAAATCCTGCTCTCGGCAGTGCTCTGTGTCTGTGCCTCGCATCATGAGGGATCGCGCGCTCCCCACGAGCTGGGAGCTTGGCAAAGCTCACTTTGGGCGGCACCTATATGCATCGACACAGAATCAGCGTCATCGGGCACGAATAACCTTTCCCCATTTCGCCCGCGGTAGTTGCGGCGCGACCTGCACTCCGAGCTTTACTCAATCGTGTCTGACGCTCAGTGAACCTGTGCTAAGCGAGCTATCCTTTCCAGCGCGTCCTCCTGCAACGTACTCTGTACCCCCAGACCGCCGCAACGAAACCGACGAGATCGTCAGGATTTCATTCGGAGAAGTGGAAGCGAGACGGGCAGTACCGACGCGCTTACTGGATAATTTCGTTATATTCGACACCAAAGATGGCAATTCCAAAGCCTCGTTGTCAGAATTCTTGGTATCTCAGACGACGGCCGGTCGGCAAGACTTTCGAGCCTACGGCGAGGCCTCGGCGTATTCCAGCGACATTGCATTGGAACACGACGACGCCGAGGACGCAGGAGCTGACTACCTACAAAGTCAGCCTGTGGCATTAACGACGATTGTGGCTATAAGTGCACAGTATGGATCGAGCTCTGGACTGTACGTGACGGATTTCAGTTTGGTCTACACGCTTTGCTCGTGAAACCCGCTGATGTAGCGTAGAGAAATCTGGGTCGTGACAGAACACGCGTGGTACAGACTTGGACACGCTGAAAAGTCCTACCGCTTCAAGTACGCACCTTTTTGGAAACGGCATTTTCTCGTGCATGCTGCGGTCTACGCCGTTCTGGTCAACGGCCTGACGCAGGCTCACGACGTGCTCGATTTCGTGGAGCAAGCAACTTCCCCCGAAGATAAATACTTGCTGCGAGAACACCCTTGGACTCGAGCAGAGCTAAACGGGCTGGTAAGCCCTGCCCCTTCATTGATGTATTATTCCGCTGGTAATGATCGTCTCGGGAAGATGGGGACTCTAGGGCCCGAGTTACGGGCATACGCCCAGCAACATTTCCGTGAGGAGGACGAGAGGAGGGACTTTTTGTCGATTCCAATAATATGCAAGCTCGTCGGGAATCCCGAAGAAACGACCCTGCCGGAAACTGCGACCTCGGTCTCTCGTGCACCTCCGCGACCGAGGCATACTCGGTCCAGCAGTGCGCCCGTCATTCACATGATGCCGTTCACGGGCAAACTAGCCCACAAGCTCTTTAGCGCTAATTTTAAGATTCACCACCCTCCTCATCAGGCCAAGTCGAGCGAAACACGCGAGGAGCGTGAGACGAATAAAGGAGTCGCCGAGGATATCTTGGAGCGTCAGGATCAGATGCACTCTATCACGAGATCGGTCGTTCCAAAAGCCGCCGCCAATAGGAGCCACGGAAACGTGCGGGAAGTCGAGATCGAAGGGATTGGGAGATTTCGGGTCTGTACAAATTTGCCGAGCTCGTTGCACGGGAGTTGGGGTCGGTCAGCTGATCGCCGCGACTTTCCATCAGATCGGTGGATTTGCCTTGCTAAATGGGGCCATACCAGGCCCAAAAGATGATAGACCGCCAGATGAAGTTGATCCTACGTGCAAGTCGCCGAACAATATCGTCAATGAATTTGGGTAAGCGGTCGTCACCGTACTCTGTTTCGCCAGTCCAGCGTGAAGTGATTTCTGCTCCGACAGCATCATATTCATAAGGGATATACTTCAAGAGAATGGAAAATGGCGCTTTCATGGACAGGTCCTGCGACCGGCGAGCCAGACCGTCCTCCGCGAGCTTGCTCACTCGAGAGAGCTTGTTTTCACTCGCACATGTCTAGGAAAGCTGCGTCCGGACCAATTTCTCTGCCCCATTGAAGTCGAGGTTGTTAAAAATGACAGTGACTTTGTGGAGCCTCCAGACGAGCGTTGTGATTCTGTGGGATTCTTTACACGGTGAGTGCGACGGACCAGACGAATCTACCTTTCGCTCAAACAACGCCAAAGCTATGGTCTGGGATATAACGACACCTTCCTTCCTCTGGCCGAGGACGTACTGGACCACACGAATCCTCGCCTTGCGCCGGAGTTATGGATGTCCTGTCCGTGTATGAAAAGCATCACCCAGCAAGACTGCGCCCAACCGACCCTGTTCCGTTACCGTGCCAGCGCGGCGGATGACGGACGTTCCCCGTTCGTCTTGATGCTTCGAGATCAGGTCTACCACATCAATGATTTCGTCTTCATCGTCCCTCAAGCTCCCTATGCGTCTCGACCAGTAGGGATGCGCGACGCCCAGTGGCAGAAATCCGATCCCGCAGCGACTTCGTCGTCGGCCAAGATTGCTACGAAGGGAGAACTCGTCCCTCACAAAAATCAGCTATTCTCGATCGGGCAGATCATCTCTCTGGAGCAGTGGTTTGTCCGAGTGCGGATGCTTGGACGATACGAAGATCTTGCACGAACGACTAATCAGGGACTAGACCCTAATCAGCCCCAGCATTTTATTCATTTCGTACGTCATAAAGTCCTCGACTTCGGCCGGTGCTGATTTTGGTGGACTCCGTGTCCCGTCTTCTTTTGCTTTATTGTAGGATCGTCTGTATTTCACCCACGAGGAAAGGAGGTACGAGTCCACGGAACTGGCCGGTATATGTCACGTCAGGCACGCCCAAGAAATCCAGGGAGGTGTTCAGAAAGATGCCTGGGCTTCGATAGATGGGTTTAGGACTTCACATCAGCTCCGACCCGATACCGACCCGAACAGCCCTCTAACGCTAGCCTCAGTCCAGGAACTCCCTATTGCGAATTTCGTATCAGCATCGCCTGAAGTGTTGCAACAAGAGGATGAGGAAATGGAGGCCATTCGAAGATTTCCTGGCCGACGAGATATTCGATGCTACGATCTCTTCCATGGCGCGGGTGGATGGAGTTCGGGTTTTGCAACCCTCGGGTGGGATGTTGTTGGTGGAGTGGATATAGATCCTGATGCCTCTGCGACGGTGCGTCCAATCGATACTCGAAAGGTAGGAGGCAACCCACTGACGACGAGCTATACAGTTCCAGTATGTCTCGGCGCATAGAGTCCTAGAGGTGGACCTACTAATCGAGCCCTCGCAGACTTCGGCACCCTAACGCCCGGTTGCATAACATGGATGCCCGGGAACTGCTTTCTGATATGTTACGTGACTCGAGCCGACAGAGCCCCAAGCATCCTTCCCCTGGTGATGTCGATCTTCTTCTAGCAGGCCCGCCGTGCCAAGATTTCTCCGGGTTGAACCGCTACAAGTCCAACCACGACAATCGCAAAGCATTGGTTTCACTGGCGCTCACCATCGCCGAACATCTTCAGCCAAAATATGTCATGCTCGAAAACGTTGTTCCACTCCTCAACGCGACTTTGAAGCCACCTGCCGAACCAGACGGGAGCGTGAAGCATGGAGTGCATAAATATGTCCTTCGATGCTTGACCGGGCTCGGGTACGTTCTCCTATAATCAGCTCTTACGCAAGGCTCACTCCCCCGGAAGATATAACGTTCGCTGGAAGATATATGATAGCGCAAACTTTGGCGCCCCTCAAACGCGTGCGCGGCTGATTTACGTGGCTGCTCGTCGGGGTCATCCTTACCCCAGTTTTGTTCGTCCAACTCATGCATTTCTCCCAAAAACCAAAAAGTTTCGGGTCCCGTGCCAAGACCTCGATGTCGGCGTGATGGACGAATGGGACTTACAACCTCGAGGCGCTCCCCATAACCCGCTGACAGTGCGAGATGCAGTGGAAGACCTTCCAGCGTATGACTGGAAGGCTCCTGAAGGGCGAGAGGACGAAGAATTAGAGGATAGGGAGCCTGACGTTGCGTTGTTGACCTGTGAAGAATCCGCCAACGAGGATAGCAAAGCAGCTGGCCTGGAGGCTCAAGGCCGACCGGACGTCTATCGATCTCATCCTCAAAACGACTATCAGCTACGTTTAAGAAAGTCGAGTGACGATACTCCACTCCAACATGTTACGCGGTACTTTGGGCCGCTAAATGTAGAGAGGTCAACCGTGTTCGCACCAAGCTTGACAGTGCTTGTCGCTAAAGCCCATTCTTTCGTAGAATTCGCCTGATTGGACGCGGTCCCGAAGCAGATCACCGCCAGTTGCCTTATGCTCTGCAACTACCGGGATTGAATGATCCTGCCAACGTTGCTGCCAAACGGGCGAACTACTTTCCAGGTCTTTACGGTAATATCTTCACTCTTTCAATTCCTTGGGTTGTCTTGATTCTTAACCATGTTCTCACAGGCCGTGTTCAGTGGGACGGCCTCTTCCAAACAGTTGTGACCCAACTTAAACCCGGAAACAAGTCAGTGATGCCTTCAACTTTGTTTCGGGCTTAGGTCGGACTGACGAACGGTCTCGCGCCTGTAAAGACAAGGTCGTTGCCTTCATCCAGACCAGAAGCGCGTTCTATCGGTTCGCGAGTGCGCCAGAGCCCAAGGTTTCCCCGATGATATGAAGTTCTGCTCCGGCGACGATGATCCGACCGACGTGAGGGGCCGATCGGCTGCACTCCCGTACCTATCTCAGATGCTGAGCTCGCCCATTTCGTCTTCCAGATGTATCGCCAAATTGGCAATGCCGTCCCAGTCCCCCTCTCAGAGGCCCTGGCTCGGGAGTTGCGCCGCACCCTGTTGCAAAGCCAGTTGGACAACAACGCACGTTCATCTCCAGGCAGCAGTCAAAGGATGTCCGAGTAGCAGGCTTCTGTGACGTCTTTTGTAAATCTACGTTTTTCGGAAGTATCACCCCAGAAGATAACTGTCGGAACCTACATGTAACTGGCATTCAGCAGAGCAAACGACAAAATTGGCGCAATATGTACAATTTTTGAGTATCGGTGTTGAAAGGGGAAGCATAAAGAGGAAACATGCCCAAAACAAATGAGAAAGGAAGCGAGGTATAAAAGCAACGACAAGACGATGTAAACAAGCCAGGTTCTCAAGTCTGAGCCCGTTGCACGTTCAAAAGTTGCTTCTGCTTTTCTTGCTCGAGACGCTGATGTAGAACGTGCGTGAGAATGCGCTCTAGTTGCAAAAGATACTGATGAGCGACATACATGATACAGCAGTTGAACAGCCGTCTGGATCTGTGCAGGCTGTCCAGTGACTGTGACCAATCTCTCGTTGCTGGCGGCAGCGCCGGGAGGAGCGCCGGGAGCGGTTGCGCCGGGCTCCATGATTCGAATCTGGCTCCCGCTGATGCTTCGAATTTCGTTGATCTTCGATCCTCCTTTTCCAATGATGCACCCAACAAGGTCGTTCGGAATATATATCTGCTGGGTAGTAGGCGGACCAGCAGCAGGAGGAGGACCAGGAGGAGGATACGATGAATACGATGATGAACCTCCTGAGTAAGGATGGTGTGACGAGTAAGGGGGGTAATGAGGAGGTGGTGGTGGATAGCGAGAGCGGGCTGTGGGTCGATAGGTAGACGCCGCTGAGGTGTGGGGAGGGGGACCAGCTTCGATGAGGATGTTGCCAACGTAGTAAGTGGCGATGTGAATGGCGTCAGCAACACCTGTGACGCTGAGGACCCGTTCAGTTGACCCGGGGAGCATGCCTTCTGACGCGTTAAGGCGAGCGCCAGACGCTTCCTGAATCTCCTTGATCTTGCTGCCTCCCTTGCCGATCACGCTGCCCATGCGTGAGTTGGGAATAATGAACTTTATCGTGACAGCTCGACTTCCGGGGACAGACGGAACATCGAATGGCTCGTCGTTAATGCGGCGAACAATAAGACCGAAAGCCTAAACAACGTGATATTAGCGCGCAAATGGCAGTTTTGGATAAGAATACTAACCTTAGAGACCGCGTCAAGGGCTCCGCTAACGTTGAGAATGCGTTCCGGGTTGCCAGGAATGCTCTCCGAGACCATGACTTTGGCGCCGCTCTTTTCCCGAATCTCGTTGACATGGCTGCCACCCTTGCCAATGATAATTGATGCATCTTGAGTAACGATCAGGCAGCGCATATGAATCGTTTGGGTCGCAGCGCCTGGAGCGGGATTCGTCCCATCGCCGGTTTTATTGGCGTCCGTCATGTTGGTGTCTTCATCCTTCTTGACCGGTTTTGCCTCAGCTGGGGTGGCGACACCTTGCGCAGACTGGTGCCTCTTGTTAGCCGGCTCATCGGTGTCGGAGGGAGAGCGAGAACGCTTTCTATCGTCTGGCATCAGTACACTTTTAGTTAATCACGGTCTAGTCCGGATTGTAATGAGTGGTATGAGGAGTGGGCCACGAGTAGATTTTTCGGGAGGGCTTGGGAGGTGGTACAGATGGTGTGTTGGACGGGATGCGATTGGATTGAGGGCAGTATGAAAAGCGTCTGGCTGGGGAGGAATATGGAGATTCGGGAGGATGTCGAGCGGGGGTCGATACAGCATCGATGCTTACCAGTATCTGCAGTAGCACGATGTCGTTGCCTTCAACGGTGATCAACCAGGCACTTTTTGAGGGATATTGACAGAGCTTGGGTGTCTGAGTCTTGGGGGGTGGTGGGAGACTCGTGGTCGCAATGCTGAGCCGATTTGAGAGGAAGCACGTGTAGTTCTACGCGATTCCTTGTTTGTTCTTCTCTCGCGCCGCCTCAACCCCATCCCTCGCCGTTGAACCTGTGGCCGTCGTGCAGCTCTCTCGTTCTAGTAAATATATGGCACGTACAAAACCAGGATCTGCCCAGCGTCAGGTAGTCCAAATAAACGGCAGCTTGTCAGACACTGGGTCGGAAGATTTCGCAGACGGTTCGTTGGGTCCTACTATTTCGAGTTGTTTTGCTTTGAACTGACACGCTCTGAACTCTATCACCATCAGAGATTGAGGTCACCAAGCCCTCGACTTCTTCACAACCTCGAAAGCCTTCATCATCAAACAAGACGGCGGTATCGAAAGGAGGGCAGAAGGGGAGGGCACCATCCCAACCAATTGTTGTCGAGGAGGAGGATGTCTTCGGTGGTCCTGCGAAGAAGGCTCGCCCAGTCGCCAACGGGAAGGGGAAGGGCAAGGCTCCTGCCCAAGCACCGAAGGCTCAGGCCCCAGTAGAGGACATGGAGGAGGACGACCCTAAAGTTGAGGAGGATACAACTCAAGCGACCGCACCCCGCGGCAAGTCCAATGGCAACGGCGTTCCAACAAAGGCTCAAACTCCCGCCGACAATGACCAAGATGAAGAATTCTCTGGGAGGACCGCTCGGAGTTTGATACGGGAGATCAGACTTCTCCGGGGGCAGAAGGAACGACTTGTGGAGACTCATGAGCGAGAACTCCAGAAGTTGCAGAAGCAGAATGAAACCTTGGCCGCTGACAACGAAGCAGTGAGTTCCCAACAAGTTTGATTCTCAATGCATTACTGTATGCTAATGTGTCATCAGCTTCGGGAAGAGAGGGACACCTTTGCGAAGCAATTCGACAACCTCGTACGGCTGCGAACAACCGAAGAGGAAGCCGCCATGCAAGAGTTCACGGCAATCGCAGAGGAAAAGGCCTCAGCGCAGCAGGAAACGCTCGAAGTGTTATTGCACGAGAAGGGGTTGGATGAATTGACCAAGCCTGGTCCGATGGGGGTCACTTTATTTACAAGAGCCGAGACCGATACCGTTCGAAGAGCGCTAGAAGGCAGAGTGCTTGAAAAGGAGGACGAAATAAAGGAAAAGATGGAGAAGATCACTGAATTAGAGAAACACGGTGCGCATGACCGCGACCGAGTCACCACTCGTACCCAGCTGACCGTTGTATTGCAGTGGCGGACTTGACATCTGACATGGAGAACGAACGGCGCATTGCTCAGGACGAGATCGCCAGACTTCAAGCGAGAGAACGTGCTGCCAGTTCAAGAGCTGGGGGTTCATCACCGACGGCTAGAGCACCGGCGCCTTCTCGCATACAGGCGGATCAACTCAAGCTCGAGAAGGAAATATCTACTTTCTTGCAAGACATTTCTGGGATTACCATCCTCTCTGTCGTTCAGGAGAAACAACAGAACGGAATCCAGTGGAAGTACCGTTGCCTTTTCACTCCTACTCGGCTTGATGGTGAGCAAATCGGGCTCGTATTGTTCTTCAAAGGTTATCCTGACATTCATGTTGAATCCCTTTTGCCGCGATACAGCATTGACATTCGAGGTTGTCGTATGCCCACCAGAACCTGGTTCAGCTCCCGATATGGCAGAAACAATCTACACACCGCTCGTCAAGGTCGAACCGATTCCTCGCGAAGAATTCCTCGAAGAGCTAAATTGGCTGGCAAGTCCCTTTTCATTCCAACGGTATCAGCTGCATATGTTGGGCACATCCCTTCTCGCGTTGAACAAGACTGAAGAGGCGGATGCGGAGGGACAAGAATCAGACGATGAAGTGCAAATGATCGAAGATTGACAAACAAGAGCAGCACAATGGATCGATACCCCCCTTGTTTCCTCCCTTTTTAACTTGCAACGTCCCACCCTCCGATCCCCTTGAACGGTCACATGGTAAACGGTGTAATTATGATTTATTTCTGGTCCCTCATTTTATCTGTTGTACTTCTATCAACAATCTGGTTATCGTGTTTTCACTACTACAAGTCGCTGATTTTCCCGTTGTCTTCCTTCGGCTGTTCGGCGGAATGGTGATGAACTGGTTTCGGTGGTTGAACAGTCTCCCAGAGTTTTAAACCTTGCTCGTCGCACAGTCCCTTGGCTCGGCGAAGTCCGAGATCCGCATAGCCCATTGACACGTCCGACCCACTCAGGAGTGCTCCGGACTTCATGAGCAATTGCACGATGCCCGCGTGCCCTTGACGAGCAGCCTACGAATCCCCGTTATTTATCCAGTCAGCATTGCTGTGCGAGATACCAAGAGATCCTTACATAATATAAAGGCGTGTGATCCAAAACGTCCCTCTGGTGGACCAACGCTCCGGATTGGAGTAAGACCGAAACGGCTCTTTCGCATCCATTCAACGCCGCGACGTGCAAAGGAGACATCCTCGTCGCAGCGTCTAGGCAATTGACGACTCCACCAGGCACCGTCATCGTGGTCGCGCTGCCACCTCCAGCACTTGGCATCCCCCCTGGACCGGTCACGGACATCGCCTCGGGCGTTGGCTTGGCAAGCGCGTTGAACAGCTGATCATCTGCCTCGATGCAGTACCTGAGCCCATCAACGTCGTCCCTCGCTGCAGCTAAATGGATCAGGAACGGTAAAAGAGCGGATTGCGTCGAGGCAGCGTCGGAGGCTGTCAACGCCCACGGAGCGGTCGAGTCTTTGGCTGTCTGGGCCTCTTGTTGGGTGCTAGTGCTACTGCTTGTCGAGGAAGAGGAAGATGTGATGCTGATCACGGGTGCTGCAAGCGACGAAGAGGGCGGCGGTGCTGCGTTTGGAGTCGTAGAGATCCGAAGGACTTGGGAAAGGAGTTCAGAGACGGATTCGAGTCCCGGTGAGGCACTGTTGGCGAGTGAAGCGGGCATGGTCATCTCCCCTCTTAGCGGCGTTCGAATGAGGTCCCGCACTTGCGCGACGGAGAGTTCGGGCTTTGATAACAAGTACGCCAACTTCGTCAACGCGCACTAAAGTTCAACAAGCATGGTCCGAGGTGAGTCTCTTCCAATCCCGATGTAAAGAAGAAAACACTACTACTCACGGGAGCAGTCATATCCCCACCAGCAACAACACCAGCACTCAACAACGCTCTCCCCGTCTCGTAGCTATCCGAGACCGTGCCTTTCGCGCACTGCGAGATCGTTACGATCACGACTCCGCGATCGCAAGCTTCCTTAAGGACGGCCATCATGTCTTTGCGACCGGGCGCGTTCCCGGCCCCGTACGATTCGAGAACGACGCCTTGGATGTGTGGAGCGAGGAAGGAGCGGACTGTTGTTGCTGTTATTCCGGGGAAGAGGCGCAAGGCGACTGAGGGGACCGGGAGATTGGGGTATGGTTAGTTAGTTGCTGTGAAGGGAGGAGGTGAGGTGCTAGAGGCAGAGGGGAACTTACCAACGTTTGGGCACATTACTGTACAGCCCGAGAACAGACGGAAGTAGCAAGGGATGAAAATGCGTGTTAGTTTTTCATGCCGTCACGGGGATGAAGGGGCGAAATGTCCGGGTGGACGAACCTTTGTGGGCTTTAAACTTCTTCTGGCTCTTTGGTCGAAGGACCTGGTTCCAATTGACCACGATATCGATGCCGACTGGATGGCGGAATCAAACGTTAGCTAGGCGAGTTGGGAGGACCGGGGCAAAACAGAAAAGGGCAGCCTACCATTGACGAGAGGGGGGAAATTGGGACTGCTAAACGCGTCGAGGTCGTAGGAAGACGACTTGGTGACGCGGTTACCGCGGAACAAAGTGTGGTTGAAGTAGAGACAGCACTCTGCGTGGATCGGTGAAAGGGAGGAGGCCCCCGTCAGACAGACAAACGAGTCCCTGTGAAAGCGAAGGTCGACTGACCGGGGATGATGAACTGGCCCGCAATCGCCAGGGCTCCAAGCAGGTTGTCTACAGCGTCGTTCCTGAGTTGAGATAATGGTATTTGGGCACCGGTAATTATCTGCAATAGGGCAATCATGGGAAAAGTGATTCGAAAACGAATGCAAGAATGTCGTCATACCACAGTCTTTCCGAGATCCTCGAGCAAGAAGCTTAGAGCGCTGGACGTATACCCCATCGTATCCGTTCCATGGAGGATGACGAACGCGTCGAAATTGGAATAGTTGAGCTCGATTTCCGTAGCGATCCTGATCCAGTCTAATTACGCGTTTCTGATGATTCGTCAAGCGTGATTTTTTGGGAAGGGGATGCGCGTGTAGTACGTACCGCTGTACTCCATATTACTCGAATCCAAAAGAGGCTGCCACTCCAATATGGCATATCTGATCCTCTTCTCCCTCGCCGTCCCATGGACTAACCCCACTTTGGGCGTGATCAGGCTAGGTAAATGAGCTTCCCAACAATCCGGATTGATCTTCCAGCTCAGATGCTTGCCCGTTCCTATGTATTCTGGGGGTTGGGCTATGGGCCTGGATGATCGAACGAGGAGGGTAGGCAAAGGCGGTTCCGAGGCCGGTAGAGGCGTGGTGGAAGGGCTGGGCGAGTCAGTGGACGACCTGGTTGGAGTGGTGATGCCAGAGGCGGAAGAGGAACGACTATGCCAAGTGCGGAAGTTTTGAACAGAAGTTGCGCGAGAGAAGAGCGAGTCGTCGTTGGGGTCGTGAAAACGGCTTTCTTTGTGCAAGGATTCGGTGAGGAAGAAAGGTTCTGGTACGAATCCTTCGTTCCCTACGAGCATGCCTATTGGGACGGCATAGCAGAATGCCAGACATTTGGAGGGTCAGTGAAACAAAAAAGCATAGGTTTTGCCAAAGAGATAAGCAAAAGAGCACCGGCTTCTCGGCCGGCATTGCATTTTGCTCAGCAGTCTGCAGAGGCTTACCAATTGTACCGCCCGTGTAGATGACCAGCACGCGGGATTCGTCTGAAGATGCCTGCATTGTGGTTTGTTCTCAAACCTGGGATTCGAGTCTCTCCGGTGTCGTAGAGGGTAGATCCGAGAGTGGCTTGCAGAGTCGGCCAGGTGCGCGCGGGCGGCATCCCGGCGTGACATCACAAGTTAGATTTTCCCTGGCTTGATCGGGAGGCCCCCCCATATAGGCGCCTATTCCCTCCCAAGGTTCCCTCAGACATCAGACAGTATTAGAATGCTAGCGCTGGGACGTGAAACGCGAGCTGGGGTGTAGTGCGAGGAGAGGCGATGAGGTGCCCTGTGTAACATAGTGGATGTCAAGGCTTCTCCGCCTCATTCACATCTATTTTTGCATGGATCTACGTATGGGTGTGTGGGTGTGTATCAAATTGGTGCAACAATAGGAGAGACAGGATCATCCACGCTTTGTTTTTCCCATGTCCTCGAGCACAGCTTTCGGTGCCGTTGGTCGTTGCGCGAAGCGGCTTCCGCGGTGGCTACGGTAATAGATGGGCCGGTATGCTCCATAAGGGAGTGTTAAGCGAATAGCTCGGATGGACGGGTGAACGGCGAGAGACGGCGAGTGGCTTCCTCAGGGAGGAGGGCAGGCTGACTGGTGTGATGCTGGCTGGTGGTATGAAAGACAGTTCACCGGTTGAGGGGACCAGGGGGAGTGGGTAAAAAAAGCTGTGCTCTTGGCGGGTAGTACGTCACGTGGTCTGCGATGCCGCCTTCGTGCAAAATTCCCCCTTTGCTTTTAAACAGTTCATCTTCCACCTCCCCACACTCTTTTTTTCCCCTCGTTCGCGAGTTTGTTTCCCTTCCCTCTACTCTGATACCCGTTGAGTCATGACAAGCACTCTAAGAAAATTCTTCGGCAACTCTTCGTCAGCCGAGCCGTCAAGAGCTCCCAGTCCTCGACATCCGGATGCCACGCATGCAGGAGCCGACAAGCGCCCGAAGGGTGCTCCCAAGGACCTCAACATGGAGGACTTGCTCTCAGCACATCTCGCAGAACGAGCAGCTCGGATGTTCGCAGCTGAAGAGGCGGAAACACGTCAAACATTGCGAGCTCGAGCGGCCCAACCGAATCCGGCCCCAGACTCACAGGAATCCATCCCGCCCCCTCTTCCGCGCGTTCGTCCCCGTCTGCCCAACTTCTCCCCTCAAAATCAGCAGCAGCAGCAACAAGCCGCCTCTCGTCCCATAACAGAAGCAGACCTCGTCCAAGCCGAAGCGCAACTGCATGGCATCCCCCACCTGCATCCTCTCGCCAACTCCCAAATCCACCCGGACCCTCTCGCCGACCTCACTCGAGCGGACTTGCAAAAGGTCCGTACAGCGGCCCTGGCCGAAATATCAAGGATTATGAAAGGGGTGCAAAAAGCCGAAGATGCCAGGCAAGCGGCGATCGACATGACGAGAGTCCGCGACGCATGCCGCTCCACCGGAGCCCCCTTTGGACAGCTGCTGGAAGTGGAAATGGAGGAATTCGGATTGACACCACTGGTGGTTGAGATCGTCCGATGCGATTTCCAACAGGCGCCTGAGCTGTTGCTATTTTTGTTGGAACACTCGTTGTCCAAAAACCTTCGATGGAAGGTCCGCAGAGGGTGAGCTTTTTCCTCGAAACCAATGCGCTTCTCCCGACGCTTTTATCGTACTTACTAACACACACGCCGCCTTACCCCCCTTTCAGTTGCATGTTGCGTAACGACAGTTCCAACCTCTACGAAACGTTACGACATCTTGTCCCCTCCGACTCGGCGGGGAAACCATGGGACCCACCCGCATTCGAATACGAAACCAGCATCGAAGAACGTCTCTCCACCGCACTCCTCCCACCAAACCTCCCACCGCCTTCCACAGACGCAAACGAATTCCGCGCGCTCATCTCCATCCCAAACTTCCCGTCGACGTTGCTCAACGACGCCATCGCCCTCGCTAAACGCCGACACACCCCCTCGGAGAAGCTCACGGGCGACCCGGACTCGGAATCTCAGCGCATCGACGCGCTTTTGCGAGCGGAAGCGGGGCTGGTCGTCGAGTTCATCGCGTGCAAGAAGTGCTGGACGCTGGAAGTGGGGAGCAATCGGTTGGTGTTGACCCTCGTGGATGGAGAGCCCGTGAAAGTGGCGGACGCGAGGGTTACGGTGGTTAAAGAGGAGAGACCGACGGTTTTACCCAAGTTGAAGATCGAGCCGATTCCAAATGGGAGCAGCAACAGCGCGAGGGGGTCGTCCAACGAAGCGCCGGTACCACCGCAAACGATTTCACAACCCGTTCGACGAACGACCTCACCCAAACCGATCCCAGGTGCTCCGAGCTCGTATCAAGGAGGAGGTTCCTCGCAGGGCACACTCCCCAGATCCGGCACCTCGCCGAGTACTCGAACTCCGATCCTACCAGCCGTAGCGGACCTATTCAGGTCCCTCCCTCCACCACCACTATCGTCTTCCCCGCCACTATCGTCTTCCCCACCACCAGACGTCCATTTTACCATCGAACCCCCAACACCACTGCAGCGCACACCGCTCCGGAGCTTGAGCAGTCCGACGTACTACGCCGCCGACCCAACAGCAGCTGCCCCTTCCTCCACCCCGATCCCCATCGCCTTGAACTCGCCCTCGCTCAACGGACCTGCCCCACCCCGCCCACCTCGTCCCGCCCGCCCGCTCCTCCTCCCCCGCGCCACGTTACACCCGATCCACGCACGGGGCCAACACAAATCCGTATTGGCACCGTGTTTCCCCAGCTACGCGGCGACGACGAGTTTCGTTAAATCCGTCCTCTCGTCGAGGGAACTTTTGATCGAGTTGGTCGTGAGGTTGGAGAAACCGGGGAACGCTACCGCGGCGTCCGCCTCGTCGCCGTTTGAATATCGTGGTGAGGATGATGAGGATGCGGCTGTTGAGGAGGGCGAGGAATGGGTGGGGATGGGTATGGAAGTGAGGAGAGCGAGTGTTGGTGGAAGGTCGCTCTTCAGTGGGGAGAATGGAGGTGATAGCGATGTTGAAGTCGCTAGCACGATGAAAGAATCCGTGAACCTCATTACCTTTAGTGAGGACACTCACGAAGTCGCTGGTCCGACTGGTTCTGGAGCCGCGGCAGCACCGGCTCGTGGAGGTCAAAAGCCCAAGAGACCTACGTTGGTCATACCAGGAACAAGCCCCACCGGTTCCAAACCCTATTCAGCGGAATGGTCACCAGCGAGGAGTTCGTCGTATCATTTGTAGTGATTGGACTTGGGAGTATGGTTCATGGGACTTTTTTTTTTCTTTTTTTCGTTTCTCTTTTTATTTATGTCTATGTTCCGGCTCTGAGAACGACTGCAGATCGATCTCTGCCACCTTCCTTAGCGTGCCAGCGGTCGATAGGCGGCTTTTTTTGGTTTTTGGTTTTTCATGGGATTCTACAAGACGCAGGACTTGTGATTTCTTTGGATCCTGTTTTCGATTGCCTATATACTATATCATAATGCTATACATACCCATGGACATCGGCCAAACCCGGGATATTTGGGGTTTGGCTGGCCTATACATATATCCGTGTGCAGGGGTGTCCTATGCCTATCTTACCTGGTTGGCAAAGGCTTGTCGTACTCGGCTTTCCGGCTCCAAGATCGACCGCATATATTCTATCACCAAACGCTATACATACTCCTGGACACTGGTCAAATTTCGACTATTTAGGTTCGCATGCTCGGCTGCATGGCTCTAGCGCGTTTTTCCCCTTCTCAGGCCGCCTGGTCTCCACGCGGACAACCCGTTCACTTCAATCCGGTCCGCGTCTCCCGGTTTCACAAATCATTCCGTTTCAACAAGCGATCACGATACAGTATAATGTGTCGAACAAATTAGCCCGCTTTGAAGCATGCCAAAAAAACGACGGGCAGGGACCACATCTCCCTTGATATTCCCGGGTGCACCGATGAGGCAACACGCGACCGTTGCTTCTCCCAATCGAGGATGCGCCTCGGTATTGAACACTCACTTGAAGTGCATATATAGATTAGCTATTTGTACATCGGATGAAACCTAATATGTCTGATTATATTCGAATTCTTGAAAGGATCGGACGGGAAATGGGGTGTTGGGCCAGAGACTAGTAGGCACTGGTCGGAAACTCGTTGAGCCATTTATGATGGAGAAGGCGACGTCTCGCTGGGCTAACAGGTCCTTGGCCAGGTTATCCTTGTCCTTCAGTTGCCTCTCCAAGACCGAGACTTTGCGTGCCCGCGACTCCGAGACTTTGATCAACTCCGCGACCTCGAGCTCCAACTTTGCGACTTCGAGTTTTCCTTCTAACTCCTTGATTTCGAGTAGTCTCCCCAAATCCAGGGCCATGAATCGTTTCTCCAGGAGTCGTTTCTCCAGGAGTTGTTGATCCAGCTCTGCGACCTTGTTCTGAGCCATCCCAAGCTGTTCCTCAAGATCACTCGTCGCGGCATCAGGATTAATCCAATCTAGAGGTTGCGGAGCTGCGGTTGTGTTGGGGGCATGGGGCTGTTCTTGGATTGTACCCAGATAAGTCGACGTCGATTCCTTTGGTGGGGTCTCTACTTGAGGTTGCGGAACTGCATGTGTGTCGGGAGCGAGGGGAGCTGTGCCCGGATAAGTCGACGTCGATTCCTTCGGTGGAGCCTTTACTTGAGGAAGAAGGTCTCGGTGACCTCTGCAAAACTTATTTTCCCAGTGAACATAATGGGCCTGATTCTTATTCTACGAGAAAATAATTGACTTTAGTAAACGTCCAGATGCGAGGCAACAAGGTCATGGTACTCGCCCTTTCTCGCTTCTTAAACCCGTATAAACTCATCAGCCTCTGGAAACTTGGCCACTCCTAAAAAGAGAGCATTAAGTTAAATCGCCGGCTAGTTAGGTGACCGGGAATGTATACATACCTTCTTCATATTCGGGAAATATACGTGCAAGACGTGATGAACGAAGCCTCCAACATCTGGAATGAACAGACCTCCATCTGGGTGCCAGCGCACCCAAGGTTCTACGTTTCCTTTCTCTAACAAGCTATGCACAACCATCAGGACCCCAGGCACTGCGACCACACGGCGCGAGGACTTACTTAAACAGTTTAGATAGGAACTCTGGGCTTGACGAGTCACCATCGGATGCCTCCTGGTTGGGGCTTGGAGCTACGTTCGCGAGCTGCTATGTAACGGATTGAAGGTGAGCAGGCAGGGGGATATGTGAGCTGATAAAGTCTTTCGTACAGAGGTGTTCGGCAAGTGCATGGACTTTGTTTCAAGGATGGGACAAGTGAGGAAAGGGGAGACAGGTACCCTTAGTAAGAGGCGATCAGGACGTCGAGAAGGTGGAGAACGACTGAGGGGAAGAGTCACGGTGTACTGACCTAGGGGTCGGGAAAGGACGTTATATATCTTTGCGTGGCTGTCCCGGACGTTCAAGGCCCTTGAACGTGGTCATTCTATTTAGATTAATGTCAGATTTCTGATTTCGCGGCAAGAGACAAAGCCACAAGTATTCGGTTTAACGGGCCTCTTCATAGCCATTTCTCGATGCTCTCTGACATTCTTTCCCCTCCGACCACATCCCGAATCGACTGTCCAATGAGAGATGTAAAAGGCAGGACAGGGAAAGCGGCAGGGAAAGTGAGAGCGATCCTGGTTAAAGCGCAAAAAGGAGTCACTTGAGGGTGAGATGAACAGACAGAGGCTTGAAGGAAGGCTTGAAGGAGCCAGGATGGAATGTTTAATTCCTGAAGTACGGGTCAAAGGTTGAGCAGGGCACAACGGAGCGCCACACGTTGGTCAGTCCGGAAATATTCACGATTCTATGTAGTAGGGGAATTCTATTAGAGCTGGAAGGTCACCGCTTGAAATCCTGTGACTGACTTACATAGTTACCCGTCGGTTCTGGCCAGGCCCAGGTTGACGAGAGTCATGAGACATCCCCGCGATCATTTTTGTTACACTACGTTCGAGTTTGAAAGATGGTGGCTTGCGTGTTGGAAGCGAGCACTGACGCTCTTCTTCGAGGGTTTGCAATGACGGTTTTTCTGGGGGAAATTATTCCCTGGTCAGAAGGGAAGCGACCGAGGCCGAGAGATTCTGAACACTACAAAACAAAGAACGGACCTTGTTCCGACGCTAGTAGCACTCCTACTGCCCACAACCCTCTTGTAAAACAACCAAAGGGCTGGCAAGGATGGGCAGTTAGCTCTTCGGAGGATGAGAAAGTGGGCTCCAACTTGTATGACGAGGAAGGCAGACCGATCAACCCCCAGTCAACCGAGCCACCATCACAGCATGTTCGTGTATGCCCGTAACGCGGGCCCTAGAGTTCCCATCTCCACGCGACGACCATTATCAGCGGAATAAATACATCCCGTGAATGGACAGGGCTTGTCAGCCCGTTTAGCTCTGTTCGAGTCTATGGGTGTTCTCGCAGCAAGTATTTCGAGTCCCGAATGAAATCCTGACGATCTCGCCGGTTTTGTTGCAGCAGTTCTGGGGTACAGAGTACGCTGCAGGAGGACGCGCTGGAAATGATAGTTCGCTCAGCACATGTTCACTGAGTGTCAGACACGATTGAGTAAAGCTCGGAGTGCGGCGCAACTACTGCGGGCGAAATGGGGAAAGGTTATTCGTGCCCCGATGGCGCTGATTCTGTGTCGATGGATATATGTATGTGCCGCCCAAAGTAAGCTTTGCCAAGCTCCCAGCTCGTGGGGAGCGCGCGATCCCCCATGATGCGAGAGGCACAGACACAGAGCACTGCCGAGAGCAGAATTTGAATAGGAGGCCACTTGCTCTTTCTAAGAACGTCGAAATCTTAACGTAGCGAACAAGTGAGCCGGCGTTAGACCTTTCGCCCGACCGATGAACGTGGTGGAACTTTCCAGACCTGGTTGGTTCCGTCGAAGCTGGGGTTTCTAGCATTTGATTTCCCTCTCTTCCGGTACTTGTTCTAGGCTGCCAGGCTTGATCCCATTTTTGAGCTTCGCTTCGCGGCTCGGATAGGTCAGAGGGAGCAGAAATTTGAAGACGCCGCTCGTGGGAAGAAAACCTATTTTACAGCCCGCTCCTCACGTGCCTGTGCAACGCTTTTGGTAGGTTTCAAAGTGACGCAAGCGGCTGCTTCGTGGTTTTGGGGTTGCTCCGTGAAACACCGCTCTAATCCGAAGTGGCACCCTTATCTCCTTTGTTCCGGCAGTTCGGATCGTTGGAAATTCACGAAAAGTGACTCCGCGAAAATCACATACCAGTCGATAGACACGACGAGCAAACCGTCGGGCGTGGTATGAGCGGGCGTCGCGTCCAGCAGCGCTCCAACCGACATTGTTCGTCGCCCGAACAAGCCTAACGCCGCTAATCTCGCGTGGTCGCTCCTCCTTATCCCCGAATGCAGTTCTAATACAAGAAAAACGTAAAGGTCTGCGGCGAAGTGGGCACCGCAGATTGCGTAAATAGGCTCCTTGCACACACATTGCCGCCGCTTCCCTCTCGTTTGATGAGACAAGGAAGCAAAATCTAAAAGGGTTTGCTGCGGACGTCTCGGAGCGGTCCATTCTCTGATCAGGGGCCTTGGGAAAAGTAATCCTGGGAGGTTTGTGGCTAGACGAGAAACCCTGCTCGATGCTCGAGGGCAGACTTACTTAGGTTCCCAGCTGCGCTCGATCGTTGGCTATGTCTATGTCATCAAGTTCCTTTGTAGACCTCCGAGGTCATCTCGGACTAGAGTGGTTTGCATAATGGTTTGCACCCCCTTAGTCGCCCCGACCCCGGCCCCACCTTCCAAAGGCAGCAGTCAGACCAACGCGACTCACGTAGCCGTCACATAACCGTCACTAAATTGCTATATTTGCCTGATGTTGACCCGCTTTTCGTTTTATTTTATTTTATTTCTATGCTCCGGTTCTGAGAACGACTGCAGATCGATCTCTGCCACCTTTCCTTAACGTGCCAGCGGTCGATAGGCGGCTTCTTTGTTTTTCTGTGTTTTCATGGGATTCTACAAGACGCGAGGACTTGTGATTTCTTTGGAGTTCTCGATTGCATATATACTATATCATAATGCTATACATACCCATGGACATCGGCCAGGTGTCCTCATGCTGTCTTCACTGGCGTGGCAAGATCGTATACTAGATGCTCTATTATGCAGCTCTAAGACAGTCACGTTTCTACAACTAACCACGCTCTTATGAAACCCTCGTTTTGTTCTTTTATTTAATTCTCTACTCCGGTTCTAACGACTGCAGAATCCAGATTGGCCTCTGCCACCTTCCAACGTGCCAGCAGTTCGAGTCGATAGGCTTTTCGTTGTTGCTTCCCATCAGATTTTAAAGGGCATGAGGACTCGTGATTCGATTGCATATATACTATACCCTAATGCTATACATATTCCCGGACACTTGTCAAATTTGGACTTTTTTTAGGTTCACGACTGGCTCGTATGCTCGGCTGCACTGCTCTAGGAAAACCATCTTCCTGCTTAAAATTCCAACCGAGCTCTCCCGATCAGACGTGCTCCTCCTCACGCAATCGTCTTAACCTCGCCTCTGCTTCCGCCGCTTCTTCTCTATCCCCCTTCCTCCTCGCCATTATCACCAAATCCAACAAGGCATCCTCCAACTCCTCGCTGTACTTTGCCGGCCCACTTTGACCGAACGTTCTCGCCGTGCTGTAGATTTTGATAGCTTCTCGCAACGCATCCAGGGCGTCCTTTGTCCAGTGAGCTGCCAGCTCCGGTCTTAAACGACATACGACATGGCAATAGCGAACCAGCGTTCGCGCGAGGAGGACTTTGAACTGGTGGATTTGAACTTGTTTCCCCTTTGGATCGACGTCGACGAGCTTCTTGTACACCCCAATTGCTTCCTGCAAAAGTGGTCGGGCGGTTTCGTCTTCATGAAGGGACTCGGCGCAAGTGGCCGCTTTGTCCAACGCGCCAGCAAGGCGGGGTAGAAGTCTCGGCTCCGAGAACTCCCGGTACCGCTGCGCCGCCCGCAACGCCACATCGAGGCAGAGGCGATAATTACCCCTTCGAAGGTGATAGCCGTAGTATACGTCCATCAGGTAATCGACCACCTCCGAGTCATGCAGTTCGTCTGGATAATGTCGAACGAGGAGCCCGAAGGATGATAGGTTCGCGGCGAGTTGGTCGTTTCCTGGGTCCAAAGGAGCTATCACCGTCGCCAAAAGCCTGTGAAGCTCTCGGAGCTGTTCTCCAACCTGAGCGCGGGTGAAACTTATGGGCCCACGAAGAAAGGCGAAGATCTGAAGGATTTGAAAGACTGGATCTTGCCTGGACCGCTTGAACGCTGTTTGAGTGGCCCGTTTGGCCTGGCGTAGAAACTCGCTTTTGATTGTGGTTTTTCGGAGGAACAAGTAGTCGGTGGTCGCCCGCGGGAGCCTCTTGCCCCCTCTATTAGGATTGAGCAGCGACTGACAAGCGTAGGTGAGTAAACCTGTGCCGACTCGGCATGAGTTCTGGCTCCTGTGGCGTACCTCCATCTCTTTGAGATCACGCTGTAGCTCGACCCTTGACAAGGATATGATCCCACACAGGTTCCGGGCCATATTCGGATCCCTCCCGGCACGATATATGCACTCTCCCAGTGCGGTTTCGAATTCCGGAATGAATTTCATAATCCACTCGTCAAGCCACCTTGTATCCTACCAAATTTTGGCCGCGTCAGCGTCTCCTAAGCCCAGCTCCGTCTTACTCAATCAGACTCACCCATTCTGGTGCGCCCTTGACCTGGGAAAGATCGATGCAGGCGCACGCGAATATATCTGGCCTGCTCTCCGGACGATATTCCCAGCATCGCCAAAGGAGGCCGAGGAGGCTACTTGGGAAGTTTGATAAGGGGTTCGGCTCCGGCTTCCTACGCTTTCCACCGATTTGCACCACTATATTGTTCTCGTTCTTAATATGATCGAACGGTCTTTTCCCAGTCATTATCTACGGTAAACAGAAAGAAAACAACAAGTTTAACGCTCGCTTCAGCCGAAACTTGTCCTGGTAGCTTCTCGGACGTACCTCAAGCACCAAGCAGCCCCAACTCCAAATGTCGCTTTTCAAGGTTTTACTGTTTTCCAGCAGTGCTTCAGGACTGCACCATCTTGGAGACCCCTTGAAGCCGATGGCAGTAGTCAATTCCGTCCTGCGACCTTCTTCCATTGTAGTCGACAGTCCAAAGTCGCACAGGATGGCCCTGAGGTCATCGTTGACCAGGACATTCAGCTTTCATAGAGACGGAGTTGCGTCAAGGACCAAATATTTGGCGCGAAATGAGTGAGGTGTCGCATGGATAAATGAAACAAACATCCGGAATCCGACTGCTACAGTCGGGTTGCGGATAACTTGGTGTTTCGAAATAGACGAGAGCCGAAGCGTTGCTTACCGATTTCAAGTCTCCGTGTACGATGGGCGGCTTTCGAGAGTGTAAGTATTGTAGCCCTCTAAGCGTGTCTCGCACCTGGAATGCACGCGCGGGTCTCAGGACAGGGCATATTCAACCTCAACAGTGACGCAACGTACAAATTCGAGTCTCTGCTGCAAGGTTACTTTGTTGTTTGACAAATAGTGTTGTATGTTTCCGTTTTTTATGAACGGCGAGATGAGATAGATTTTTGTGTCATCCTCAGTGCGGGAGTAACCAATGAACTTGATTATGTGTTCATGGTCGCACGCCAACCACACGAGCATTTCTCTGGCAACTCGCTTTTGGGGATGGAACGCGGGCGGTCATGACTCAAATTTAGGTACCAGTATTTGGCAACTTACGTATGCCACTCGTACGGGGGGAAGGTTCCAATCATCGGCCTTGAGGATCTTCACCGCAACGGTGGTCGAACCCTCAGGCGAGCCATCGGCCGGCAAGAGTGTTGCCTTCTTCACTAAGCCAAACCCTCCTTTTCCGAGTGACTTGGTTTTTTCAAACTCTAGCCTGCTTTCAGGGATGCAAAAAGGTGCAAACGCTTCAAATTTTTCTTCCTGTTTGCATGAATTAGTAATCAATTAGCGATGACTGATCGTCCCTCAAACGGAACCGGACTCACGACAACTGCTGGATCTAGAACTACGCCGTCTTTAGTAGTGATCGTCTGACTTGTGGATCTCATAGTGATTGAAGGAATCAAGGGAATAAGGCCTTTTGGGGGTAGTAGGTGGAGGTATATGCCAACACGCGGAGTGGCTGTGCTGGACAATTCGAAGCTAGGCTCAGTGCGGAAGCCGGAATGACCGTGGAAGAGTTCGATTTCGACTCTCGGCCTTTCAATTTGCTTACTTTACCCCTACAACCCGCCCAAATTAAGCGTTTATTTAGTCTTCTATGTAACTAATGTGTATAAAAGAGTCAACTTGACGTCCGCAGGAGCGTATTGTTGGGTCGGGGTCCAGCTCGATATGTTGGGAACTTCAAGTTGGCACGATACCAAAAAAAAGAAACCTGACCAAGAGACAGTTGGTCTATCCTATCATTAGAATTAGGAGTGAGCGTGCTGAGTAAACTTGGGTCTAATATAGAATTCCTGGCGCACGTCCTCTCCGATCGAGGTGGACCGACGATGATGGTAGTAACGAGTTCCCGAGGACAACAAAGCTAGTCATTTGGCTCCCCTATATATGTGAGATTAAAAAATGGCCATTTTGGACGCTTTGATGTGGTAAGGTGAGCGAAGTGAGGTGAGAGTAGAAACCGAGCTCTCCCACGGTCGTCCTGGCTTCCGCAGTTCAGACCGACGCAGGTATATCAAAGGAACAGAAATAAAATTAGAGGAATGGCGTTCAATTCAACATCGGTCAACTAGCGACTCTGGGGCTTCGACTAGCCTAGGTACTCGTGCAGGGGTATGCTCGACTGAACGGCTCCAAAACAGTCGTCTTAAAGCCCCACATGAGCTTTCCCTGTTAGTCTTGCTCCTCATCGTGCAATCGTCTTAACCTCGCTTCCGCTTCCGCCACTTCTTGCTTATTCTCTCTTCTCCTCGCCATTGCCAGCAGATCCATCAACGCGGCTTTCAACTCCTCGCCGTACTTTGCACGCCCGCTTTGACCAAAAGATCTCGCCGTATCGTAGATCTCGATAGCTTCCCGCAGCGCATCCATGGCATCTTTTTTCCAATGCACTGCCAGCTCCTTTTCCAAGCGGTACACGACGCGGTGGTAGCGAACGAGCGTTCGCGCAAGGAGAACCTTGGTCTCCGGAATTTGAACTTGTTTCCCCTGTGGGTTGACGTACACGAGCTTCCGGTGGACCTTGATCGCTTCCTGCAGAAGAGGTCGAGCGGTTTCGTCTTCGTGGATGAATTCGGCGCAATCGACCGCTTTGTCCAATGCGTTAGCGAGGCGAGGTAAAAGGTTTTGGGTCTGGTTCCGGTCGCCTTCCGAAAGATGTCGGTACCGCTGCGCGGCCTGCAGCGCCACGTCGAAGCCGAGGCGGTAGTTACCTAGTCGGTTGTGATGACCGTAGTATACGTCCATCAAGAAGTTCGTCGTCTCCGGGTCATGAGAATCGTCTGGATAATGTCGAACGAGTGGTTCAAAAGCTGATAGGTTCGAGGCGAGCTGGTCATTCTTCGGGTCCAACGGAACGATCACGGTTTTTAGAAGGCTGTGAAGCTCTCGGAGACATTCTCCGAGCCGAACGCGAGTGAGAGTTGCGCGACCTCGAAGAAGGGTGAAGATATGAAGGATCTGGGAGACGGGATCTTGTCTACGTTTGGATGCTACCCGCGTGACCGGTTGGGCTCGGCGTAGTAGCTCGCTTTTGATGACGGCTTTTCGTAGGAAGAAATAGTCGGTGGCTGCCCGAGAGAGCCTTTTGCCGCCTCTATCAAGGTCAAGCAAGTACTGATAAAATTAGTCGGCAAACAGGTGCCAGCTCAGCATGAATTCTCCTGCTTAAACAGCGGCTTCTGTACGCACCGCCGCCTCTCTAAAATCAAGCTCTAGCTCAGCCGTTGACAAAGACGCGACGCAACACAAGTTCCGGGCCATATTCGGATCCCTCGCAGCAATATATATGCATTCTCCAGCCGCGATTTCGAATTCCGGAATGAATTTCATGATCCATTCGTCCATCCACCTTGTATCCTTCAAAACGTCTGCTGAATCAATATCTCTAGGGCTTGCTCAAGTCCATTCAACCGCACTTACCCATTCCGGCGCCCCCTTGGCTTGGATTTGAATGGAACGGTCGATGCTCATGCACGTGGAGACATCTGGCCTTCTCTCCGGATTATATTCCCAGCATCTCCAGAGGAGGCCGAGGAGCTCACTTGGGAAGCTTGATAAAAGGCCCGGCTCTGGCTTTGTGCGTGTCCCCACAGGTCCACAGATGCGACGTACCAAATTCATCTCGTTCTTGATATCATTGTACGGTGGTTTCCCGGTCATTATCTAGGGTAGTTCATGCTGACTCTTTAACTTGCTCCAATCGCGATTGGTGCTAGCGGTTTCCCAAAACGCACCTCAAGCGCTAGGCAACCCCAGCTCCAAATATCGCTCTTCAAGGTTTTGCCAGTTTCCAATAGTGCTTCGGGGCTGCACCATCTTGGGGAACCCTTGAAGTTGATGGCAGTATTCAATTCCGCCTTGCGACCTTCCATCGTAGCCGACAGCCCAAAATCGCAGAGGACGGCTCTGAGGTTGTCGTTGACCAGTACGTTTAGCTTTTATAAGGATGAATTTGCGCAGGAGACCAAAATATTTGGCACGAAATGAGTGAAAACGAGTCATAGACGTATGAAGGAAAATATCCGGAATCCGACGGCAACAATCGGATTGCGGATAGCTTGACGTTTCGAAACGAGACAAGAGCTGAAGCGTTGCGTACCGATTTCAAGTCACCATGTACGATAGGGGGCGTCAGAGAATGTAAGTATTCCAACCCTCTGAGAGTGTCTCGGACCTGAGATGTAGGCTCAGGTTTTAGCAGGAAGGCGTATATAAATCGACAGTGACGCAACGTACGAATTCGAGTCTTTGCGGCAAGTTGATTTTGCGTTTTGACAAGTAATGTTGGATATTACCATTTTTCATGAACGGCGAAACGAGATAGGCTATTGTACGATCCTCGGTGAGGGAGTGACCAATAAACTTGAGTATGTGGTCATGGCTGCAAGCTGACCACACGAGCATCTCCCTGGCGACTCGCTTGGGGGGACCGAAAGTGAGCGGTCAGGACTTAACATTGAGTGCTGATGTTTGTCAACATACATATGCCACGCGAACAGGGGGGACGTTCCAATCATCGGCCTTGAGGATCTTCACCGCAACGGTGGTCAGAGCCGCGGGTGGGCCTTCGGCGGGCAAGAGTGTTGCCTTCTTCACTAAGCCAAACCCTCCTTGCCCGAGTGACTTGGCTCTTCCAAACAGTAGCCTGCTTTCAGGGATGAAAAAAGGTGCAAACGATTCAAGTTTTTCGTCCTGAACACGTGCGTTAATAATCAAGCCACAATGACTTAGTCGGGGACCCTTGAATAGATTCGGACTCACGACCACTGCTTGGTCTAGAACAACACCATCTTGAGTGATGACCGTTTGGGTTGGGGATTCCATTGTAATTGGTTGAATAAGGTCTCTCGGGGGTGGATAGAGATCAAGTGGTGTGGAAAGATACCGAGTGGCTGTGCTGAGCGCCTGGCCTCGCGGTTATCTGCACCCATTCGACGCTTTTCGCTCAGACACATTGACCGCACGCAATCGACCGAGGCAATTCAACGGACAACGGCGCTCAAGTCACAACTCTGGTACGAATGAACGCCCGCAGTTTGGGTGCAATACCGGGCAAGATCTGCAGCGTGTGGAAGAGCGCTCGAAGGGTTGAAGGGAGAAGCGGAAATAGCCTGGGATGTTTCACGTTCGATATGGGCTTAGCGCATGAGACTCTCGTCAATTGTTTGAGTTTTGCTGCCAAACTGCGCCGTAGGAAGGATAGGCGGTGCCATGGCCTCCGTCAAGCTGCTCGCCCGCCGTTACAGAGTAAGCTCGCCTCTCAATTCCATTCCAGAACACTTTGCATCGGGTTTCACGGTCGCTCTAATGCCCCACAGATCAGCATACCAGGTACGTATCAAGTCGGCAACGACCGGGAGTCTTCTTCCTACCTGAGCGTTCCCGATGTCCCTGACGCCTGTGTGTCGGTTGCGCTGGAAGCAAAAACGAGATCGAGCGGGCTCCCAGAACATTAGCCACGCGTGTCACACCAGCCTATTTCGTTTGAACTCCTCTCGAAGCGTAAGGGAATAAAATTCAGAAAAGGGGCAAATATATTCGAGTCGGACGACCGGCGGGTCGGTTCCCTTCGCCTAAGTGGTCGGTTGGAATTTCGCCGACGCCTTGAAGACGTAAAACTACTGGATATATCGGTAACCTAGTGGCTCCTATGATCCGACATCAAACCTAGCCAGATGTGTAGCAGCGGGACCGGCTGAGTTAGGAGAGAGATCAAGGAGTGACGACGGGGATTTTGAGGTGGAAACGTGTTGGGAGATCTTTACGATCGATCCCTTTACAAGGTAGCCCATACGATAATACTGATGAGATCTTGGCGTGCGCGGTAGAAGGATGTTGGAGGGTTCCAAATCAAACGATGTGAGGATTGGCTGATTCTGGTGTCCCATGACGTCGACCAAGCTAGCCGATAATCAACGAGATCATTCCCTATCACTTCTATATGTTCTTCAAAGTGCAAATGTGGGTAAAAAAGCTTATTGAGGCTCCCGGGCTAATCAAGAAGGGGCGGTCGCTTTCCTGGGTGTTGGACTTGAGGTCTTGGCCGAATCGGTACCGTGGAGTCCCTTGATGCAGCGGAGAGACATTGTTGGAGAGAGCCAGGGTACAATCAACCGAGAAGAAAAACAGCTCGAATAACTCCATTTTGGTGACGAGGAGGCGGCCGAGAAACGACACAGCTCGCCAGTGCTCTTGCGCGTGCCGACGACGGAACGAGTGCCTCGCCTGAAGGAACAAAAGAGAAGCTCTCGGCTCGAACCCCCGATTTAGAGGGGAAAAGAGAAGACGAAAAGGAGGCACGTTCGAATGCTCGATCCATGGGAGGTTGGAGTTGGAACGCAATGCCCAGAAGGAGGAGAGCAGGAGCGCTGCCTCCCAGCAGTTGTAGAGCTGCCGTGGGCCCCACCCAAGTCAGCGGCGCAACAAGATAATTAGGCCGCGCCACGTTTCAGCCGATGGTCAGCCGTTCGATCGAATACGTCGTATTGGCGAAGCTGAGGGAACGACGAGTTTCCCGTCGGTGTGTATGTCCGACATCCACATAGGGAACATCCTCTACAAACTTGTGCCACTAGACTAACACGCTACATAGTGCTATAACGAGCACAGAAGACAGCAACGGAATGTAGTCGAAACGCATGCTACTTCCGCCGCTCCCTCGAAGCTTCGTTCAAACTTCACGCGGAAGTCCGGTTAAATCGTTCCGCCCAACCCATCCCGTCCCTCTCCGTGGTCGTGGTCGTGGTCACCATAATAATACCCACCCTTGGGAATTGCGACTCTCGATCCTTGCGTTGCCCTCTCTCCGGCATGGGCATCATGAACTCGACCAGCCGATCATCCAATAACAGAACCCGAGTTCCCTTCAGACGTGAATTTCTTACGATTTGTTAGAGAGGGACCGATTACTCCGAAGCTCATCCAGTAAGTTCGCTTCTCGCTTCCTCTCCTCCTTTTTCCCTTTTATTGAATAGACTTTTGAAACTGAGGCAGTGTAATAGAAGGACTTCCCGAATGAATCCCCCCGTCTATATAAGGCAACTTTCGTCCCAGGAAAAAGCTCCCATTTTCCTCGCGAGCCTAGAGCGAGGAATGCACATGTCGATCGATCTTTTTCATGCAATATATACACCGACCCCAAGCGGGGACGTTACGAGAGGGTACTTAATTATAAAACTTATAATTGCGATAACGATCTCGCACGCGAAGAGGAAAGTCAAGATAATTCTTGGAATTAAGGCGCGGGGGTGATACGCCCTGAGGACCGGAATCTCGGGCCCGCTTACCGGGACTCCATCTACACCCCCCTTCGCAGCTTGAGGAACGGCGGCAGATCATTTCAGAGATCCAAGGTGAGGGGAAGGGGACAGAGAAATAGATGCCCGATTGCCGGCAGGTAGTACTCGATGGCGCAGGAGAAGTCGGTCGGTCGATTAATGCCCTCGCCGCGTTGACGTACTCGGGATTCGAGTTTGGTTGGAGGAGAGCCGCCGCCGGCGCGGACGCCAAGCCGGCGGAGTATCGATGGAATTTTACTCGCAGGCATGAAAATACGTAGACAAATAGATTACGCAATGTTAGAGTGTACTCCGGAGAAGACCTTGCACTGCCCCCACCGAAGTCATTGGCCAAGAGCATCCTTTCGACCACCCCCCTTTTCACTATTCACGTCGAGCTTTGAAAGGTAAATCTTTTCTTTGGGTCATAGACATAGTATAAAGTGCTAAATTGCTCGGTGAATCCGTCTCCCGGATCCACAAAGGGTTCCTAAAGTTAACTTCTTCCGAAAGGGTGAGAGTAGGGCTCGCCGACATTGCCAGTGAGCTTCTGATAGTTGACCTTCTCCCTCCACTCCATGCTCTTTGTCGCATGCGGGTCATCGAAGTTATTAGGTTGCCTCTCTCACACATTCCAACCTACCCGTTCTCGTTATCATCCGAAAGGTTCACTCCACATAGAGGCGTAGCATTAACTCGACCCTCGGTGCATCTATTATAACCGCATTCGGAGCGCACCTTACGCCACTCCAAACCAAAAAAACCAAATCATGTCTACGTCTATCCAGGGAATATCGGGCAAGACGATTCCTTTCGATGGGCAAGTCGGGGGACACGCAGGTGTAATGACGGTCGAAGACGGATCCATGATTATCAAGGACAGTTTACCGAAAGAACGGGCTTTTTACGCTCTTTTGGGTACACACGAAGATTTGGCGCCACTGAAGGATTATGTTCCCGAGTACATGGGGCAGATGAGGCTTACGGGAGTGACCGAAGGTGTTGAAGTGGGACATGAGGTCTTGCAGGAGATCGCCTCGGGCAAAGATGAGTCTTTTTGCTTTAACCAAGCCACTGCACGATGCAACCCCATACACATTTCCGAGGCTTACTTCGGGAACTCCTTTTATTGATTGTGCTTACAGAGCATCGTGTTGCGCAACGTCGCGTATGAGTTCAAGAAGCCGAACATCTTGGATATCAAGCTGGGAACGGCGTTGTATGACGAAGATGCGGATGAAACCAAAAAAACAAGAATGATTGAAACCGCACGAAAGACCACAAGTCTGGAGAGTGGGGTGAGGCTTACTGGGTTCAAGGTCAGCATGCTTATTTTTTCTGGGATTGGTCTCTTGTTCGTTGTCTGACAATGCGGTGTGTCTGTTGCCGAAATTAGGTCTGGAATCCTTCGAATAACGAATACGAGCAAACTCCCAAATCCTGGGGCAAACCTATTACAGTGTCTCAGTTGCCGGAAGGAATGGTCAAATTCTTTCCTTCGACTGCTGTGAAGGACCGGAGGCTGTTGCTTGCCGTAATCGACGGGATTATCGGCGAGGTCCAAGAGATCAAGGAGATCTTCGAGAAAGTTGAAATGCGGATGGTTGGAGGGAGCTTGTTGATAGTTTGGGATGGTGATGAGGAAGCTTTGAAGGTGTCCTTGTCGGCTACCGAGGAGGTGCCCGAGGGAACGTCGGTATCAGGAAAGCGGAAGACTGAAGCCGCAGCTGCGGTACCGGCGGCGGCCGAGAGAGCTTTGAACGAAGTGCCCATGGAGGTTACCGGAGGAGGCAAAGGCGCTGAGGAGGAATCGGCGGAGACCTCGTCTTCGTTGTCGACGTCGTCCTCGAACAAAATCAGCCTCGGCTACGCCGTTAAAGTGATTGATTTTGCGCACACACGCTTGGCGCCTGGAGAGGGACCTGATAAAGGGGTGCTGCTCGGGATAGAGACGACGTTGAAGTTGTTGGAAGGGCGCAAGGCTGAGCTGGCGGTGGCGGAGGATGCCGGCGCTGCGTGATTAGTGGAAGGGAGGGAGGTCGGATCAAGGACGATTTTTGACGATGACATCAGTGTTTCATTTCGAAATGAAGGGCGGGCAGGGATTTGGAATTTGGCAACGTTGTGCAATGGACTTTGTCACTAGTGTAAATGTATACAAATGGAATATCGGAATGGTCAGCAAATTCGCTCATTAGAACATTCGGTGGCACGTGAATTCAAGTCGACGAGTGGAAATACTTTGCTTTGAAGCTGCCCATGGTGTCAATTCGTATTCGTAACCAGTCGTGACAGCTGAGTCAGTGTAGGGGAAAGGGGTCTCGGACCGAAGGGTGGTTGATCTAGGTCCCATTGAATTGAGAGATGCGAGATGAACGCCACTCTTGCTACACGGTAACAGCGGCCATCAGCTACCCTTTTTCCTTGTACTCCCCCTCCCAAGCCTCAGAATAGAGTACCTGTGTAAGCTTACTACACCCACACCCTCCATCAATAACCTTCACTACTCGCTGATAGGAAAAAAAAAAGCGATCTCTTCCTTTGAGCTCACTCCAGTGCTTTGTTCCCTGATCAGCAATTGCCTTGAGGGTGATGCATGTCTGGATGGTGATTTCGGCTATCAAAAAAAGGACTCCTGTTGGGTATTGCGGGGTTGCAAGATAGTCCCGATGTGTGGCATCCAACGAGTTTGCGTGGTGGTCTCCAGGAACCCTTCGAATAGCAAAGGGTTCACACAGGGCGGGGGTTGGTGGTTGTTTTTTTTCTTCTTCTCTTCGACTTCCATCGCGCCCTGACCATCAGCTACGAAAATTCTCAAACGTCACCTGTGTTAATCTTGATACAGGAAAACCCGGAAAACGAAAAAAATGATAGCAAAAAATCCTCGCATAAAAAGGTGGTCGGCTCTTGTCTGGGGAAACCTCTCCCTTGCCCGCGAAAAGTCGTTCCCCTCCATCTCCCCCCGGTTACGCTTCGCTCGGTCCTCGCTCCCCCTCCCCTCTCCTCTCTTCCGTAGTAGATAGAACTATATATACCCCCTCATCCTTCCCGCCAGTAACGACTTCTCTTAACGACCAATGTCTCTAACGACTCTAGATCTCGCATATACCGCCCTCGCCATCGTCGGTCTCTGGATCGCTTTTCGTGCCATCGGCAATCTCGTGCATCGGCGTCTCGTGGCTAGGCTTACGATAATCGACGACATTCCTCAACTGGGCAACACGACTACTGGTGCTAGCAAAGTCCAAGGATGCGCTGTCATTTGTGGGGGGAGGTATGTGCACTGTCGTCACCCCACCTTCCACCCGCCTTTCATTGTCCCCGTCGCTGGCCGAGCCTCTCTCGTAATAATTGTTCCCTTATGCTCACACCCACTCGACCCTTCCTCCAGCATCTCTGGTCTTCTCGCAGCACGCGTCTGCTCCGACCACTTCTCAGAAGTCGTAGTCGTTGAACCTGAAGCCCTCTTCGATTCCAACGGCGAAGTTCTCCCGATGGACGTCAGACGTAAAAGAATCCTCCAATACACCGCTCTGCATGGCTTCCAGCCCATCAACCTTCAAGTCGTCCGCGCACTGTACCCCACGTTCGATGAGGAAGTCAAAGCTCTGGGAGCTCGCGTTCAAAAAACCGAGTACAACACCCATGTTGCCGGCGTTCAGATCCCCAGCCCCGAGGTGAGCTTTACAAGCCTCGGACCGAAGAACCCCGTATTGATGTCGTTTGTGCCCTCTCCTATCCACCTGCTACTCATTCACTTCCAATTCAGGGAAACACCGAGGAGACTGTGAGTTCCAAAGTTCAGCTTTCATATCGGTTCAACTTCAAGCCACTGACAGCGTTTCCCCTCCCTCGGTCCCTCTCGCTTATTCGGAATACTCGACTGGTCAATTCATTATGATCATTTTCCAGGTCTACATCTCCCGTGCAGCTTACGAAACCGTCGTCCGCAAGCTCACCAAACAATCCTGCTCCAACATCAAATTCCTCAACGGCATGGTCCTCGGCGTCAAACCTTCCGCGTACGACCCTTCCAAGATCGGTTCCGTTCAAGTTCGTTTGAACGGATCGGAAAACGCGGCGCAGACGATCAACGTTCCCTCTGCGCTCTTGGTGGACTGTACCGGACACACGCTTTCAGCTGGACCTAAATGGCTGGAGCGAGCTGGCTTCGGCGTTCCCTTGGACGGAGAGGAGTTGGGTCCCGATCAACTTCATATTAGGGATATCAGGCAATCGTACGACCCCAAGATGCAGTATACCTCTCATAGCGTGCGTCCTGAACTCTCTAGAGCTCAGCGAGTCGAAGGAGGACTAACGGAACGACTTTTACCCCCCAGTTCCGCGTTCGACCAGAGATTCAAGAGCTATTGCCCATCCCAGGAGGATACAAGCGAGCTGGTTTCTTGTATTCATACTTTTCGGACCCTCGAATGGATAACAAGACCGTTCTTCTAACTTGGAGCGACCCAGACAAACGTAAGTCGCTTTTCCGTCGCTCTATCTTTCGCCCTCTCGAAGTCGCTCACGCCGCCCCGATTTCTTCAGTCTCGCTGGCCATCGGTGGATGGGACCTACAAGAACGCCCAAAGACTGTAGATGACCTCAAGCATTTCCTTCGGAACTTGAACGGCATCGAACCAGTACCCGAATGGATCTTTGAAACGCTCGACCTGGTCGCCGATGACGAGGTGCCAGATTGGGCAGTCGACGTCCGAGTCCGTAAGTAGTAACCTCCCCCACACATCTCGTCCTCAGCGGTCTGAATGTCGTCTAACCTCAAACTCTTCGTTCCCTCCAGCCCCACTCTCGTACAACCGGTTCGACCTCGCAGTCAACTTGCCAACCAACTTCGCCGCCATCGGAGACTCGGTCATGCGCGTCAACCCTTCCTTCGGTCAAGGTTGCGCTAAAGCCGCTCTTGGAGCTGCCACACTTGATGCTGTCCTACGTAAAATCCTCTTCCAGCAGCGGAAGCAACAGGCATGCGGTGATGACGAAGATTTGGACGGATGGCTCCCATCTTCGTTTGGTCCCGAATTTTGGAACTTGCATACCGCGAGGACAGCAAGCATTTGGTACAGCACAAAGGCAATGGGTGAGTTTGGGCAAGCGGTTCTTTCCTTCCGTTACGGCAAATGAGCCAATTTCCGGCGGAGACAAGTTGGAGATATTGACTCTTGGCTCCCTTTTCGCTTCTGTGCTTTGCAGACTACAGCTACGCTTCTACGATACCAGTCCGCGGGGAAGACTTGTCCTACGGCACGTTTGGTCGATGGTATCGAGATCAGCTAATTGAGTTGTGCACCAGGGTAAGCGTTGCATCCTTCTTTTCTATTTTCAATTGAGCTTGCCTCGTGTTCCACAAAAACGTTAAATCATGATGTGCTAACGCCGCTTCCATCATCCTTCTTTTGCTGTCAGGATAAGCAAGTGGCCGAGATCGCGTGGCGAGCAAACATGTTTGTTGGATGCCCAACGGACACTTTCTTGCCATCGGTGATCGCGAAAGTGGCGAAAGCATGGGTTAGACGTGAAGTACCCCGTTTCGCATGGTCACAATGGGAGAATGCCAAGAAGCGGTTCGTCTCGGAACTGTGAAATTGTCGCATCTGCCTGCCTCCCCTCTCGCGTCTGTCATCTATGCTACCCCGCTCATCTCTTCGTTCGACCTGTTCCCCTCTCTGCTCCTGCCCTTTTCCATAACCTCCGACCATCCCTCCGCCGTCTTTGATCCGCTGCCCTCTCCATCCTGTCCTCGTTGTCCATAGACCCCTCTCACCCAACTCCGAAAGAGCTCGAGTCGGAACCACTGTCTCGTCCCTTTTCCTCGTTGGCATCCGCATCGCCCTCCCCCCTCTATGTACTCTCCTCCCTGTCCGCTCGTGCCCTGTTCTTCCGCGAGCCCCCGCTCTCTATTTATTAAACCTCCCCTGAATCTTCTCTTTTTTTCCACCTTTTTCCGTTGTCCCAGTAGGTAGTTTTAGGTAGCGCCTTTTTCAAATGTGGAATATATACAACATCAATATACTCAATTTACCAAAAAAAGAACCATCGCTCTGCTTATGCCGCAATCCCACCGAGCTATTCCTCATATCGTCCAGTGATTCGATCAATCTGACCTTTGCGCAATCTGTCGCCTCCACAGCAACCCCGTTATCATGGTCAGGATCTCGATAACGGGTCCGGATCGGGTCTTCCGGATTTAGTGCGGGGTTAAAAATTACAAAAAATGCGGAGAAAAAATAGCGCAAAGGGAGCGGGGGGCCCAGCCACCCATCCCATGGCCTCGCGTTTCTTTTTCTGGGGACTCGGCCTCGTTCATTGTCCAGTGGCTTGGACGGAACGTTCCCGCCGGTTGGTAAAGAGAAAACACGAGTCGCGGCTACCTTTTTAGTTTTATTTTTTGGTTTGCTCAGCCGAGTGACACGAGGCATTTCAACGCTTTTTTGATGTACGTATTTAGGAACCCCATCAAAAGAAGCATTGACCGACATCCGCTCTCTGATTGCTTCGAGTGTCCTGAGCGTCGCTGGGCTCAATGTGGAAGTCCCTAGTCTTGTTGACCCTGGGCTGGACGATGGTTTCTCCGGGCTGTGGGCATGATGTGACACAACGGCCATCGACGCCATGGCTAACTTTCAATACAGATGACCCCCGATGGGCTCAGGCGAAGCGACACGGAATTAGAAACGTTTGGAATGGCTGATGTATTCTTGACACTATGTCTATAAGCAGAAATACAACGCCAACAATGACAGCCAAGACATGCAAAGGGTATCCGTCGGGTACGTCCAGCCGAAGTCTATAATTGCGTCAAAGGCGACATAGCCCACGACAGCTCTATGAGCTCTTGGCTTGAGCAGCCTTGCACTTTTCGAAGACAGCGTTCAAGCTCTGCCAGACGACCTTCGGTGACTGGGCAGCGTCAACAGAGTACCAGATGCCCTTCTTTTTGTAATATTCGACGACGGGACCGGTTTGGGTGTGGAACGCATCCAACCGACGGCGCAGAGTCTCGACATTGTCATCTGACCGCTGAATCAATGGCTCGCCAGTGACATCGTCGACGCCAGGCTTCTTCGGTGGGCTGTGCAGCGCATGTGGGTGACAAACGAGGAAAAGAAAGGTCGACAATTCCCGTCAGACATGACTCATCAACAAATTCGACCGGAAATGATCTACGCACCTGAACTCTTTGTGGTAGGTGCGTCCACTTGCGGGGTGTATTAACCGGCCAGTGATACGGGAGATCAAGAGTTGGTCGGCAATCTGAAGCTCAGTGACGTTGTCCAACTTCTCCTTTCGACTTTCCAGCATAGCGTCCAGCTTCTCAGCTTGTGGCACGGTTCTGGGGAAGCCATCAAGGATGAACCTAGAACCAGACGCGAGCCAGTGTGGTCAGTAAACACTCGTTCATCTCGGTAATCCCAGCGACGTGCAGATCAAGACGAAAAGGTCGAGACAGCATTTCCATTCAAGTAATAAACGTTCAAGGTTGAACGTAAGGCTTGGGGACCAGGCCAGAACCGGAGTCGGCGGAGGTCGTAAAGCAGAACGCACGTGAACTGGTGCACCGCGAAACAGGAAGGCGGGGAAAAGGATTTCAAACGATCAAGAAAAGGACATGTACTCACCCATTCTTGCACTCCTTGTTGTTCTCTAACTGATCCTTCACCATGTTCACCATAATGTCGTCGCTAACCAGTCCACCAGCATCCATGATCTTCTTCGCTTCAGTGCCCAATTGAGTCTTCTGGGCGATTTGTTCCCGAAGGAGATCACCAGTCGCAAGGTGGCACACGCAGTACTTCTTCTTGATGTTGGGACCTTGCGTTCCTTTGCCTATTCATCGTCATTTCGTTTGTTGAGGGGGGTGGAAGGGAAAGCCAAAAATAAAATGGGACATGTGGTCGTGAGAAAGATTTCAATACGGACGCGAGAAAGCGATTTCGCGAAAAGTCCGAAAAGAACGAAAGACCGCGAATGGTCGACGCACCAGCACCGGGAGGACCAATGAGAATCATCCTAAGCTGCTCGGAGGGAGTAGGCGTGACAGCCTTAACAGCCTTGTCCTCTAAAGACTTGATCTTCGTGTTCAGCTGGTCGACGAGGGACTTGAGGTAGTCGAGTTCGGTAGTCGGTGCCATTTCGTTTTAATGAAATAAGAGGAGGTTACAAGAACGAAGGTATGGGAGAGAGACGACAAGAGGGTGAGAGGGAGAAGACTTTTTGCTCGGGTGGGAGTTGAAAGCCTTTAAGAACGCGGTCTGGAGATGAGGGACGAGGTTGGGAGAACAGGCCGAACGACCGTGGGATGTTCGGATTTCATATGGGACGTTCGTTCTCAAGCCGCCGCCCGCGGGCAAACAAGAGCACATGCTCTGGCTCACGATTCCGCGTTCACCCGGACTTAATGACCAACGTGTTCGAGGTTCACCGTGGAGGAGACGGAAGTCCGGAATTGGGCGTTTGCGCAAGGATTTGTCGTCCGAAATGCTTGACATACATAGAGCAGCTCTACTACAACAGACAGGACGAGCGACCTATTCGACCTTGTTCTTACCCTTCTCCTTACGTTTCCGTTCGGTGGCGCTTTCGGCGCCCAAGTACACAATGCAGAAGAAGACGAAACCAACGCTCGTGCTGATAGCTCCGATGTAATACGGCCAGGCTGCCGAAAGGAATCGTGGATAGCCATCGTGTCGTGGAGGAACCACGGCAACTGGCATCGCGACTTGAAGAGGAGTGAGTCTGCACGAGAGCATGACGTCATTAAACTGTAACGGACGTAAACTTAAGCTGTGAAGACTTACCCTTTGCGTTTGTGGTTTACGACGAATTTGAACACGCCATGTCGATCGGGAGCGCGGAAGGTCACGCTGTACGTGCCCGGCTTGTCGGCTACAGCAGGAATGGCGGTTCTAATATGAGGGTCGAGCATGGTAAACTCCAACTGAAGGTCGTCGATGTTCGACTTGGGGATGTAGGTATTTTTAATAGGGTCGAACTGAGAGATTTCCATGGTGAAGGTCTGTCATGACGTTGTTAGGATCTAAGACGATTCGACTGATTACAACAGCGCCAAAACATACCACACGGTCGTTGATAGTATATCTCTCCTGTTCGGTTCGGGTTTCATCGCTTTCCAAGTGGTGAGTGGCCCTCTCGATTTTGTAGACCAAGGTTTCTTGGAACGTCCATGCCGCGATGTCCTGAGCGAGTTGACCGTTACCGGAGCGTTTACCTCTGCCAAATGGATCGTGTTAATATTCTGGCACTAAAGCGGCATCGAGGAGACTCACGGTGCCACTTCTGCCTTAGCAAACTCGTCACTGAAAAGCTTGACGCCGCCAACGAAGGCAACACGGGCGCCATTCGTTGCCTGGAACCCACTGACAACGCTCATCTTTGAACCTGCCCAAAGACCCTCTCCTCCCTTATCCGCTGCCTCCACCACTGCATCAGCCCTCCTGTCCTCCGTTCCGTCGGTGCTGAAGCTCTCCGCTGGTGCGTTCAGGATGGGGAACAGCAACGGGTTATCACCAAGCATATGAGCTTGGCCTTCGAATAGGATGGGCGGGAGGTTCTTGGTGAGCAAAGGGTGCGCCTTGGAAGGGGCTTCGATAGTAAGTTGCGTGTGCGGGGAGGAGCGCGCGGGGAAGTGTGAGATGAGAGGTGTGTTGGGCGGTGGAAGGCCAATGGCGAACTCGGCGGCAAAGTCAGACATGGCTGTACGTTTTGGTGAGAGAGTAACAAGAATGTTGGTGAATGGGTTCTCTCGCATTAAGGTGAATAATGCTTGAGGCGACACGTCCAGCTCCGCGTCTGCAAATGAGTTTGCAAGCTGTCAGATTCAAGCAACAGCGGGAAATTGGCCCTCACATACTTTTGGTTGTAGGAGTAAACATAATGATATGCGAGAATTGTGGAATGTCGTAGGTCATCGTCGTCGGCATCTTCTCGTTCGGTGCACGGAAGAACAACTCGTAGCCCCGGCCTGGTGGATGTTGCCGGTTTAGCCAAATTATCCGATTCGCACCAAGGAGAAGAATGCTCACTTCGAAGATTGTTGAAGAACAAAGAGTAATCCTCCGCCTTCAGTCCTGGTTCCATGACCACCAACACTTTGTCGCCCGTGCTGGACCTAGCCAGCGCGGCGGGAACGAGCGACGCGAGAAGAGCCGCAAACAGCCTTGCTATCCGCATATCCTGTTATGTTTTTCCTAGACTGGTTGAGAGGGGGCGAGTTATTGCGGTCGTAGTAGTGAAATGAGCGTTTGAGGAAGCCGCAGTACGTGCAGTCCCAAATATAATTCGCAATGCGGCCAACGACACGTCGAAGTCGCACGCTCCTGAATAGGAAGTGCTGACGTCGGGAGTAACAAACCACTCGCTGCACCCGAATAAGTAGCACCATGTTCTAATTATTATCACTGCTTACATCGTCAAAAAGCCATCATCAGCCTGTGCACCTAGCAGCGCCTCTCAGCTCATGGAGGAGTTTGAAGATCACGACAATTGCGGCCGAATATGACTACCGCACGGTTCAGCTGACAAACATCATCTACCACAAATCTTCCAACCACCACCGGCGCCATGAGTGATGCACAAAGCCTCGATCAACGGCGGGAGGAAGGTAGCACGTTTGTCGGTAGTATAATATTTCCAAATATACTGATATCAGTGTAGCCAAGGCTGCCTTCCTTGCCACCCTCGCTGCCGCTCAACGCAATCCCAACGGCAAGGAAATTGTTGAAGAACTCACCCGCCTCCTAGGAAACATGGAAGGACTAGGTGATGGAGGAATGACCGCGGAGGATCTTGCAGCAGGCTTTGCCGGTGTCCCTGATGTACGCCGCTCAAGTCACCACTTGGGGATGTCCATGCTCACCAACTGGCTTCGTGACTGCAGCTGAAGGACGAATTCGGAAATCCTATCATCGAGATCAACGAGCCTTTCGGTCAATCCAGCATTGCTCGACCTACCGGAGACTCTCTTGCCGCCGACGACGTTCAACACCTGTGGGACATGCCGCCCGACGTTGCCGCTGCAAAGAGGCGAGAGATAGACATGATGTGGGAGGAGTTGGAGGAAGAGGAGGAAACCTATTTTCGTCGCCAGAAATACTTGGAAGCCGGTCCTTCGGAACCTCCATCCTCCAAGAAGAAAGCCGCCGACCGTCAACGAATCGAGAGCAGGGCCGCGAATGCGACGACTTCACAACCTGCTTCAGGGGTTGCCGACCACTCTAGCTCAAAAATCCCCGCGAAGAAGAAAGGGGTCAGCTTTGCCGATGGCTCAGCTCCGAGGAAGCCAATAGAAAGTACCGTCGAGTGGGGAGATGTGGTCCCAGCTACGCTGAGCGGCAGACGTCGAAAACCGATTGGCCGCGCAACACCCATCATGAAATTCGGGGTAGTAGAACGAACGGGGAAAGCACTGGAGGCAGGTAACAGCTTTGCAGCCCCAGATTCGGACGACGAAGAAATCAGCGAGCAGGCTGGGCAGGACGGATCGGATGACGAAGGGGACGGGGTTGGAGATCAAGACAGTGATGACGAAGCTGGCCGGTTTGAGGATGCAGAAAGTGATGAGGAAGATGAGGAAGTGGCAGAACTCCGACGACAGGTATTCTCCGACTATCGCGCCAAGCGGCAGGATATTTTCCAACGAGCTCGGGAAGCAGGAGTGGGGACTCCTCCGGTCCGAACTGGGAATACCTCCGACCCTCCGAAGGTTTCGTGCGACGATGAGGTCGGTAATATATTCCCGCAATTGGGGTTCCAGCCTCTGATATACACTTACTCTGACAGTTTGTTCCCTTGGACGCAACTCCTGCTAATCCGCATCCGGCCTCCGGGACTGGGACGTCTCGGTTCAAAGCCTCCCACACAGGTCAATCCCACTCGGTCACCGTCAGAGCGATCGGACCGGATGCTCATGAGACTATCCGAGAGGGAAAGCTCGTCGAAGGGCAGCTTGTCGCACCAGCTGACAGCGACAGCGACGCGGATGGTTTGACCGAGGTCGGGAAGCAGGCACTAGATCGACTCCGGAAGCGAGGTAACGGTGACGCAGCATCGCATTTGCAAGACACGCCCAAAGGAGATGAGAAGGCTCTTGGCGAAAAAGAGGGAGGTGCGGGTGAACAAGCCATTGCCACGCCCAACGCCCGAGTGAGCATCGGAGACGTTCGGGAGAGAACATCTGGAGATGGAAAGACGGAGCCTCGAACAGTTGGCTCGGTGTCGGGCAAGCCATCCCGATTCAAAGCTGCCAAAGCTATGGAGACTTCCTCCCCAGCGGCATCCTCGATCGACTCGAAGGACAGACGAGGCCCATCTGCCTCGCCTTCCTTTGCGCCGACTGTCATTGAATCTCCCTCATTTTCTTCAGCTCCAACTTCGTCTTTAAACCCTATCCCAGTGGCTGAACGTATCATGGCTCGTGATATTGTTGAACGCACACCAGGTCCACCTCGTCTCGCCCCCAGCGGAGGTCGGGTGTCTCGATTCAAAGCGGACCGGATGTAGATGACCTTTGGTATCTTAAACGCGTCACAATACCATAGTATTTTAGTGTCATGAATCCCCTCTTACAAAGTCTCTCATATTTGTCATGCACTGTCCACACAGACATTGAGGTCAGCCGTACTTGAAATAGGAAACTATCTGCGATTCACAAAACGTAAGGTAAATCCACAGAGTATATACAAAACATAGTAAGGAGAGTGAAGAAGGGTCATCCGCGAAGGACGAGGAGGGAAAAATTACGCTGTGCGCTCCAATAAAAGTGGAAGGTGGGCAGAGCAGCGATGCTGACGACTGAATGTCATGAGTATCGTCCAGCATCCTGGGAGAGCCCAAGCAGAAACCTCGTGTCCTTGGGTCTCCGACGTGAAACAGCAAGGCACGGTCAAGTCGTAGCGTAGACGAGGAGATAGGCGGGAATGTGATGGCCAGTGATATCAGCAACAGGGCCAACTGAACCATGTCAACGAAATACACTTAGCTTTCCAGAGGCGTCATCCCCCATCAAAAAGTAGCCTAATAAGTCGTGGGGTAGAGGGATCGGTCGCTCCCGCCTTGTTCAAGTTCAAGGTCAGCGTCAGGAACACGAGAGTCCAGATCAGGGACGTACTCAAGCATCAGCCCGCAGAAAGGAGCTGACGACTTGAAGCTCGGCTAAACGAGTCGGTGAGTAAGCCGAGAAGAGATCCCCGGCGATCACCGAGTAAACCGGGTCGTAGCTCACCAGATTCACTGCTAGCCCTGCTGGAAACCCCGTGGCAAGATGCCCGAAGACATCTTGCAAGCGACGACGCCTGCATGCGCATCCGCCCAGCTTGCCGCCGAAGCGAATGCAGACCACCAGGAACTCTTCGCAAGAGACACATCCAGAGACCCGCGACCTGAAGGGAAGGAGACATTCGCGATGGAATTAAGTTCGATGCAAGAGGTGGGGACAAAGAACGTAGCGGCAGGACGGACTCACTTTGCTGAACCGATCGTCGCCGCGCTACACCAAAACATTAAAAATACACTGGATGTGCCGGTGATGAAACGTCGGAGGAATCAGGACGATCATCCGCGAAGGATGGGGAGGGAAAAATTCAGCCCTGCACTCGTATCCCAATAGAGGCGAGCAGGGCAGCGGTGCTAACGAGCAGCAGTTTCCGCCAGTTAAAGGGATCTGGAATGAGCACAAATGCCTTGGGGAACTCGGACCCGAATCAATAACACGGAGTTAAGAGGAAGCGAAACGATAGATGTAGGGATACGACAAGGTCAGCAATAGGCCCAAAGCAGGCCATGTCCGTGAGATAAACTTAGCTTTCTATATTGTTGATGACGATAGTGAACAAACCTCTGCGTCGTGGGGTAGTGGGATCGGTCCCTCCCGCCTGCGAGTCTGGTATCAGTGTCGAGAATTAAAACCGGTTCGAACGATGACCTACCCCAAGCGTCAGCATGCAAACGAAGCTGACGACTTGAAGCTCGGCTGGAGGGGTAAGTAAGAGCCCATAAGAAGTTCCTCCGGGGTTAAATGGTCGGCCGGAACGCTGCGCACCAGATTTACTGCTAACCCAGCTGAATCTCCCAAGGGCAAGGTGCGCTGCCGAGCCCAACTACACCTTGCCAGGGTCGGCAACTGCAATCGCATTCGCCCGCTTCCGCATTAAGCGAATGCAGCCACACAGGGGCCCGGCCCGACTTCTAGGGATACATCTAGAGAGCCACGACGGCATAGTCAGACAGAACTAGGAGGGCTGATTTAGTTGGGGCGGTCGACAGAATTAAGACGAATTGCACTGACATTTATCTATCCGGATCGATAAAAAAGACATCTTGGAAGCGACGACGTCTGCATGCACATCCGCCAGGCTCTAGCCGAAGCGAATGCAGACCACCAGGAATTCTTCGCAGGGGAGACATCCAGAGATCCACGACCTGAAGGGAAGGAGACATTCGCGATGGAATTAAGTTCGATCCAAGAGGTGGGGACAAAGAACGTAGCGGCATGACGGACTCACTTTGCTGAACTGATCGTCGCCGCGCTACACCATTAAAGACGTGCCGGCGATGAAACGTCGGAGAAATTAGGACGATCATCCGTGAAGGATGGGGAGGGAAAAATTCAGCCCCGCCCTCGTATCCCAATAGGGGCGAGCAGGGCAGCGGTGCTAACGAGCAGCAGTTTCCGCCAGTTAAAGGGATCTGGAATGAGCACAAATGCCTTGGGGAGCTCGGA